>OW679201.1:22361954-22443063 GCA_940337035.1 Agriotes lineatus | reverse complement strand
CACAGCTGAAAATCGGCTTGAACGTGCTTGAAGAGAAGTCGCTGTGCATATATCAAATGCTACAGAAACTCGAGGCTTCCATATCCTGCTAGTTAAAACTATACCAAATCCCCGGAGGTGGCTTCTAAATAAATTGCTTGGAGCCTAGCCTTCCTTAATCACGGTTCACTATCGAAAGAACAACCGCACAGAGAAATTCTTCTAGAGGTCTAACGTTTCTTGAACAAAATCTAAATTACGCCACGCCAAGAGTGGGGCAAGCGGAAAACCATAATCGAAAACTAACTGCCTCGAGGAACTATTTAATAACGTAACGCAAAATTAAATGGGGCGTTACACACTTTCCCACAGGTAACAATTAATGGTGAACCTGTTCCTGTAAAGACAGAAACCAAATATCTTGGATTACACTTAGATAAGCTGCTTACTTGGCACGAACATATAAAACCAAAGGTAAACAACTAGACATCAAGTTTAGACAAATACGAGGGCAAGGTGAAAAAATCTCGTCCAATGAAAGACTGCGATTTTCAGTTAAAAAATTATTTTATTTTTCTACATAATCTTCTTTGACTTCAACACACTTGGTCCAGCGTTTCTCCAACATCAGTATTCCTTTCCGGAAGTGAGAGTCTGGAAGGCTGTGAAAATATTCATCTACGGCTCTCTTAACTTCCTCATTGGACGCGAAGCGCTTCCCATAAACAAATTTCTTCAAGTTTGGGACCAGATGAAAGTCCGGGGTGCCAAATCAGGTGAATAGGTGGGATGGCCAAGCGAATCCTACCCCAAATCCCACAGTTTTCCCATCGCCAACGCACTCTTGTGAACAGGTGCGTTGTCCTGGTGAAAGATGATTTTTTTCTTCTTCAAGCCAGGCCTCTTCGCCCGGATTTTGGCATCCAAATGGTCAAGAAGGTTGGAGTAATATTCGCCTGTAATTGTTCTGCCTTTTGCAAGGTAATCAATTAACAGGATCCCTTTCGCATCCCAAAACACGCTGGCCATGACCTTTCCAGCAGATGCGATCGACTTCGCTTTCTTTGGAGCTAAACCACCGGTTTCCACTCACTGCTTCGACTACAGCTTTGTTTCTGGGGTGTAGTGTGGACCCATGTCTCATCCATGGTGACAAATCGCCGCACAAAATCGGTCGGATGTCTATTGAATCGGTCTAAACATTGCTGCGAAACTCGTTTGAGCATTTGCTTTTGATCGACATTCAGCAAATGCTGCACCCATCTCGCGCAGAGCTTTCTCATCCCTAATTCTTTGTGCAAGATGTTTCGCACTCTTTCTTCCGATATCCCCACAGCCTCAGCTATCTCACTGACCTTCACTCGCCTATCGTCCAACACGATATCATGCACTCTTTCGATGGTTTCCGGTGTGGTTGCGGTTTTTGGCAGTCCTTCACGTGGGTCATCTTCGAGGGACGTGCGACTATGTTTAAATTCAGCTGCCCACTTTTTAACGGTTGACATGGAAGAAGCAGAGTTCCCGTAAACTTTTGTCAACTTCGGATGAATTTCCTTAGGGGTTAATCCATCCAAAACGAAGAATTTTTGTGACAGCACGATATTCAAAGCTATCCATTTTAACGAAAAACACCCAAGACGTATACGCAAAAATTCGTGTAAACAAACTACTTTAGAGAACAAGTTGGAACTTGTCATACGAACTAATAACACTATCACGCAGGAGGGAAAAATAAATTTTTGCATATTGGAACGCCATCTTATGTCAAGGCCGAGAACTATTCACCTTATCCTCGTATATTGGCTTATTGGGAAACATTTTCTCTTAGCAATAAACTGCAAACTAAATATATAAGACTATACTCAAACCCATTTGGTCGTATGTACTACAATTATGGGAATGTGCTAAGCCATCAAGACTGAAAATGATACAAAAGTTCCAATACAAAACTCTTCGAGCTGTGGTAGATGCAAATTAGCAGACATTTCAAGAATGCACTATATGTTACAATCTAGTAAAAGTCTAAAAGTAATAAAGAATTTACGTAAAAACTCCAAATCGAAGGTGAGAGTGATTGAAAATTTGTCAACGGGATTTTTGTACAATAAAAGGCCTAAGGTCGAGTGTATAGGGAACTCGGCTGCGGTGCTGAAAATAGAGTTCAGACCTTACAACTAACAGGTAACCAACCCAGTTGGCTTAAGAATTGAATATCAAACCCACATGTGAAAGTAGAGAAGCAAAACAGTCGGAAGACATGGTGTTAACCACAGGACCCAATACGCTGTTAACCGTGTGCCAGACGACTGGGTTTCGCACGACATACTCCTACATAAAAGTCTAGTGCCCTAACTTTACTTTTTTAAAAGCCTAAGACAGGGTGGAAGTCAGTCTTCTATACTATTTAAAATGTACATAGAAAGAGTTTTAAGAAACTGGAAATTAACATATACACCTTACAGTTTACGAACCACCAACTAATATTAGTCCAGGACGCAGAAGTTCTCGAGTACCTATATGGTTAGGAAGTTACTAGAAGGATACCAATAATTTCTGTAAACCACGCACATCATTCATACACCTGTTTCTTTTTAGAGCTTGTGTGAACTGTGCTGTTATTCTTTGCAACATTTTCAGCAAGTTTGACATCTTCGTTTAAAAGAAAACGAATAATGATGCGCTGCGCAATAGCTGAACTGAGTTGGTCGGCCGCCATCTTGAACAAAAACCGACACAGTTCTCATGACAACAAACAATACTGTCAGACGGCTAATGTGTGCGCATATCCTTGAAAGTGCCACATGTTTAAAAATATAAACAGTAGGCACCTACTGAAGCAAATTTCGTCTGTGACGTAAACATCCACCGTACTTAACACTAAGTGTGAAGTAGATTGTAAACTGTGGATAAAAAAAATAATGGGTTACATTTAGTCCAAATAAAAACTCTAGTGAAAAATAAAACGATGGATTATAATTATGTTTGCTTGCAATTTACTGTGTAGTGCTGCAGAATTAATACAATGTTCATTCAATTGTACCCTTTGATTCAATTAACAACTACTATACTTTATTTCCCATTCAAGGATGTTCTGTAGTTTTCTCAATTTTATTTTGTATGTGCATGTTAATGCATGAACATGCAGAAAACTAAGGAAAAGAATATGTGATCTAACGTCGTCGTAATCCTATTTATATATTTGTGTAAGCCTCGAACAGCTTGTATTTATTAATAGTCAAGCAACATTTTATATAGAAACTTATATTTTCTTAACTTTCTTTTAAATATTCAATTTTGAAAAATACTACCGTATTTAATCCCTCCAGGACAAATCATTTCATGATTTCGACGATGCATCATTATCATTGTTATGTCAACATAAACATTTGTTTCAATTTTCGAAAATGTATAATTCTTGTTTGTGATCGTGTATTTCTTAGAAATAGCAAAACATCCAAATAATATAAACAGGGAAGACGGTTTTAAGCTTAGTAAAACGTGGACTCCTGTAATACACAATCTAAAGCATCACAACCACTGTACGTCATACGGCCACGCCCCACGGATTATGCTGCACTTGAACGACAAATCAACATTAGGTCAATCCGAGCGACTGACACAGAGGACTATAAATAGCTCTGCACCGACCTTCAGTTCTTAGTGCGACTTTCACTCTGATAATGCAAGCTGCAAGGGCTTGCGAAACGTTATTGAATGTGGGAGCACAAACAGCAACAAAGCCAAATCTGCCTAAGTATCCTCGTTCTTAAGGTACTCCAACAAAGCTATCAAAAAGCACGGCCATCGCGTGGATTCTTGCTCGAGTTCACAATGTGCAACTTACATACTCACATTAAGCCAGAGAATGCTGGGTGTTTATCACAAATACTATGCGGTTTAAGCCGAAATTGTATGTTAACAAGAGCTATTATATATTTATAATTAGTTTTTAGTGCGGCATTGTGCTTCAATGTGTTTTGTGAATTTCGCATCAAATTGCGGGTCATTGCCGTGTAAAAGTGCTGGGTTACGGCTTTGGTTTAAGAGTTCCGTCAAAAGCTGGCTTGCGCTGGCCGAGTGAAGGTGGACACAGTTCCTACAATCACTGGGGAACTACAAGCGAAATAAAGCTTTGCAATAGTGGCCGGCTGTACAGAGGTGTCGAAATTCTTTACACATTGCAGTATAGAGGTTGAAAGCCAGAAGCCCAACATCAACAAGTGACGGAAAAACGGTGAAAACCCAAATCTAGTTGGGTTGAAACTGGAATTCGTTATCCGTCATGGCAGGTGTGTGATTTTATACTGTAATTAACTACAGAGTCGTCATCGAGGTGGCGCAAATGAGTCATAGCATGCTAAAATGCGGACACGCACAAAGGCATCGATTGAAACAGGTGTCTGCGAGTGATTTAATGGTATGGTTTTCGGTAGAGTGCGTTAATAATGTTTCATAGAAATTCGTAGTAGAATCAGCCTTTTCCGCGTAGATGAACATTATTATTCATTATATAAATACGTAGTGAAACACTTTTGGCGGGTGATTTGAATAAATGGCAATTTGCTTTATGGTATAGTTTCTAACACTAATATTATTTAACATTGTTTTTAAACAAGCAAACACATTGGCTTTTATTTAAATAATTTTTTGGAGCTAACCTTTCAGATTAGCACGAGGGCAAATGCTTTCCTTAACAGTGACTGAGGTAGATAAAGTCAGTGAGATCTCATTGCTATTGAGCTGGCTGGCAATAAGAGAGGACAAAATTAATTTATAAAAGTGTTGCAATTCACAGCTGTCTCATTACAATTTGGCTACCAATGAAGGGGCTTCTAAAAGATCGATTATAGTTTCTTACAGATAGGGCCATTTAAGCAACCTGCAACTTCATTTCCTTATTGTGGCTTGGTTGCCAGTATATATACATGTATCACGGATCACATTTATAATGTCAATGGATATAATCCTTTCATATAAAATATTTTCTACATTATTTAAGCAAACTCTTTTGTAAGTCTATAAGATAAAAACTTTTAAGTGTCTTGCTGCATATTGAAAATTGCATATGGGCAGAATCACCCAGTTCTAAACCCCCGTCGTTCATCTTCTGTTGTGATTTTCATTATGCGCTTAGTAATTATTTCAGTTGTCAGCATCAATGTTGTACTTCAGAGGTTTATTGCTCTGTAATTTTCGAGTTTGAACTTTCGTTCTTTTTTTAAAAAAGCTATTTGTTTGCCATTCGATTGCTATGGTTTCATAACGAAATACTTTTTGAATTAATGTTGTTCTTTTCTTTCTAGTAGACCAGTGTCTACGTATTTGAACAGTTCATTTGGTACCTTATTCATTCCAGCTATTTTTCTGTTCATAAGCTTTATTATTTGTTTTTCGATTGCTCTCTTTATTTCAATGCTGATGTTATTGTTTGTTATGACGGGAATCTTAATCTGGGTTGGTCTCAGTTTTATATAGCTTGCTGAAGTCTTATTAGTCAATATGTACTTAATTGCTTTGTTTCTCGTATTTTACATTTTTGTTGTCTTCTAAACCGTGACATCTGTTTCTACATTCCATAGAAATTGCTTTCCACGTTTGTGTAAACCTCTCCCAATAGTTCGTTTGTTTCGTTTCTAACGACCTTGTATTCTTCATACGCTTGCTACGTTCGTATTGTTTAGAAGTTTACAATAATTCATAACTAACTGGCAGTCACCTTGTTACCTGTAAAAAGCGCAATTAGCGGCAAAACTTAATATGTGCGCTCCTTTATTTGAACGCGGTCGTCGTTCAAACGGAGCATTATTCTCCGCTTGCGGTTGTGTGGTAATCTGCTTTACCAACACGCTCGACCAGCCGTTTCAAGCCGTTCGTTTTGTTTTCGGTTGTTTTTTTCTTGCAGAAAGCGGCGTTAGCCGGAAACCTTCCTGCGAAACTTGGAAGCCGTTCTGGCCATTGCCTGTAATTGCAGGATGAGTGAATTACGTCATTTTAGATATTGGCAATGTAATGCTATTATCCGAATTTTGTCTGGAATTTTTAGCGTCACCCGATGGTTGCAAAATTTCAAAGACCTCGCTTACTTGAGAAGACGCGTTCCTTCCAGGCGTCATCCACTTTATCCATCTCACCTACTTAGGAAGTCCCCTCTGCTTCTGAGAGCCTAGCGCCTGAGTGATTTGTTGTGACGTTGGCCAGTATCCTCCACCTGCAGCCGAAGCTGTAACCAACCGTTTGGTGGCTAGTTGATGCAGCTCACTTCAGAAGCGTTATCCTCTCAGAAAAGTAGCATACGACCTAAAATCTGTGGTGATGATATTTATACAGCTAGCACTGTGAACGAAACTGTAGCCGTTCGTAGTATGTAAATCTATATGTATTTGTTTAATCTAAGAATACGTATTGAATTGTGCTAATTATTTATATGTTAGCGTTAATTGGGGGCACATCTTTTGAGTAAATAATACCCTTAAGAATTATTGTGCTGTGTACTACATTTGTTTGTCAAATAAATGTAATGCACTGCTATAGTATCTATTTCAGATATTGGATTATTCCTTGCTGCGATTAAACTGAGTTTATAAGTAATTGACCTATATGAGTATATTTGTTATAATTAAAGAACTTGTTGGCCCTCACACCATCTCTACTGAGTCTAGCTGTCGGTAAAGATTAAGTAAAATGCAAATAGATATAAATAGAATACAATATCTTGGAGTGAATTATTTAAATTGTATATAAAGTATATAGCTTGTAGCATGGGAGTTCTAAACATAACCTAATAAAATCAATAACCTCTGCCATGGAGAAACTTGTTTTGCTGGGGCACAGCACAAGCTTTCATTCACAAGATTTTATATAGCGATTTTTTTCTATTACATAACAACCAATCAATCTAGCACAACTGAAGTAGTAAGAAATCAGCTACACAATATATGAGACGAGCCTCGAGGGACACACTAAAGAAAGTAATTGAATGTTACCTCTAAAGTAAGGGTGTAATAAAGGCTGTAAGTTAGAGGAATTAAATCCGTTTGACGGAAACCCATTTAGTTATTCAAGTTCTTAATAAAACAAATTTATTGGAAACTGCATGTTGACGTTGAAGTTTCCAATAAAGAAGAGTTATTTAAAAGTTGGATTGCCGCCCACGAAGAGCTGAACTTAAGGTCTGAGATTGTCTTAAAAACAGCTAGTGCCGGAAATTAATTTGAGGTATCGACCTTTACATTTATGTTTAAGTATTTTTCCACTCTAGAAGATAACGTAAGAGGTATCGGAAAAATATTTCGATGTATAGAATACACAAACTAAAATATGTTTGTGTCTAGTGTAATGATACCAGAAAGTAGAGTAGAACTTAGAAGTTCAGAAAAGGTTTAACTCTTAGTCAGAGGATTTATCGTTGAGCAACCATGGTTTAAATTATTTTGAAAAGAAGAGCTTGAAAAGGTGTTGACAAAGTATATCTGCATTTTAAAATATTCAGTCTCTTCAACTGGAAATTCTCGCTTACAGCGAGTAACAAAAATGTAGATGTACAAGAAAGGATGGGTGTTGCTACCCGATTCATAAAACATCAGATAAAAGAACAGATTTCCAATAGCAAATAAGAAACAACGTTGGTGTGGGAAACAAGGTGAACGAACTTTTGCACTCCTGTGATATTTATCAAAATAGGTTCCACAATAACCACAAAAAAATATTAATAAATCATTAAAAGGAAATATTATACGTTGACGATTTTATAGATTTCCCTACAGAAACTACGTTCTTAAAGCTTTCCTTGCAATATTTTTTATATATAAAATTAATAATCCTACTCGTTTACAAAAACAAGGGAATCTTAGACTAATTCATACCTTGTGTTACTTTAGTTAGCAATTCTAACTTTGGACTTAATTTCACGCTGATTATTTTGTGCGTGCTATAAATTAATCAACTCCTTGGAATTATATTCGTTTTGAACCTACAGGCCAGAACGTTAAATTATCAAACGCGATGTTTACCATATTGCTGCTCCTTTACCGGAAATCTTTATATATTTTGGAACAGAACTGAATTACATTATTTAAAAGTATTATTACATATACACAGTGTGTTGACATGGTTTTATTTACTCTATGAAATTCCCTGGGGCACAGCACAAGCTTTCACTCACAAGATTTTATATAGCGATTTTTTTCCATTACATAGCAACCAATCAATCTAGCGCAACTGAAGTAGTAAGAAATCAGCTACACAATATATGAGACGAGCCTCGAGGGACACACTAAAGAAAGTAATTGAAAACCACTGAGTCTGGCAAGAACGATAACTTTTGAATACTTTCCACAGCAACCTGTTCGAACCTATTTGACCAAAACTGTATTTGAGGTAAAATCTGAGAGGCATTAGGTTTGTTTAGTACGAGTGTGACTTGAGCAATTTATAGTATGATACAGACAACATCGTCTTTCGGGAAAAAACTTTAAAACTTCAAAAGACGTTTTGCGTCAGTTCACTGGAAAAGGAACTAATTTACAAAAAAAACCCAAGCTAAGACACAACCATTAACATTCCTTCAAAATTAGTTTCTCTATTGTGACACAGATAGCGGTTTTCTCTGAACGACGCAGCTCTCAGCCAATGAGGCTTTAAAGACACTTGAGGGACACTCATATACAAATAGCCAATATTTGATCATGAGCAGGCACGGATACAGCAAAGCGCAACCACTTCAAACAAATTAAAGCAAATATTGGCCGGAGCCACCTACAGAAATCCCTGACATATAAGCAAGCTCTTGGCATATACTCGTTGGGTTAGTTTTATCGCCACACTGGGATTTTATCGATTGCTGTATTTTTGCTGGAGTGCTGAGGGAGCCATTTAACATTTTAATGGCACCATGGCTCTGCCTCTTCGGAGCCTAGCGAATTGGTCAGAAATAAAGGTCCGTAATGCGGCTGAGATTCTGCCGATTAGCGCAGGACTGAATTCAAAGTAGGATTAAAGGCCCGGGGCGAGCCGCATAATAATAAAACCATTTCCGGATTTAGGTTTTGTGATTCCTGGTATTATTTCCAAATTTCGAGGCTTTACAGCCGTTTAACTGTTATTTACAGCCTTGTGAGGTTTTTGTTGAATGTAATCAGGATGCTTCTAAATTCAGCATTATATGAAAGTGAAAACTTGAAAGAATACGAGCGTTGTTATCTGAAAGAGAAGGGAAAATCATAGAACTTACAAGGCGGATAATAAATCTAAAAAGCTTAACTTACTTTCCAGAATGAATAGCAAATATTTACGCCCGTCTATGGATACAAGTTAAAATTCTAATTGATTTACTAATATGTAGTATTGCAACGCTCTCTTCAACAGAAAATGTGCAAAAAAATTATTAAGTAATTTATAAAAACGAAATACTCTCGAAGTGACCATAAATATATACACATGAGTGGATTGAAGATAGCACAACGGGCCAAGTACACGTAAACTGTTATCACGGTTATCTAAAACAAATCTTGTATCGATGCAGTAAATTTACTACCCACCCGTCACTCTCAGAAAGGCATCTACTCAATTAATTGTGAAAAAAACTATGGTTGCTATGGTCTCTTATAAGAATTTTTTGTAAAGGTATATTCAGCAACGTAATAGTATATAAAGGACAATATTGTTGCATGGATTAGCCTCGTTCATTGCTTTACAACTTTTCAGTAGTACCTACCTATGTTTCATGCTAACTTACGACCTTTATTATTTTATTTTTCCTAGTGAGTTCTTTAGTTCTTCGGTGCTTTGGGAAACAGTGTAAAAATTAGTTGTAACCAATCAGTAACTCAATTTTAGGTACAAACAATAATTTTAACCCATATTAAATATGAGTGTCAGCACAGGAATTTCCTCTTGATCACGTACTTAATTAATTAAAAGATTAGAACCCATGTTGATACATTATATACAGTATGTCCCAGAATTGACTTTGCAATAGGTGTAATGAATCATTTGTTTAGTATGGCTTTCGTCTGTTGCAGCCTAGGCTTGCTTCATGTAAAATAGATTTTTACTAAATTATTAGTCAAATGGGATTCAGTTGGCAGAGTTAGCTTTAGAAAAATTTAAATCATTATAGGTAAAGTGGTAACAAAAATATTATTAAAATAAAATATAATTTAAAGATTATAGCGATACACCGAGTTTGATAAAAAAGTAAACTTTTACTTTTCACCTTAAAAAATAAAAAATACAATTTAAAGTTATCTGATAAATAAACATTATAAAAAAGTGGATTTAAGTGCTAGGTTTGAGTCGCGCGCTATTTGAATAATTTTTTAGTTGTTTTAATTGAAATTGTTTATTATAATTAAAAATAAGGGGTTGTGAACGTTAATTTTTAGTATTCAATTTTTGTATGCACAATGCAATACAATTAAGTGTGTCGCTACAACCTTTAATATTCAATATTTTATTATAGCAATTTGTTTCGGCAAGCTAACAGAAAGACCGCATAACTTACAACGACTTACATTTTTCTTAAGCTTAACTCTGCCAACTGGATCGCATCTCAACTGTAATTTGGTAAAAATCCATTTTATACCAAGCATGCCTAGAATTGCAAAAGACGAAAGCCGTACTAAACTATTTGATTCATTACACTTGTCGCAAAGTCAATCCGAGGGCACAATGTATATATTAAAAAAATATATTATTAAACTTGAACGAAAAATTATGGTTTCTTACAGTATGAGGTGAAACCTCGATTTACGCACAGATACCATAGACACGTGCGCAATTGTACTGCATTTACATTAACCTACTTGCTATGCTAATTTCTGACGTACACATATGAAAGCGACCGTCGACTATAGGCCACGACACTCCCCCCCCCCCCCCACCCGCTATGGCCGGGAAGGTTTTTCTTACAAAAATCTGCTCTGAACGCTGCGAAATTGCAGCTAAGGATCGCCAACATGCTATCACGACAATCCACAGCTACAGCTACCCAGCTTAAGGCCTCCCAATTTGCAGTTTTAAGACTCCGTCATAAAAAAGGCGAATCAAAAGCATAATTACACTACAATTCTTCAAGAGAAATGAATGCTTACCAGAGCTCTAACCTTTAAACCTTCAAACTAAAAGTGCATTGTTCACTCGACACGTGGTTTCAATGTGATGTGTTAACAGATCAAGCCACAAAAATCTCTCCTCAGTACCAAACAGACAGCAAAAGCTTACCACGGAACACGACCTCAGTTCAGAGCAAACTTTTTTACCCTTCGAACTAGTGGTGATCTCCTAAAACCCTCTAAATTTTACATACCAGCATGTCTTAACGACGCTGTTTGTTAATCTTCCACAAAGTTGAAAAAGCCTCCACCTTGTAAACAAACTAAAGTAGTATCATTGGTTGCAAATCTACGAGGCAAAATGTTTTCTAATAAGAACATTTTAATGGTCTCAATTGTTAAGTTATCGGGTCAGGTTTCTCATATAGATCTGTATTCTTCTACAACTTTAATCATTTCATCTTTGTCGGGTATAATCTGATTTTAACTGTTTTTCATTTTACTAATCTGTGTTATTCTGTTACTGCGGCCTTTTTAAGGGTTTTCATACTTTTCTTGTTCTCTATAGTTATTTTATGGGCGTTGTAGTTTCCTATGTCTTTTATAATCTTGTTGGTTACGGTTTTACTAATGTTCTTATATTCTACGGATTCTCTGTTTCTAGTTCGGTATCTTTTCTCATCGATAAAGGATATAGTTTATTGGTGCAATTTATTATTTTTGTAGCCTTTATTTCGTGTACACATTTTTTAACTGCTATTTGAATATTTCCAGTTATATTTGATGTCGTATTTAGTTTTGATCACCTTAATTGAAGCTCTTGGTTGTATTTTGCCAGCTTTTTATTTAATATAACGGCGGTAGAAACTGAATTGTGTTGAAATAATTTCTTCCTCTCTATTTTTTCCAATTCCATAGATGTTGATCGCTCCCTAGAACTGAAACTTTATGATTTTTATTAGACAGGAACTTTTGCAGATAGGCGAACTGTTTTTCCCGACGTTCATTTCCAACCCCAATTCAAAATTTTCCAACTTATTCCGAACTCTCTATATTAGTTCCTAACTTCAAGTAAATATAGTCTTAATCATACAGAAATGGTTAAATTTTTCGCCTCTCAATCTGATCTTACACGTTTCTACAACATTCCGTTTAATATGTGTCAGTTCTTGTCTTAGTTAGATGAGGTGTTCCCGACATGTCATTGTATTTATGTTGTATGTGGCAATAAAAAATATTTTGGAATTCGGTGTTTCGCGGGCACCATGCCCTCCTCAGAATCCGTAGCTGTCTGACTTTTAACGTCAATGCAGAATTATGAGTTTTGGCCTGTCTCCGCCTGGAGTACTCTTCGTTTTGATGTTGATATCTAATCAGAAAATCTGTTAGCCATAATTTTGCACGCTAGTTAGATGGATTAAAAGATAGTTTGGGATAAGTAAGGATAAATAAGAGTGAGCAGAAAGAAATAAGAGTTTGGCATAGTTCCACCAGGAGAAAGGAGGTAAGAGAAAACCAAGAGCTGAAAGGAACTGGGTCGCTAACGTCTGAAGTAGATGTATCTTCCACCGAGAATGCAGAAAAGTATCTACTGCCTATCCAGTTTATTTTTTCATCAATTTTTTCCTGTTTTCCCGTTAACACGAACCGAGGGAATTAATAGTTGTTCCATATTACCAGAGTCATCCAACCTTCTTTCTCATTTCAATTCTAGAGAAATGTATTCTCATGCAACGTACAACTTCTTGATTCTTACTTCTCCTTCTCGATAAAATTTAAAGTGTTGGCCTACAAAGCAAGGTTGTGGACCCCTCCCCCCCCCACCTCCATAAAATAAAACCACAAACCCCTTAACGTTTTTTTCTTCCGTCTAGCACATTTGCAGTTTTGATCTTAAGGAAAATTTCGGATATGATATCATTTGTTTGTTATATCTAATTATATATTGCAAGGAACATATTTTAAGCCTTTATGATTAAAATGGCAATTAATAAACTTTTCAAGCATTTCAAATATTATTTTACAAACGGTTCCATAGATGTGCTAGTTTAATTTTTGTAAATAGTATAAAATAGCATTGGCCTTGATAATAATTTGTAAAACGGTATTAAAAATAATGTTAGTCTTGACTTGAATAAAATATAATCAGAGAAGACTTGGAAATAATGTAAAACAATGTCAGATCGAAGACAAACAATTGGGAAAAGGAAGCCAAGCTGTGAAGTGTGTTTGAAAATTAATTATATATTTTTTGAGTACAATGCAGCAGGTTGCAGTAATTTGTAGCACCTCTGTAGAGGTATAAAAAGTGTTTTTTGCATCCAGTATTGGGTAGTTTCTCCGAAATGGTGTATGAGCTTCCAGCAGTGTAATTGAACCTCGGTGAGCTAGCCGTAGGCAGCAACCTTCGTGGTGAGCAGTTGAAGCCCTAGGTGTGAGACGACGGCTGAATTGGAGGCGATTTTCCCAGCGGTCGAGCTACAGGAGTCGTTTTGCAAGCCGTTCAGCGGCTTGTATTGCATGTCCAACAAAGTAAGAGGAGCCCATGCATCGTGGGATTTACTAGGGACTCAAGCTAAACCCAGAAAGGTCAGGAAAGTTTATCCTAAAAAGTTTGATTGGCGTCGTTTTTTTTTATGCACTTCTACGTCCCCTGGTTGTTCTTTGTTTGCGACGTGTATTTACTTACTGTAATTGTTATCACCTAGGCAGCGCTTTAATTACGTGATTTTTCGAATTCTAATGAACTTGTTTTGCGAATTGTGAGGTTGGACCGCCATATTTGAATTTGGTTCCCATTAGTTAAATAATATCCAATATTGTAGCAATCCCACTAATTAAATCAGCATTATACAAAGTTTTACAATTAATTTATTAAAAAAGATAGATAACACAATAATTAAGTTAATAGCAAATGTATTTTCTATAATTTATACAAATCAAGGTAATATTTGCTAGGATGTAGAAACCCGACCCATATGAGAGTCATTTATTTTATTAATAAAAAATGCATAACAAGTTAAATAATATAAGAATATCTTAACCATTTACACAAAGAACTAGATATTTATGGTATCACTTTCTACATTATTATTTTCTGAGCAAAAATTGTTCCAAACTCTCTATTTAAGCTAATCATTGGCCACGAAAGTGAGAGTTGGGTAGAATACCGGAATACCCTAATAAACATGAGGTAGCACACTAGCTGTATAAAGGCTCACACATGTTCTAAAACAGGGTTGTATCCAGAAGTCCCTTGTACCTCGATCATATTATACTGAATAGTTTCTCCAGAAACATTTCTAATTCAAAAATTTTTATTTATTGTTCTTCTAATTTGAGGAAATCATTGGAGTACAATTATGTTTTTGATAAAAACTTAAAACTTGTCGTAATCGTCCAAGTTGCTTGCGTTGTATAACTTGTTCTGTTTAGCTACGCCGCGCCATTTCCTTAAGACCTTTACATTTAGACTGTTGTCGTAGAGTAGGAATTTTATTTTTATTATTAGATACCATTTCCTACTTATTTCTGTTAATGTGAGCTGTCAAAATTATATATATGTGGCCTTTCAGAGCTACGCAAAAGTTATTTTTCATTTCTTCTTCGTTTACATGGGCTCTTCGATTTTCCTTATAATGCAGTACGATTTTTTAACAGTAGATGTGGGTGTTCCACGAGGTTTTAATTTAAGAACTCATTTTTTTTGTATAAGTAATTTGGGTTACCTATAATTTTTCATTTACGGTACAATTAAATTGCAAGTTCAGGAAATTCCTGACTGTATATTTGGTTGCATGCGCTCATTTTTCATATTTGGGGTATTTGTAATATCCTTGAGCTTTAAGGGATTTTGCAAAATTTTTAAAATAGATTTCCAGCGGCCATTTTATGGCACTGGTTTGGTGAGATTGTTTCTGGGTGCCGTGCTTGTGAATTTTTGGTGAGAGTGCTTCATGCAGATTAAAATTCCCGAATTATGATGGAAATCGTCACTCACCCTATGTGACATTGCTAGAATAAATCTGGTTAAAGTGGGATATAAATGTATTTCTGCGAAATCACTTGCTTGTGGCCACCTTCCAACTTGGATACGTTTCTGTAGTTCAATTTTGAACATCGATTTCGATGTTGTGTTATTTAGGCTTTTCTCTATCCTTTTGTGGCTCGTTAATGACATTCTCTGCATATGTTCCGTCTTGGGCTCTGATATCGCCTACTGTGGGTCCTGAAGGACCAACTCCTACACAGTTCTGAGCCTCTCCGTTACTCTGGCTGCCACACCTTCCTTTGCACATTTGCTTGAAAGGCATCTCAGCAGCATTCCCAAGCCCACCACCCTGCATAAATTTTCTGACGACGCTGCTCTGCTATATATCTACAGGTACCTTCGTCCTATAAAGTTCGAGTGTTTTAAGTTATATGAGTTTTCAAACTAAAAATACCAATTCGTGTAGTTTCTGTGAAACTGGAAGCGTTTCCACTTACGATTACGCTGGCGAATTTCTAGCCGATGTTACAGAGAATTTAAGAAATGTGTCGCCATGATGTATTCACTTTGAACGCTTGGGTTGTAAATAATTAGTTTAGTTCTTTTATTTTACAGTATATACTAGAGTGGCAGCTCTGTTAGCGCTTTTGGTCGCGTTTAACTCGGGTATGGTCACGGTCCTCAACGTTTAGAATTAATACCTATGCGAGTGACTACTGGAGCAACCTAGAAACCATTTATTAACGCTGAAACACACCAATTAAAGTGTGCAATCGATTTTGAGCACATGGTACCATCCGCATGGTTATCACGTTCCAATAATTTAGATATTTATGCGTCTGTCCACCGTTTTCCGCTATTGCGACACTTATACTTTAAGTTACTTGATATTTAAGTTACTTGTGCTCGAGACAGGATCGCGAGGTAAAATCGTACAGCTTGTATTTTTCACTCCATTTATTAAAATCACAACCATGTTAGTTTTTTACAATGTTTAAAACTAGCTAAGTTGAATTAGTAATCCTACGACTACTTTAAGATCTACAGAATACCGTAGATTCGTTTTTGCGCCCTAGAATATCATGCAGAGGTATACATACTGTAAATAAACATTTAGGTTACATCAATTTCTGGAATTTTCCTTTATGTATTGTTTGTTTGTTTTTATTAAATAGCTAAATTGTTTAGGGAATTCCACTGACACCTGTAGGTTTTCTGGTTTAGATCGTCACGGTTCCGGACAACCCCCCCCCCCCCCCAATCCTGCTCAGGAACTAGCTGGCAGGATTTGGTACACCAAGAGCCAATTCATGGGCCATCGTGTTTTAGAGCAATACCGATTATTTCATTTTAGTTAGTTTTTGTGTACAGAAATTCCCGGTGTAGCATCCGACATAATCGTATGCTAGAAATTAAGTTTCGTTACGTTAGAAAATAATTTAATTTTTTTGCTGAGAGCATGTTACTAACTGCACAAAGTGCAGTTTTGTAGGCCTCTGATAAATCAATGGTGGCCGAACAACCTACAATGAAAATCACTGTCTGAATGTGAGGTTCGAACTCACTAGCTGCCAATTGGAAACGCGAACGTTCTACCACCCGACCATCTGATTTCAATATTTATTTAACAGTAATAATTTGCAAAATAATTTACACTCAATAACGGAGAAAACTTAATTATGTAATGGATTGCTTTTACTTAATTCATTTTTCAAGGCAAGAGCGAAACTGTCCATCCTTGTTTCTTTATACAATTAAGAAACTTCCTCAACATCTAGAATTTTTTTAAATGAGACACTGAGTCTGGTGAGCAGAAGGCCAGCCCAGCGAGCAAATACACGCCTCTAATAAGGCGACTGGCGCGAATTCGAACCCTGAGGGCTGTATAGTTTAAAAATCGCACGCTCCCCGGCTACCTCGCTAACACCTGCGGTAGTCGTTAACCCCTAACAAGCGAACTCTTCCTCAAGTTCAACAGGCAAGGTAGTTACCTACTCGGCCTAAGGAGAAAGAGAGCCCATAGAACCACTTTGTGATTAAAACAGGTCACTGACCTATAATAAGGGGAAGAAGAGTTATATAGCGCACAGCTATAATAACTACAAGGTTTGACGCATTTATTGCAGCTATTATTAAATCCTAAAAAAACTTAACTGATTAAATGATGTCAATTTATCTAACCTGATAAATAACCAAATTCGCGGCTTGCGCGACGCTAAGCCGCAAGTGGGGTTTCCGTAGGCTGGTTAAAACTTTCCAAATCGTTTAAATTCGTTAAAAACTTATATAAACACGGGCTTATTCGCTGGCAGCATGATTAATAAAAGTTGGATATTGGCAGTGTTTGTTTTCTCGTCGTTTACAACCCGAAGCAATTAGTGCAGCATTTTGTTTACTTATCACTTTTATTAATAAAGTTTTACACGGGTCTACAATCTTCCATCGCTTTAGTTGCTCGACTGTGAAAGCACCAAGGGTTTGAGTAGCAATCGTTTAAAATCAGTACGGAGGCTATCAGTGTTTTATTTAATTATTCAGGAGATGAACAAGCTAGGACTATTGTATACTTTATATCGCTACTTTTATAATTTTATGAATAATATTTAGACAAAGTAGTAAATAAATTAAACATTCTCTTTCCTTAATATATTTTATTAAATAGTCGATGTAAATAAATAATAAAGAGACTTCTTAATCAAGTGCGGTCATATATGATTATATTAATCGGGAGTTCCAACTTTGAACAATTGAAAAATCGCTACATAACGACGTTACAATTTATGTCTTCACGTAAGTGGCTTTATTCAAAACCTTCAAAATAGACATTCATAGCCGAGCTTAGATCATCTAACAAAATATTTTAATCCCAAGAAAAAAAATTGAGTTTTGAAAACAGACGGTAGCCCGATGGTGTCCGAAGCAGAATGCGGCAACAACTTTAATTCTGCGAATTTTCGAGTAACGACAGCTTGAATGGAGAGGTGCATTATCATGATATAAAGGCGCCGTTTCCTTAACCATGCCTGACCGCTTCTCGTCGACAACTACCCTCAATTTGTCCAAAAGTGTTTCCCAATTTTCCCATTTATCGTTTTTCCGTTCTCAAACCGACCTACTACTTAGTAACACACCTTTTGCTTCCCAGAACGTTTACCGCCGACAAAACTGTCACTACCCATTCTACTAGGGCAGGGGTAGCGAACCAACGGCACGCGTGCCACTGATGGCACGTGACAAAATAATTTGGGCACGGCATTAATTAAGGAATTTAGGTACCTAATCGAAACAATTTATATTTAACAATGAGTTAAGCATGAAGCTTCAAGGCGCAAATAAAACAATTATTGTGTTATGATAGATCTCATTCGTGCTTTCAAGGCTAAACTGCAAGTTTTTCCCAAACTTAAAAAAAATCACCAGAGATTTGGATTTACACGAAAAACCAGACCAAGCAAAAGTCACTGAAGAGTTTAATTCGGTAATTAATTCTTCAATCAAAGAATTGTCATCGAGATTTTCTCAGTTCAAAGAATTATCGGAAACACTGAAGTTTATTATGTATCCTGATGTGACTTCACTTGTTAAACTGAACTTATCCAAATTTGATTGGTTGGAAATTGGAGAAACTGAAATGCAGCTGATTGATTTCCAGTCTAGTTCAATATGGATTTAGCTGTCTGAAGAAGATGGCTTTTGTTATCTTAACAATATTTTCATCTACCTATGGCTGCGAGTCATTTTTTTCAGAAATGAATAACATTAAAGACTCGCTTAGAAGCCGTTTGTCAGATGACTCCAGTTCAGCTTGCATTCTGCTAAAAGTAACAAAGTATGAAGCTAATATAAGTTATTTAGTATCTAATTTGCAACAGCAGAAATCGCACTAATTTTTTCTTTCATTTAAATAAACATATCGTTACTATTTCTGTACAAAATATATATTTTTTGTTGCAAATAAAAAGTGTTAAATTGATAGTATTTAGTTTTATATTTTCTCCATTAATCACTAAGTCAATATTGTTTGATGGCACGTCATGGCCTCATTAAACATTTCTTTAGAAAAAATGGCACGTAGATGAATAAAGGTTCGCCACCCCTGTACTAGGGGTTTTACGAGTCTTGTCCAGACTTATATTTCGAATCTGCTTTATAGTAGTCGATTGACATTCCGACAATTGTCACAAAAAAATTAAATAAAACCTTCTAGATTGTGACGAAAGGTCTGCTGTCAAAATCATACACGCCTGTTTCACAACTTCGTATCACAGATATAAAGCTATTAAAAATTATCACAAGTAAAAACTTTTTCAAAGTTTTGGTTCGAGAATTCTCTTAACTGGAAAATGTATAGTGGCGTAAATACAGGATAGAAATAGTTAGGGAATCTAGGGAAACATTTCCATTTGCATAAGAAAATCACAAAAGAAAAAGTTGGCAACGCTAAATATCACCGTTTTGCATTATCACTCAGGTGGATTTACATCAGACTAGAACTGCCACTGACTTGATTTACCACCGATCTTAAAAAATTTTTGACAAATTTACGAAATGCCTCCGAACTAAAATACCACCGATGTAGATTTACATCCAACTGGAACAACCGCCTTTTTTTTTGGTTTTCTTATGTTGCGGTTTAAAAATATCTACCATTTATTATTTATAAATTATCTATTTTGTTTGCTTCGATGTTTTAGTGTTTTTATAAAAAAGTAAATATTAAAAGAATTACTTTATTTCATTCCGTAAGGAACACAAACATTGTCCTGCTTCTAGCTGCGACTTCCCTTACTCCGGTATTGGTGCTAACTACATTAATTTATCAGTAGTTCAACTAATTCGTCTGCCAGTTTAGGACTTGTACAACAAATCCTGAAAGTGTGGAAATAATGGAATGCGATTGACTTATCGCTTTATTGCTATGTTAGTCGTTTTTAAACCATAGTCGGGCTGTTATTTCTGTCCAAGTTTGTCATGCATTACAAAGCCTTTTGCATTTATTACATTAAGATAAAGAGATAATTATAAGACAATAAGACAATAATAATTTTCCACTCATTATGCACGTCCTAAATACAAATTTAGGAAATTTTAAGGTAGTTGGTAACACTGATGTGACAATTGAAAATTTAGTTTTAAGTTTAAAATTGCCAATTTTTTTTGCATATTTTTATTAAATTTAATTAAAAGTAAAAGTGAAAGAAGATTCTTCCTGCACCCAGCTTGAAACACGAAAATTTAGTGAAAATACCATCAGCATTTACTTCACAACATTATGACATTTTAAAGCTAACAATTTTAAACAAGTAAATTGTACTAGGCTTTTAAAGCACTTAAAGTAAGATCACTAAATACATAAGGTACCGCCATTCCATTCCAAGATTTTGTTCCCCCAAATTAAAAAGCACAAAACATTGTAAGAAAGTGAGAGTGAGAGTGAGACACTAATATCAGGAACCCCAAATTAAAAGACACAAAAGATATATGTTTGCACAGTTGGCGGTACCTTATATGATTTAGTAACCTTAACTCAAAGTACAGTGGCTTTATACAAAACAGTGTGGCCATAGGGATGTCTTCGCCGCTATTCGTCGACGCGAATATCCGCCATTAACAGGCAAAATATTTAGTTACTTCTAAGTTGTTCTCAAAGAGGTTGGTAGAACCTGCTCATTTGGTTATAGAAGAAAATAAAACCTTTCAAATCTGACAATAGTAAATTGTCAGTGTCAAATAATTCATTAGCGTCGCAAGCGGGTGAAATTTTATCATCTACTGCCCTGAAAAACTAATATTTTGCACAGTATTTAAATGTGACAATTTATAATTGTGCTATTGTTGTACCTAATAGCACAAGATGCGTTCGACTTGGAATGTATGATAAAGAAATTACATCGGTGGTACGATGAATGGGGCTTTAGCATAAGTTTAGAGAAAACGGAGTATCTATTTAGTAATCAACTCGGAAGCACAATATGAAGTCTTAATAAATGAAGATGTCGCAGTAAGACAAGTAGAAAGGTTTAAATACCTCGTTGCTACAATACAATCGATGAAAAAGGTCTGGGAACAGAAGAGATCAAAACTCGAATAGTACAAAGTAAGAAGATAATGGGATGCTTGAAATCAATTTGATGGGACAATACTATATCTAACAACAAAAAAAAAGAATAGGTGGAGTAATGGTAGAGTCGGTGTTATGCTATGGCAGTGAGGTATGGACTGTAACAGCGGAAATGAAACGAAGACTAGACACAGTTCAAATGGACGAAAAAGCGGAAAGGTATCGAGACGAGATAGAGGGACGAACGAAGAAATAAGACGCAGAATGGAGGCACCAGAATGAGTTGTGGACAGAACTGAACGGAAAGCGTTAAACTGGTTTGGTCATCTGATGAGAATGGAGGAGACGACGTGGCCTATGAAGATCTTTAAATGGTCGCCGCCGGGTAAGAAAAAAAGAGGTAGACCACACAAACCGTGGAATGAGGGTATTCGGAGAGCCATGGAAGAAAGAAACCTGGAAGAAGACCAAGCACAGGACAGGGAGGTTTGGAGACAGGGAACAGGAAGACGGCATTTAGCTGTATTGTAAACTACCATATCTGAAACCGGTTGCAAACTTCATGCAACACCTTAAAGCACCACGAACGAACGCCAATGAAAACTGTCAAACGTTCAAACATAACACTCCACGTGTACTTAACATCAACTAGTTAAAATAACTAGCGCCAAAATAATGACCACTCAAAAACGTTCGATTATTTCTAAAGGCACTGTATATCTCTACGCTCAAATTTGCCTGAAAATGGCCGCCAACAATCGTATGGCCACACTGTCTTGTATATAGTCACTGTAACTCAAAGGAGCTATAACCGCCCTCTTTTGGGCACTTCAATGGCTTTATTATAGATGCAAAATAAAAAAATGTATATAAAAGAGAAGCATTAAACATAATCAAAAAGAAAAATTGTAAAGTTACAAAACTGAAAAATAATTTCAAAAATAACACGTTACGCTAAATTCCAAAAAATGTGTATCAAAATAGCATTATATTACGTTTATTCTATACAGAATGTCGCGTTGCCATACATAAACAAATAATCGTAATATAAATTTCAACATAATTAACTGGATCGCATAGAACAGTATAGCATTATACTCAAAGTAATCAGTTAACAAACAGCAAAACTATCTAGCAATAAAGTTTCTAAAATCATAAAATGCATTCTGCTAATGCAGAGCAAATAGCAAAACTAAAGCCTTAGATTTTAAAATGTTAATGCAATAATTTTAGTAGCGATATAGTAACATTAAAAAGAGACACAAAACAGGGAGATAAAACATATAGATCTATCAATAACTGCTCTAAGACCACTGTCAAATAATAAAACCGGATTGTTTCGTTGCCATTACAAGAAGCTCACGAGCTAATATCCTTAAAAGTTCAATTGTTAACAGCAGTAGTGTGCTTTATACATTATTGTGTTTTAAAACGATATTCGATTAGAAAACGTTCTCAGTGGGTAATACAATACAGTACAATTCCTCTTTGCACACTACTTTTCTATAAGTAATTTTAGTTCGGCGGCATCTTGTTTTCTTTTGGAAACCGTTAGCAAACATGGACTATAACTGAAGCTGATAATTATATGCACTCAAATGTATAAAAATATGCGCATATACATGCATACATTTTGTTGAGTATATGCACTCAAAGCTATAATATATGCACATAATATGCTCTAATTTTTTTTTAAATAAGAAGGAATATCAAAATAATGTAAAGACTTTAATTAATATTTTGTATGAGTATATTTATTTCTCTAATTTTTAATCAAAGGCTTCATTCATTTTTACGTTTGACTATATAAATATAGACTGCCAACGCCAACTTCACGTTGTAAGCAACATAAAAATGAGATTTCCCCTAACCCAGCCAGACTATTATTCACCCAGCACTCTTGAAATGGATTCTATGTTGGCTGATTCTCTATACATTGCTTCTATGGGAAAAGTGGGGGTTTCTGGCAGTCTATGTTTATATAGTTAAAGATTTTAACAGGGACTTCCCCCTTTTCTCTGCTTATTTCGATACGCGCACTGCACTTCAGCGGCAGAAAGTGAAAGTATGTATCTCAGTTGCACACAAAAATGTTATTAATAAATGTATTGAAATAGTAAATTTTACAAAAAAAAAAACTAAAAAAGTTCATACATTACAAATTATTGCTAAATATAACCAAATATGCAGAATCCAGAAAGTATGCTCATAAACGTATAAATATGCAAAATATGCAAAATGAAACTTGGCTTAAACGATTTGTTTTCACGTAATTAGTATACATATGCAACAAGTTTCGCCGGAATTACAAATATGCATTTGCCATATAATATCAGCTTTAACTGTAACTATCCGGCAATAGGTGGCGTTTTTCACGGTTATACGAGGTTATATTCAAGGCAGGAATTATTTACAGTGTGTTTTTATAAGAAAGTGGTTTTAAAAAAATGTATTCCTTCAGAGTTGTGGACTTCATGCTCCTAGAACATTTTATCGTTCTGTTCATCAAGTAACAAATCTTTTTGCACGAAATTCAGATTCTAAATTTATTTGAAATTAATGCCTCAGAACAGCAGAAAAGTTTAGTCACTTAGATACGTTAATAAATATATTTCTACTTAGCAGAAATGTGAGGCCAACTTTATTGTGATTAGTCACTGGAATACGTCATAAATTTAATTCCTGGATGTTTTTGCTGCTTCTCGTTAAACAACCTTTCTATATGACAAGTAAACATAACTTTTCTATATGGAAAAACTAATAAATTAATAGCTAGGGTTATTTTGTTAACATCACAAATTGTTTTTGGCAAATTTTTGAAGTCTTGTTTACCTTGTTTATCCTTGTAAACAAAACGGAACAATAAATTTTCTTGACAAATTTGCTAAAAGCATGTGGTTTTTTTGTAATTTCTGTGCACATATTGACGATGCATTTATGATTTTTGTCTTATAGGGCACCACACACATTCCGAAAATTGATTTTGTAAGTTTTGCAAATTACAGTTATAACACCAAATACCGACTAAGGGGCGAGTCAATTTATGACATAGCGATTAAGTATATCCCAAGTATTTCCCCATTTCTTGATCGACCCTTTTTACTATGTTTGTAGACATTTTCTTGATGTTATTATACGTTGTTATACTTCTCGTTTTATGTGTGGATGTATTCGGAGCACAAAACCAGCTGCAAGTTTCAGTTGTTGGTTCAACTTGGTGTGCTACGTTATTGAGAAGACGGAGTTAGTTAAGGTTATGTACTTATCGTATAAAGTCATTACTTAACGCTTAACGTTTTATAATCTTTAATTATTTTAATGTCTGCACTGATAGAATAGTGGAAATGTTTAAAGATTTTACTTGGTTTAAAGGCTATTTGAACAAAGTTTGTAATAAGGTACCAAAACTAGTCTGCATATCTACGCATTTGAGTTATTATTTGGATGAAATATACAGTCTGTCTCCGGATTGGGTTTCAAAGAGGAAAAAAAAGTTTATTTTTGACTTCTCAAAAAAAATCACTCTTTATAAAAAACCCTGCTTGTTCTAAAACTAAAAATTCACTTGTCAAATATAAATATCCCCTTCCGTATACGGGGGAGGTTCGAAAATATGAAAATGGCTCAAGAATGCAGCACCCTTATTTTTCAAAATATACAATAATGCTATTTTAAAAAGTTGCTTAGAATTAAAAGTAGGTGTCAAATATAAAGTCACGGTCACCTACTTTAAAAACAATTTTCACTAGTTTTTCTTATTATTCTACTACCCTGCGAATTACCAAATGCGATACTTGTATTGTGTGTAATGTATTGTCGAATTTGAGTTTCCTTCATTTAACCGGAAATTTATGTGCCCCGAAATTCATGCTGAAAATCTCATATTTGTGTCAACAAAAAGACAGGTATCTTAAAAAATGAATAATACGCAATCCAAACATTAATAGCAATTCAGCGCAATTATAATTTTTAATAGAAATGTTATATCAAATATGTCCAATTGACATTATTGTATATGTTGATAAATAAGGGTACTTCTTAAGCCATTTTCATATTTTCGAACCACTCCCGTATACGAATGGGGATTTTGGCAAATGAATTTTTAGTTTGAGAACAGGCAGGGTTTTTTATAGTGATTTTTTTGAGAAGTCGAAAATAAACTTTTTTCCCTCTTTCAAAGCCAATCCGGGGCGGAAAGAGACGTTTAGGCGCGCACCTTTAGGCGCGTATTATTAGGCGCGAAGATTTTAGACGCTGACGCTATTAGGCGCCTGGACGTTTAGGCGCCGCAACTTTAGGCGCGGAGACAGTTAGGCGCCACATAAAAGAAATTCACATTATTCTTGATTTTAAAATTTTTTGTTAGGTAATTACTGCAGTCATTAATGTTGAAGAAAAACTCAAACCTTCATAAACAGTATATATTCAGGTTTTTACAAGCTTTCTTCAGTGTGTTCAGTGTTCAGTGTAAAGTTGTACAAATTTATATGTTGAATTTACATTTAATCGATTATGAACAAAAAGTTATTTACATTTTGTATATGGATAGTTTAACGTAGGGATATTATATGGTGTGTATAATTCCAACACGATAAACTACCCATATACAAAATGTAAATAACTCATTTTTCATAATCCATACAATGTAAATTAAATATGTAAATTTGTAAATCTTTAACACTGATGAAGGCTCGTAAAAGCGCCAAATACATATTGTTTATGAAAGTTTGAATTTTTCTTCAACATTAATTACTGCAATAATTACCTCACAAGTTATAAAATCAAGAATAATGTGATTTCTTTCATGTGGCGCCTAAGTGTCCCCGCGCCTAAAGTTGCGGCGCCTAAACGTTCAGGCGCCTAATAGCGTCCGCGTCTAAAGCGCTCGCGCCTAAAAGTCCGCGCCTAAAGATGCGCGCCTAAAGAATCGCGCCTAAACGTCCTAGACCGAATCCGGGGACATACTGTATATGTCGCGGGCATTTTGAATACTTCGTATTTTTACAAAATGTCTGGTCTTCTTACAAAACGCCGACAGTTTGAACAAACATTCAATATTTTGCAAAGTGACGGCTGAATTGCTGAATTGCAGTCATTTTGAAAAACGCCTTGCTGCTACTAGACAAAATGAACAAATACCTACATGATTATTCAATATGACTAAATATGTAGACAATTTGTAAATTTATGAAACATAATAACAATATATTGGAGGTTAATATATCAATCGATCACTAAAACTATAAATACTAAACAATCTTCAAAAACTTGTAAATTAAAAACCATGCAAAAAGCATATTCTTAATAAATATAAAGTAATACACAGTGAGAATCACTTGTTATAAAAAAAAAACAAATAAACCATAGTCAAACAACCTTACACGCAAAGAATCTATGTAATAACATACTTATTCATTGATGCAAGCTGAGTTATTACGGCATTTTCAATGACAGAAGAGCCGGCCAGTTCCGCAATTAGAACTGCTTTGTAGCTTATGCCTACCAGCAAGCTGTCTAGATAACACTCATGGGAGTACATGTCGCTCTGTTAGAGACCTTAATTTCTTTCGTGATTAAAGTTTACTTTATGATTAAGATATTGTTTGTAGCTTATTTCTAATTTGGAATTCAGGTTAGCCTATCCTGATTCCATGTTAATATCAGAGCTCCCACGTATTTATATGCAATGTGTTTGTGAGTGTTAAATAAATGCTTTGTAAAAACACAAATTATCGTTAAACAAATATACATCGCCCTTTTTACATACTCATTTGTTTGGTGTCACAATTTTCATCTTTTATGGTTTGCAAAAACATTTTGTATGTCGCTATCCTCCAAATTCGGATTGACAAGAAACGGCTATGCCAAATTTTCTGTATTTGGTGGAATAGCTTCTAGTAGAGGGACCCAGATGGTTGAATATCATCACAAGGAAGCCAATTCTTTATTACTCCACTTGGTTTTTCTATTCTGTACCCTTCGTTGCTGTACTATAAAGCTTTTCCCAAGACATTTCGAACAGCTAGTGGCCAACGGTTTACTTCAGGTACTACAACAATAGCAGCTGATCCAATTTCAATAGTTTTGAATTGTTTGCCTAACGGATCATTTTCCCCCTTTCTGTTTTTTGCCTTTCTTTTTTTATTAATAGTTTCTTCTTTGTTACACAAAAGACATAATTCCTCTTTACTATTGTCACCACATCTACAGCTAGTCGTTTGCTCATTTTGTATAGTAGTAGTAAGGCATTTGCAAAATGTCTGAAATCCTGAAAATATTCAAGTTTGTTAAAAATGCCGGCCATTTGCAAAGAAGATGGATTATGGGAAACTAAATATAACTAATATTATTGAATACATGGAGTTGTTTTCTTGGTACTTTTTGTGGTGTTCCTAATTGATTAGCATAACTACGTCAAGTGGCTCTATCGATATATTTTAAATCACTTTGGAGAGTCCGGGGCCTATTCATTAATATTGTTATTACTTTATTATAGCGATTGGTCCTCCATTTTGTATTTGAAATGCGACCACCCTACTGTTCTGTTATTAAGGAACTAATGGGTCTTTTACCAGCTGCATAAGGTAAGATTTGGTGTTGTATTTTATTTTGTTGCAACTATCAGTTATTATACTAAACAAACAGAACAATGTGAGACGATAGATTAATAAATAGAAGTGAAACCAACATTTCTTTATCATTATTTGCTAGCATAAAAATGAAAACGAACAGTTTTATTCAATGACATAGAAATAATTTCCGCAACGCTGGAATTTCATTTAACGGTCTAATTTGACATTACGCCTCATTAAACAAGGAGCTTTAGTCCCCAAAGTTCTAAAGGTTTTAGATATTGCCCTTTTTGCTATTATAAGAGATCCCAGTTTAACGAAGGCATCTGCGTTTACTTCAAACCCTACATACATGCTAAGACTAAAGCATAGTTTTTACCACTAATCACAGTCTCTACCGTGCAGGAATTACACTTTGCAATAATTATAGTTGCACTACTACATTAATTGTTATTTTTGTACTACTCATCAAGTTTTTGCATTTAACATTATTATTTTCAATCCATCTTCATCATTTGTTTGAAATCGTAGTTCACTTTTCAGTAGAATTTACGCCATACTTTTGCAGAGTTAGTTGCTTGTTTAAGAAATCTATATGGAGAGCGTCCTCTTATTCTCTTCTCACCCTCCTTACCCTGGATCATCAGTTTTTCAATTCAATCGCTTTAGATGGCTGGCAGTAATCTTGAATGGAAATCTAATCGACGTTCTTTTAAATTGACACGTTCGTGCTGTTCAGGGAAAACGTAGTTTCCAATGAAAAACCAGTTTGAATAGGAAGTAGTTTTCAGCAAATTCTTATTCGATATGAAATATAAATCTAAAGTTTTGGGTTACATTAAATGCTATTAAATTAACCGCATTACTGAATTTAAAAACTGAAAAATTATCAGTTGATAGATGCATACTACAACTAAAATTTTGAGTGGTAAATTTAAAAAAATTAATACTTAGACTTTGGAAAAATATTCCACGAAATTCTATTTAGCAAAGGTTAGGTGAAAGCCTCTGTAAAATCGAAACAAAACGATTTTTCTTTAAACAATTCTGTTTTACTCTAGCTCAAAGAAAGGAATTTGATAGAGCTTTCTAACTATTAAAATATATATATGCAGAATTTACAAAACAATTTGCAAGTGATAGTTCAATTTGTCTTCTATAAAGTTTAAAACGTTTATTCCTGCTTTGACGGTAAGCCAGCCACTTTGAAACTTTGCAGAGAGCAATTTAACTTTCTAATAACAAGAACAACCTTTAGAATGTATTTTACCAGACTTTCTAGAAGAGCAGCATTTACCTGAAAATAGTACTTCCTCTCTCTCAAAGTAGAACTTTTTTTTAATATTTATAATGGCTATAGTAGAAACAGAATCGAGGAGAATTGTAAAGTAGCTGAAACTCCATTTTCAGAAGTTACTCTTATACATGTACATGTTTAAAACTCCAGGCACACATTTTCGTAGACTTGCACTTAATTAGAAGTATTTTTACATTTCCACTGCAAAGGAACGCTAATTAAAACAGTGGGGTTGGTTGCGTAGACCACGTTGCTACTATAAAAATAGAAAACAGCTGTTAAACAGGACAAATGCGGGCGTTGAAGGGAGTTTTGCTAATTAGTTCCTTGTTGCACCGCAGGCGCTTAGCAGAAACAGAACGGCGTATTTAATGTATTTATATCTATGAGTAGAGCGGCGTCTTATCAAATGGGCTTCCGGTAAAACCAGAATTGATAAGGCAGAATTTAATTTTACTGTTCTGAAGTGCAGGTTATTTATGTGTCCTACTTGTAGTCCAAGGAAGCTTGAAATTGTGCAGTATACAGCGGTCCAAAGGAAACTGTTTGTATGTTTTGTATGAATAGCGAACAAAAATATATAAATTTTCAAATTTTTAATAAACTTGTATGAATTTCAATCTAATATTTTGAATATATGAACATTTTTAATGCAAATGTTAGAGATGCAGATTTGATTCTACAAATTTAAAGAACAGCTTTTGCGTGCAAACCTGTTGTATTCTCTGAATTTAATCAAATCGTATAAGCCAGTGACGGCAGCCCCTTGGAGGAGATTACGCCTCCGAGCCGTCATTAGAAGAACTAACTATTCTATAATAATTGTAAATATAGAGTATGATTAAAAATTATTTTCATCTAGTATGGCTGTGGAATAGTTCCTAATTTATGAATGTAACTATAAGTCACTTAAAATCATATGCCAAGTTTGACAAGTATAAACATAGTTGCATTCATAAATTAGGAACTCTTCCATAGCCATACTAGATGAAAATAATTTTTGATCATACTTTACTTTATCATCTATCCTAATGTTATAATTTATAATATAACAAGGTTTAAGTAATGAAATCATGAAATCACTATTGGATGCCGCTTAAAACATGTAAAACAATACTCAACAAATATGCCAGAATACCATGAGTTATGTTAACCCTCTCGCTCGTATTATCCTGACAGCTCCCGTGGGCTCTCCGAAACGAAGCTCCGAACTTCTATGGGAATTACGTGGAAAAACGCGCAGAATCAGCGATATATCAGTTTCAACAAGATGCGACGGTTCACGCTGCAGACTCGCGGGCTTATCGTGATATTTAAAACTATTGCGCTCCCGCAAATGTAATGCGATCCGAGGGTAAAGGTGGTCGCAGCATCGATATGATTACTCATTTGTAGATGTTGTCCAAGCTTCGAATTTGAAGATAAATTCAAATGTAGCAAGAACATTCCTATATCCTTGGGGGCAGTGTTTGAACATAATATCGGTTGCATTTGGAAGGTGCTTATTTATCTTGGTTTATTTCGGTTGTTCCCTGCATTTTTATACAAAAAAAATTGGGATAAAATAGCATAACTAGGTAATATCTTCAACATTAATCTTAGCGTTACCTGAAAAAGTTAAAATAGAAAAAACTTGGAAGACCTACACCGCTACTAAATTTCAACCTGTAAAATAAAGATGGAATCCGCAATTTTTCAAGAAAATTTTCTGTGGAAATTTATAAAAAAAACAAATGTATTTGTGTATGTGATGCCTTATATGCTATGTTTTTTTCCATTATAAAACACATTATTATCGTGTTTGGTTTTTAACACTTATGTACATTTAGTGTTGTGTTTGAATACATTTTGTTTCGTGCATACGACGTTTCCTTTTAAATTATTAAAATTAAAAATTATTGTTATAATAAATCAAAATTCAGAATACTTTATTTTATCAATTTAAAAAATATTTATATGTTTGTTATTTCTTAATTGAAAAAGAATGTTTAAACTCACACTTTATTCTTTATTTCTTGAATTAGAGAAAATAGTTTAAATCTATAGCTTTGATTTTCGAAGTTGATCGAAAAATAGCTGAACAAATCTATCTTTAAATTAGAGATAAGTGTTTACATTCAATTTTGATATTTTCTCTAAATTTGCATTTTTATTTTATTCTCTCGATTAGAGAATTAAATTTTTTTGGTTTTTACGTATTGATTGCTAACCCTAGTTTTCCTTTGTTTTTCCTCTAGCATTGCTTTTAATTGGTTGATATTAGTAGATATTATTAGGACGCTATTCTTCTGAAATTAAAATTCCTTTGCTCCCGGTGGAACTACTTAAACTTTTTAAAGTAGATCAAGTGTAACAAGCTTTGACGATATCACATCCCTTATCTCACACCTCTGTCTTCATGATAGCCGATATTATCCAAAGTATGAAACACTTTCTGGAATTAGACTAATACAAGCCATAAGGGTACGTTGCATTCAGTTATTTTCTCTGGTTGATATAAGTTCAGCTGTTCAGCTTATTTCCGATTCTATTTGTTAGTATTCGAGAAAATAGTTTAGATACCTGTTACCGTAAACTTATTGGGCGATAGTTTTTCAAATCTTCCTCATCTCCTTTTTTATGTATCAGTACCATAATGTCGTTCTCCCAGCCATGTGGAATTCCTCCTTCCTCAATACATCTGTTAAAAAGTGTTGCTATTCTTTTGATACTCTATCGCCTCCTTCTCTTAGCATTTGTGGAATAACTCTGTCCTTCTGCAGCTGCAGTTTGTAATTTTGTAGTGCATTATTCATTTCTTCCATATCCGGTGGCAATATATCCTCTCACTTCATATTCTTTATTATTTCATATTGTTTTGTGTTCGTTTATTGAACTGTCTTCATTCTTTACTGAGAAATAAAGATGTCTCTATTCTTACTTCAAATTCCTTCTACCATGTCACTTTCCTATTTTCTGATGCCGTATTTTAAAATTCTTTTTGATGTTTTGTTTACTTCTTTGTAATCTGTTATATTCTCTTTACCTTGTTTTGTTAGGTGTCGTTTTGTTCCAGCACGATTTTTCTTTCTCGTATAGATTCTGTCAGTTTTTATCTTTTTTCTTGATCCCGCAATATCTTTACCTACTTCCTTTACTATTGACACAATTGTTTCGTTTAACTGCTCAATTTATTGTGTTATATTGATGTGTTGCATGCTTCTTTTATAATTTCGTTATATTTGTTAGTCAACAACTGATATACAAATTATTTAGTGCCAAGCTATCGAAATCGCTTATATTTGTTTCGCTCTTCGTATGGAAAAATTTACACCGACGCCGGACTAACAGCAGAAGATTGGTACGTATTCACTCGGACAAGGTTCGCATTTTAATAATTGTTTTTTTGTGAAATAATCTTCAAGTAAAACTTCCCTCATCTCGCGGACAGGCTCTACATTTGCGTTTAACGCTACACACGCAAATTAAGTTTTACAATGCGTTTACTGCGCAGGGGCAACCTTACGTCCTTTAGTTATTCGAAAATACACTTCTTACATCTACTTTACAATAATAAACCAGAGCAATCAAAAATAAAATTAAACGCGGAAGCCTATAAAAAATGTAACTACTATTAATTACAATTAATTGTATTATTAGTTCATATGAATTTGACACAGCCTAATAGGGTGCAGAAATATACCAAAGATATGTAATTCAAACCAAATGTATAGATTAAACTGATAAATAGCATTAAAATAACAATATATATAAGTTAAATAAGATGTTGAATATCAATTTTAAACTTAAAAAATTTACCATCCTATGTCAACAAAAAGCATGCTACAAATTAGGCAAGTTTTATTCTTTTCAATGGCCCCCGAAATCAAGTTTACTTTTAATTTCTCTGTACAACTTGAGTTATCTTTTGCGTATGAAAATAAACATAACAGGCAAGATATGCCAGATGGCCCGTTTCAAAGGTTTTTGACCACGTTTATACCTTGCACTAATATGTGTATAATTTATCATTCTGCATCATTCTTGATTCGTCCGCCTGGACTTTCTCACGTCCATTTTCTGCTTTGTTTCTCGATAAAAATATGTATTTATGCATTATAGGTGTCGCTGTTCTAGGAATTCCATCTATTCCTCCTCGTTGGCAATCCATCTTTTATACTTTTGCGTTAAGGTCATCTAGTGTAGCTGTGCATTGTTTTATCTTATTTTGCTACTTTTTCGTAGAATTCCTCTATTTTTATTTAACTTTATGTTTATATATAGTTACTGGTGTACTGATGGTCCAACGCTTTCATTGATTACATTTTGTGTATGTCCGTTTGGTGTTATTTATTAGAACTCCTCTTTTACTTTCCCATACCCATAGGTATAGGGAAGTATTGGAATCATGAAAATTTTGGAAATCGAGATTTTCACAGAAATATCCGTTTTGGGACTCTAGGAACCCAAAAAAGTGGTTTTTAAAAAATGTCTGTCTGTGTGTGGGTGTGTGTGTGGGTGTGTGTGTGGGTGTGTGTGTGTGTGGGTGGGTGACGCTCCTACAGCCGAAAGTATTGCTCCGATTTTTATGCGCTTTGGAATGCGGGGGTGTATCGAAAATTCATCGACAAAATAAGCTTTTCAAAAAAATCTGAAACCGGAAGCGGAAGTTACGCATGTTTTTTTGGTATCACTGTTTTCGTGATTAAAATTTTGAAAATTTTATCGCGGATAACGATAGAGGGTCATAAGACAAATCTGTTAGTTTTTTTCCGAACTCGTTAGGTTTAAAATGAAGGGCGCTAGGATTTTTTGAAAATTTTGAGTTTAACGCCCTATTACTCAAAAACGGATGAATCGATTCAATTGATTTTTGTTTTCTGAATAGTATATGAAGGCTAACATGAGGTGATATAAAAAGTGTTTTGAAAAATATTAAGGGGCCTAAATTACAAATTTTCAAAATTTTGGAAATTTTCTAAAAATCATTTCTCAAAAACTGCCCACAGGAATTTGTTTAAACTTCATACACTGATAGACCCCGAAAAGGGCTATCGATCTGTTTTTTAAAGAATCTCATGAATTATCTGTGGCGCCCTCTACGAAGCTTTGAAGTTTGAAAATTTAAACCCCTTTAATTAATAAACAAAACAAGATAGGTAGCTGGGGTTTTCACTGGATTGTTCAGTGCATAATGGAGCATATGAATATGCAAAAAAATATTACACTCGTGGATATATGTAAGCGCACCGGCCCCCTCCCCCCTCTATTTTTGAAAAATAATTTTTTTATTCTAACGGTTGTTATATTTTTGCGTCAAAGAATCTTTTTCCGCGAAAATAAAAAAATCGATTTTGTATGCCCTAGAAAATATAATTTCCAGGTACTTAGAAAATTTCACCTCGGTGCTACAGCCGTTTTGAATAAAATAACACATAAATAGCACAGTGGCGGCTTGTCCACTTGGCGCCATCTACAGAAGCTCGGTGGTCACGTTTTGAACTACACATCTTATAACATAAAATCGTAGCTTTCTTTGTTTGCGTGTAACTATGTTTGTTCGCTATCTCCTCCGAAGATACTGGACCGATTAAGTTGTACGATGGCTTAAAAGTTTGCTAATTTTCAGACTTATTTAATTAACTTCTCTAGGCAGCAGTATAATTTAATTAACTTCTCTAGGCAGCAGAGCGGAGCGCCTATAGCTGTCTAGTATTAGCTCGGGTGCGCGCATTATTCAAACAGGAGAGTGTGGTTCTGCGGTGAGCGTGCTGGCCTATCACGCGGGAGCCCCGAGTTCGATCCCGTCGATGCATCTTTTTTTTTAATTTATATTAATGAATCTCTCTTAATTTTGCGAACCGAAACGTAGTTCGGGTGACTCACTAGTTCTTTTATATTTACCCGCAATTTACGTGAAAGTGTAAACGCTTATCACGGTGAAGACGTGAGTCATGGAGTTGAAATTTTGATATGTTGTAAAGACTGTTGAATAAAGACGATATGAACAGTTTCCAGTATGGGAAAGTCCAGGGAGGTAGTCACGTCCACTTTTTTTTATCTAGTTTCTGAGATACCGATTTGATTCTTGTTAACTCATGTTATAGTTTATCTGATCTGTTTTCTGTGGCTATTGATCTTACAGTATAACTTCCTATTTGTAGTTGTGGAATTATTTTAGTGCATTTATAAGGAGTTTTTTGCAACTGTTAGTGCATGGTGTAGGTTAGCAAAATTGCTCAAGCCCTTTTTGTTTTTGATGGTACTTCCGAACTAGACAACGGAACCACAACTATACCTTTTCAACTTCAAATTGGGACTAATCAATTTCAAAATGGGAATAAACAATTTCAAAATGAAATAAACAACTCCAATTTGAGAATAAACAACTTCAAATTGGGACTAATCAATTTCAAAATGGGAATAAACAATTTCAAAATGAAATAAACAATTTCAATTTGAGAATAAACAACTTCAAATTGGGACTAATCAACTTCAAATTGAGAAAAGCTTTTTGTTACGGTAGTCTTTGGAAAATGACAATTACATGGTTGTGACAGGACGGAACACCAGCAAGAACTAACAATAATTAGTTTCGTCCTGTCACAACCATGTAATGTCATTTTCCAAAGACTACCGTTAACAAAAAGCTTTTCTCAACTTGAAGTTGATTAGTCCTAATTTGAAGTTGTTTATTCTCAAATTGAAATTGTTTATTTCATTTTGAAATTGCTTATTCCCATTTTGAAATTGATTAGTCCCAATTTGAAGTTGAAAAGGTATAGTATGTGGAAATCCTAGTGCCCCTTCTTGGAGTATTCGCAAGCTTCAATGGTTTGTATCGCTGTGCAATATTGAGGGGCAAGTCTCAGATAAGGTGCTTCGCTGTCTGTCTTATCGGTGAAGAAATTTGAAAATCCATTATCGCCACTTTACCTAACACCACGTACTGCGTGGGCGAGAAAGCTAAAATTTCAAGACTTATTCAGATGGCAAAGCTTTTTAGGAAGCCCGAGTGACAAGTTCGTAGTGCGGACCTGTTTTTGCTATCGGAGGTTACTATGTGGCTGCTGTAGGCATTGCTCAACTCTCAGGACAGTTCTTCTTCTTCTTCTTCTGGTGGTGCTGGTTGTTAGCTGCACTGAGGCCTATTGGTCCACTGTGCTTCCCACCTAATTTGATATGGGTCTTGTTCGAATAGGCCGGTTTCCAACGCGAAGGAAAGAATTCTACCCATAGGAACAGAACAGTTATTGGTTAGAAGGATTTTGATCCAGCAGCTCTTCCAGGCATTTAGTCAGGCGATCTCAGGGCCTTCGTTGGCTCCAAAGAAGATTTCCAGGTACCCGAGCTATCACTCGAGATGTACTCGACGAGTAGTTTCCTTATATGTACCACAAAGCGTGGCCTGCTAGCTAAATAATTGTAATTATAACATCAGTGCGCAACTTTTTTTGTAATAAATAGCTACAATTTGATTGTATTCGTAAATGCACTTGTTTTAAGAGTTGTCCTTAGTATTTGGTGCAATATATCAATAATTTTGACACTGTTATCAATTAATTCCTCAAACGTCAGAAATATAGGCAAATTCTAGCAAATCAAATTCCACAAACCATATTGCGTGTTAACGTTGAGAAACGTGCAGTAAAAGTTGCACTGACATTTCCACTGTTTTCAACAGGTGTTTTACTCCCTGCGCCTTTACTATCGAATTGCCTGTTTTCACACCACAATCTAGGACTCTACGACCTTGATTTGATATCCAGGCACGCAATGGTCCTTTTGCATGTCAGGGTTAATCCGCGCAAAATTAAGGGATGAAGACATTCGACTTGTCATTCTCGCTAAACAAAAACCTGGCGTTCGTGATTGATGGCAGCAAAACGACCTTAAAAATTCACCACCCAGTTGGTTACTGCATGAAGTAATCTGCATATCGATTTGAGGGAATAATGACGTAATTTTTGCATGAAACTATTTTTATAGTTTGGGTGCAAAACTATGGCGCTTTTCTTTATGCCTAAAGACAAATACCTATACTAATTGCGAATTATAATCCAGGAGTACCTAACTTTATCCACAGCATGGCGAATAATACCAGTCAAACAATTTTAGTAATCAAGCAACCGTGCACCTGCTCACTTCTATGAGTTACTCAAGAGAATATTAGCTACACAGGTTAAAAAGTTGGCTCCAGGAGACGCATTCACTAATGTTTCCTTATTAACTTCATTTTTTTAAGTTTATAGTTAGCTATTAATAGCCTGGGTTAATGTCAGTCTAATGAGTTAAAAAATACAACAAAAGAAGAAAACAAGTGATTGCACAAACCATGCTAATAGTACTATATTCTATTTAGATTGTATTGAGAATTTTAACGAAATTTACTTCTTTTTACATTACCAAAGAAAGTTAAAAGAAGTTTCCAAGCCCTGCTTCTATACGAACTACCATAGTACAATTAGCTACTGTTATAATACAAACGAGGTTGAAATATCTAAAACACATAAATTTGTGTTCGCAGAGAAACAAAATAACTGCCGCAGCCCACTACTTTTTTAAATGTAATTCTAAAACAAGAAAATATTAAACACGCATGTGAATAATAGTATATTAAAGTATGAGTGGATAACAAGGTCTTTAAAACACACGCTCGAAATAGAGCAAGTATTTTAAAGACCAGTTATCCACGAATACTTTACGCTATTTTTTATTATACCTGCAATACTGGAAATAAATTACGCACTAAAAACTTAGACATAATTTTTGTCGTGATAAATCGAGAGGGCATAATAATATTGCTACTATAGTTACGAGAATTATTTACGTTTTTGTCGTGTCCAGGTCCGTTGTTGCATTCAGTCGTTTCCTTGACAACCTTTAAAGCTCGGCGAGCTTTAAATGGCGATTCTGATGCAGGTATAATAAAAATTATTATTCGAAACTGAAATTTTTATACTCGGGCGGAGTTCTTGTAAGAGATATTTCTTGGTGGTAATTCGGAGGTTATATAATAACAGAAAACGGCATTCTAAAATACTAATTTGTGTTTATGTAATATCCATTATGTTATTTCCCAAGAGAAATGTTTTACAATTAATTTTAATATCTGTTTCGCTTCATATTCTTCACAAATATGTTATTTATACAGATTGCGGCAGGCAACTAGAACCATAGCAAAACCAAGGGGACCTTGCATGTGACCGTAATTGTGTTTAACAAACGAAAAATCAATGTACGATAGCGGTAGGTCGTTAGGATCATTATAAATACAAGGTATATATTCGATTTTTAATTTTTTTATATACAATTATGACCACACTATGGTCCCAGTTGCCTGCTGCAATCTGTATAGTAACAAGATGCTTCCCTCGCGATAAGATCGTGCAGAAAATAGCTAATCTATAAATTAGTTTACGTTACACATGGTTGGTGGGACTATTTATATCAGTTAGTTACTCCAATGCGGACAGAAAATTAAAATAATAGTTTTAGTAGGCGACCTTATCAAATAAGTATGAAAAAATAATGAATAACCGCTTATTTGTTAATTCTTACAGGATTTCGATCGATATAGCCAATAACTGAAATTATGCTATTTAAAAATCATTTTACTTAATACACTCAGTTGCTAAATTTCCTTTTTAATAATTGTCACAGTTATACATTAATCGAATAAAATAATAGACAACGAAGCTTTTACTTTTATGGTTTGAAAATAGTTATCTAATATTATGTTTGTTAGCATCAAATCGATTCGTCAGCTAATTCTCTCAAAACAAACCAAACTTTATGTCTACTTGGATACAATTGCCTGTCGGTCAGGTCAGGAAGACGAGGTGCAGCTCTTTAAGTACTAACAAATGATTAAAAGCCAAAAGAGCGCTAACAAATCTTTGCCAATTAACGACAAGTGTATACAGGCCTTCAACTGAGAATTCGTACACTCATGTAGCACATAATTTTTTGAAAGAAAAGCTCAAATCACGCACAGGAGAGCAGTAACAAATAACAACACCAAGTTGCTAATATCACACTATAATTGTTCCTAATTAGGCAGAATTCAGTAAAAATATCAGATAATTAATAGTACAAATTGCGAATAGTTAGTAGTACATATTTCAAAGAATTATTGGCCAAGTTAAGGTGCCCCTAATAACATTAGACTTGCGAGGACAACGGCTTAAACAACAGTCTTAACAAAGGTACAAACATGCTCCACAACAGTTTAAAATTAAATTCGGCCGCAATTAACCTAGACGCCGTGGTTCGAAAATCAATTATTCAGGTACGCAGTTCGTAAAACGAACTGTACAATAGCAGCCGAGGTCCAAATTGGAAGCAATTGGGTGAGCCCCTAACACTGGTTCACTGATCGAATATTGTATAATTTCACTTAAAAGAAAGGGAGACAGAATCTGATCTTAGCTTCCTTTGAGCCTCTTCCGCAAGCTATGTGATGATTCAGATAAACGGAGTCCCACAAATCCGAAGGTTGGAATGCAGGTGATAACAGCTCGAACCAGGCAAATAGCGACGCGCTCGGTCGTGGTGATCCGAAATGATTGTTGAAGAAAAGGAAAAATTCAAAATAGACTAATGAATGCTTCCGATAAGAATGGGCGCAAACGGTTTCGAGATGAATTTGGGCCACGTGCCGCTGAATGACAGGTTGTGCGCATATAATATCCGTCAACTAGCCGCGAAAAACAAATTCTTCACAAAACTGACCGGGCTACAACAATCCGCAATTCTGCGGGGGCCACGAACCAAAACAACCATATTCTGTAAGCCCGTAAAGCCGCAGAGCAATTTCAAAGACGCTACAACCAAATCACTTTCAAGGCGTTCGAACGAACAAAGCGACGCGTTAAAAAATCCAACATTCGAGACGCTTGGCCGCGCTGATAAAAGTCAAGAAAGGCTGCGTGGGCGTGAAAATACGAAAACCAAAGACATTAAAAATATAGACGGCGCACCCACCGAGCTGTAAAAATAGTAGAAGAGCCATCTAAATGTAACATGTTTCGGGAAAAAACTTTGGGAATCTGTTCAAGAGGTATAGACTACTCCACAATCATCTTTAGCTTGACATTTGCTAAATTCTACATTTTTATCAATAAATTCAAAGTTTCTTTACATTATTGAATTGATTTCTGAATTTGATCGTTCTAGAAAACGTAAGAGCGGGATAAAACCACATTTGAAAGTGTACGCATCAGAACACGTATGGTATGTAAATAAACTGCGTCGACTCTAAGTCAGCAAGAATCGCCCTTGGGGTATTAACAAACTGAAGAAGTAAATACCACAGAAAGACATTTTAATTCGCACTATGTGTCTCTGTACATTAATTTTCTGATAAACCTTTAATGCAATTGTTAGTTTGAAACCGTAAGCTATCTAAAAGCTTTCAAATAATAGATACACGCTTTTGCAAGTTTAATCAAATTTACAAAAGTCTCTTTCTTCAACGCTGAGCTCCGCAAGAATCGATTAAATTTTGATGCTATTGCTTTGAAGAAATGCAAGCAAATTGCACCGTTAACCGTCATCAAAGTAACTGAAATATGCTAAGTGAAAATTGTCCGACAAATAGTAAAACAAAAAAAAATGTGTTCAGAATTAGATCATATAAACTGAAAAAAAAGAAATGCAAGAAAAGAAATAAGTAAAGTAGTAATTAATACAGAGGGCTTACTAGGTAAAGAAGAAATGAACCAAAGATTGCCAAATTTTTTTTTTTTTTTGGAAAACAGAGGTGAATAAAAATACAAAATAGAAACATAATTCGTGGTGTGCCTAACAATAAAAGAAAAAGTCAACAACTGTTTTACAAAATCTTAAAGAAAATTAACAACAGAAAAAGTTCTGTTATAAAGAAGGTAGAGCATAAAGATGAAGAGATTACTTCAAAAACTGCCTAAAAACGGAAATGTAGAAGAGAAAATATCAATTGAAGAGCTACAATGGGCCGTAACACTGTATATATTTAAAAAAAAGAATAGCAACAAATGTGAACACTAATATTGCATTTCCCTCTTGAGTATGATTACTAGAATACATGAACCAATTTTACAAACAAAATTAATGGATAAAGTAAAACAGCAATTAGGAAATTTGAAATTCAGAAATTAACTGAAAAGATCATAGAATTTTATAGGAGAATGTATACCTGCTTCATTGATTTAAAATAGGCCTCTGACTGTGTGCCACGACATACTTTGTAGGAGATGCTAACGAAAACAGGTGTCAGCAATAGTTTATTAGAATCGATAACAAGTACATTTCAAAACAAAAATTTAGTAAAAGGCGGGATTTCAGACTGGCAGGAACGTCCAGCCTATATTAATTTGTCTATTAGTACTATGCTGGATGAAGCAATAATGGAATACAGTCAGAAAGTCAATAAGGACATCTGGGGATATTACAACTTGAAATTGATTAACACAAACATTATGGAATTGGCAGATGACAGCACAATAAGTGCTATAACTGAATGTGAATAATTTGGAAATTTTAAATGGAGCACCCGTAGAGAAAACATTGGAAATCAGTGCCTCAAGAACGAAAATAGTGATACTTGTAAAACAATATAATACTGATGTGATATAACAATAAGTAGGTGGAACAATTAAAAACTTTAAAGTATCTGGGGGTTATTATAGTCCTAATGGAGTATTGGGAAAAAGAATAAAATAACAGAATTTAGATCAGCTATAGAATAAAAGCTTCAGAGAAAAGAAAACGAAAGACGCCAAAATAAATGGAGCAATATGGTTATGACTACACTGCAAAGACGAGGACTGGAATGGATTCAAGTAAAGTAACTGGCGTAGGATATGAAAATGTGGGAAAAATGCGTACAAAAAACTTGGCCTTGCTCGCCTGAGTGTATTGGAAATAAAATTTTAATATGCGCCGATTTGTAAATGTATGTTCCATATCGTGTTTTAGTAACTAGATGTTATAATTAAGTTTAGTAAAGTGTAGTGGAGTGGCCGCCGCTGCTGTTCAAGTACACGTTAATGGGTTTGCGCATACAATTCCATGCCAAGAATCAACACGAGGGCTCTGAACAGATCAAGGTACGCTTCAAACTGTTGCATGCATGAGTGCACGCCGAGTACTCTTGGTGGACTCAGCGTCAGTTAAAAATGAACGTCCCTACATTTTGCTGGGGAACTTCTAGAACAAAGAAGCATCATACTAGTAGCTTATTAACCTAATGAAGAGTTTCGACGTCCAATCGACATGGTTGTTCAGCAACTCATACTAGCAAGGAACAGATATAGGCTATTACACAACTGGAATTCAACAATCATCACTTAAGGTGCGTGATTTATGCCAGATTCTGTTATTCACAAACCGTAATCGAAGCTCAGAACTGTCTCAGCCACCAAAACAACCGTGTGCACGCTATTTTCTATTGTTAAAAAAACCGTATAGTAGACTTTCGACATAAATGTGTAGTAGAAAAACCTGCCTGCGCTATGGTTTAATTATTGTTAGCATAAAGGCGTGGTAAAAAGAGCAATCCGCTGCGTGGCTTAGCCCTTCACTATAGTACTGCACCATCGAAAGAACACCAACATTAGTGTAAGTCTTGATCAGCTATAACATTTACAGCGTAGTCCACGGTCAACTTTTGGATTCATTACAACAAGGTCTTTACCTATCTACGAACTGAGATAATAAAAATAGAGATTTTATTGCTACTAACTGACGATAGAAAAGAAAAAAAGAGAAAGGACCGCAGAAGTTGTCGCATTACAATTCGGTGCCCAAACGTAAGGCCAAAGGCGGCTGCGTTACAAATGATAAACGAAGAGCGCAAGCACTTATAACCTCAACACTGCATTATACGGTAAAAGAGAAACAATTAGTAAGTAAGCAAGTAATAATTGCTTCAGTTCGGACAAAATTCTGCCACTCACTGCCGATTTTGCCATTTAGCATCTAAAAGGAGTTATGGTAAACTAATAAAAAGAAAACAATCTCGAACTGTTTAACGAGTAAGCCGGGATCGAACCCGGTCCGGCCGGCTGCGACTCCAGCATGTTGCTTGTTCGGCAATCCGGTCTTTGCCAAACATTCGAATTAATGAAAAATTGGTTTAGAATTTCAGTGATATATTGTATTGTGCCCAATGAATAGAACATTTATTTAAAGTAATATATATATAAAAAATAGATTAATTTTCAAAAAAATTACACCATGCACCTTTATTGCAAATTACATGACGTTGTTCAAAAATATCAGTTACATTTATAGTTTTTCTGACTTTTATTGAACGTTGGATCTTTTGAATTAGATTGGTCGATGCCGAGTTGCCGTGAATCATGTTATTCGCAAATCATTGACTTTTGCTGCTACATCCATCTTTTCATGTAAAAATATTCTAATATTTATAGTAAATATGCGGAGGTTTTATCGATTTCATACAATATCAGAAACCCCAATTTATATTTTTACGTAAGCTGAGATGTATTTATATTTCCCCTAAAAGTGTTTTATATTTTAATGCACCATAGACAAGCTAGGCTGATTTTTTTCGGAGACTTTTCCGTATTCACTAACACACAAGTCCAATAGTAACAATATTTCTACGAGTAGTAAGTCAGCATTTGACTAAAATCAGACTCCTTTTAGCTTGGCAAGGTATATGGTCACATTAAACCATGCTTTAATTTTCAAATAAATTATAAATCAAAGACTCAAACTGAGTGGTTCAACAAAAACTAATTTTTTTATTTTAGAGAGAAATAACTAATTACTCATTCTTTTTAAATAATTTTAGTAGTTCTTACGCCAATTTGAGTATTGGCACGCCATTGTTTTTATGCACATGGTAAAGACGTTACCGCGGAGAGCCGACCATGAGTGGTCCGGAGATCACCGAGCATATGGAACTGTTATCGTTCCGTTAATGTAGCTGTTTACGAAAGCCTTTTCGTAATTTTGTAAAATTACGACCTTCGCCGAATATTTCAAGCTGCTACAACGCCGCGTATCAATGTGAAATTCCAATCGCGTCCTGCTTGAGTGGAGATTAAAGGAAAGCTCGTGTCGTTTCGTCTATGCCTTTTATCTCGACGGAGTCCTGGAGAAACATCTTTTTACCAGCGTGTTGATTAACGCTGATTGTTCCTAGCTAACTCTGCCGTTTTCATTCTTTATTCAGACAAGCCAGACAGGCAGTCATCAAGTGGCACCCATAAAAATAACAGAAATGTGTTTCCATATCTTTCCACGTACGATTGTTTTGATTATCGCGTGCAAATCCCTTTTTATGTCAGTCTAGGACCAGGCACGCTGAGCTACTGGAACCCTTTAAGCTTGTTATATCTATGTCGTAAACGGAGTTTCCCATGTAACATAGTATTTCGTCTACGGAGGAACTTCAGAAACGGAAAAATTGCAACCTCTTTAATGAAAGCCCTATTACGTAACCTTATGACGCTATATTCCTTGTTTATACAGTAAATACAAAATAAATTAAACTTCATAATTAAAACTTAAATGATGTACTCATCGTCTACAAAGGCTTGATGTGGAGAAGAATTGTACTCATCGTCTACAAAGGCTTGATGTGGAGAAGAATACTATGTAATTAATCTCTAATGAGGCTTGATTTTAGAGACGTCACACCCAAAACGCTATTCTAACTCTGTCACATTCAGAAAGCTTTTGTTTACAAGGAGTTTGTACGTATTAGCATGACAGAGCTACATCTTCCTGCAAGGCAAGTATCGAATTGGTACTGACACATTTACAAGGAGACAATCCGTTTTGTTATCCTCAAGTGTTACATAACGTAAAAAGACGTACTTTAACCGTAACTTTATGCAACAAAGCTTATTATGTAAAACCATTATCTTCTACATGCTAAAGTGCCCCGTTAAACCAAAATATCGATTCTTACACAGTAAAATTGTTTAAAAGCCTTGTAAATTGAATGTTGCTTTTAGAAACGGAATTTTTGTGAAAGCTCTGTATTAAAAGTGCGTTTCTATCAAAACAACGGCTTAATTTAATCCCTTATATTGACCTACAAAAATCCACGGATTTGTACAAATATGATTCAGATTTACTACGCACTTCCGCTATCGGTTTCACACGGACTGAGCTTTCCGATTCCCTACGATCGTAAATCCTCACGTCAATTCGTATATACTTCATGCATTTTACTGGCGAGGGAATTCCACAAAGTTTCATGTTTCTCCCAGCTCGTGCAGCATCTACGTCTTGCGTTTTAATTTAAGAAACTTCCACTCCTATTTTCCCGGAGGCTTCGTCTGCTGCACCGGCTCTGAGCTTGTTGTGTCCAGAACGCTGGCGAAAATGAGGGGTGAATTGCTTCGTTCGAGAGAAATTACGGAACAAGCTGATCAAAAGCTTTCAATTAGCGCTGTAACTGGTTTGGAAATTGCAAATCGAATTACCTACACGTAAATTAACGAAGTTGCGATTTGAATTCAGATGCCCTTTAACTTCTCGCCGCACTCACTAATGGCTGTGTATTTAGACAACTGGGAAAATTTTTTCTCGCTTGGAAGGGCTGAACACGCTAAAAAACGACTTCAAGTGCGAAGCGCTTCAAGGCACATTGATTTGGAAAGTCAATACGTTACTTGAAGGAAGATTATGATAAAAAAGCTTTTGATATCTTTCTCACCCAATATTGTAATTGTCTTCTATTGATTTATTTTTTACACTATAAATTGATTGTCTGAGTGTATTTCGCGATGTTTCCCGGACATCAGCTTGTATATTTACCAGCTGACTTTGATCTATAGCTAGCTTTCATTCAAAAGCACAAACCATGGAAACGTTTTCTTGCCTGCTGATAAGGTTTTTGATAGTTGATAAACATCGTATGTTGTCAAGTTCTCTAGCTACATCCACTTCTCTACCAAATTACGTTACACCCATCTCTCATCAATGAAGTAATGGTAATAGATATATGGAAGGAACGTTACGAACAAAGGGCGACGTATTTTGAGCTAGAGTGATTTGGCGTATTATTTGAATGTGCTCACTCTTACCGCAAGATAGCTGCAAATGCGCGTTGATGTCTTTCTTGTCATCTCAATTTTAGTCTCTATGGTAAGTGCACCTGATCATTTCAGCTTGCTTTCTGATTCTTGCCGAATTGGTTTAACTTTTGGGGTATTTCTAGCTGTTGTGATCCGTATTTAAGTGTTCCCACGCAGTATAAATGTACGAGCTGTTCTGATCCAACGTAGCTGTTCCCTTAGCTACTGTTTGGACTGGTTTTGTTGGCCGATGTCTTCTTTGATGCTGGGGTTTGTAACTTCAGTCTTCTGTTATGCGGCTTTGGCTTACTACAGGTATTTGTTGCCGACATAGTTTTGTTATATTTTGTAATCTTGTAAGTGGTGCTACCTTTCTTCCTTAGAATTGTTCAAATTCTCTCAGGAATTATTTTTCTTCTTTTATTGCTAGTATATTGCGGTGCCGTAGTGCCAGCGTTTTCAATTGCAGCACTTCAGGCGTGTTCAAACATAACCTTTGCTTATGTAACTTTGCCTTGCTTTAATACATTGCATTGCTGGGCCAACGCCGTCAATGAACTCCCTTAAGTTCTCATCGAAGCTTTATTTGTCCCGCAATTTCTGTTTGCGACTATGCTGGCTGCTGTGAACTGGCGTATCTTTGAGAGTAATTATAATAGTTTGACTTTTGGGTGCACATCGTTTAATTAACGTTTTATTGATGTTAAAATACTGTACTTTATTGATATAATGTTGACTATTATCCGTTTTACTATGAATATATGTTTTAGTTGGCTACTGAAAACTGAGTTATCAAATCATTCCAGATTATTGTGATTTTGGTTAAACTTTGAACTTATGAGTTCTCACTTCTATCTAAGCACATAAAAGACCTGTTGGTGCCCCTTTTGCGATGATGAGTGGATTTAACTTTCTGTGACAAACCCATGCCGTGTCCATTGTTAGCTAGTCGGCCCTCAAATGTGTCCGTATAGTCACGATAGTTTGGTTTTGGGTATAAATTTGGTATCAGTACAAATAACTACCCTTCTGTAGGAGCTCAGCAGTGTGTTCTCATTGCTGGCAGTAGATGCGTTTTTACGTCTTAACCAAGGGTTACAAATGAAAACCTGGTGAATCGGCGAACAACGTTTAATTGATTTTTATACCAAAACGAAACAATGTTCTGCTGCTTAAATTATTTAAAAATTGACTGCTTTTGCGCAAACCACTTGTAAGTCTAAATAATAAAAGTACTAGAAATCGATTTTGATTCGTACACACAGCATGAACATTCATAATAATGTTAAAACATGCAAACACATGGCAATTTTGTACAGCAATACTTATTCAACTAAAGTTATGAATTGTTGGTAACTAAGCAACTTGTACAAGTCTATTTTAGGTCACGTAATAAAGTGCTGTGCTTTACTAAGGGCAAAATAGGAAACTTTTATTCAAAAACGCCACTGTGAGTGCAAAGCCAGTTGATATATAAAGCACTGGCATGAATGAAGTCTGACAGCAGGAACCACTAAGCCTCCACAAGAGGCGCTGTTGTCGTTCATATTGGCAGCTGTCAGTTAAATTTCAGGCTTCCAATTTAAGGAGAAATATTCGTGAGAGATGCTGGGTTGATGTGCTGTTATTTGTCGATGGTTACTATATTTTACACGTTGTAATATATTGGCCATGTCAGTTTTGATCTACCTACACTGAGAAAAATTTAGCGCAGGTGGCGTCATCTAGGTGATAAATAATCGTCACCGGTGCCTGTTGTGTGAGTGGTGACTGCTATGGGTGTAAGGTGATCTACTGAAACGCATTTGTTGGAAATATTGCTATAAACTCGATTCATTCTTAATTAAAAATGATCAGTCTTTTATTAAATGGGAATGCGCAAAACATCTTGTTTTCGTAGCTTTAAACCATCAGCGTACCTTGATTTTGAAAACGTTATAGATGTCGTCACTAACAAATTTGCGTTGTACCATGTTATGTGGCATGAAAATGCTTCTTTTAATTCTGTTTGTGCAGCATATACTTATTATGTGTAAAAGCATTTCAGTTAGCGATGGAACAACTTTGGCGATCCTGATAGTCACCATCTGCTGACTAACAACAACAATAAAATCAAAAAGAAGCGATCGAATGAAAAATGTTCCGGGTGTAACATGACGTCTGCTCTTTTTAATAAAGACAAAACAGCAGCTTTGGAACTACTGGTAAACGACAGGACCTATAAGTTACAGCTGAAGTTTTCAAACAACTTGGCGCTTCTCATCAATCAATTTCGTCTAACGTTGTTCTAGTTAAAGCAGTTTGCATGAATGACTCTCGCTAATATTATTACCATTATTAGTGATTTGCTGGGAAAATAAAAACCAGCAAAATTGAGTTTATTACCATGAACAGCTGGTGCAGCTGAACGGCACTTTTTACGAGTTTATTACCAAGTGCAGACGTGGTTAAGTAATAAACTTGGACATTACAAATAATTTATTGGAGCCAAAAGGAACCTTGCAGGTTCCTGCTCATGATTACTTTTTTAAGGTGATTTTTGCCAACCAATTTGCTGTCATTGTCTTAAAAATCTGGTTTGGGTGCTGCACCACACGAAAATTCGTTATAAAAACAAGACAATAGAGCTCGTCCCTTTTAACTTTAATACAGTTTTAACATCCGCTATGTTCGTTTTCAATGTGAGTTAGCGTAAGCTACAATTGCTATTGCAAGATGGTTTCGCCTGGCCTTGCTCACACAACTTACTTCGACCCTAACCAGTTTAAACCTCCCCTCAATAAGAGTCCATCTTTCAGTAACTGCCAAACATAATAACCTGGTTCTCTTAATCAACAAGCTACGTTCCCTGAACCACTTTTTAAAGTGCAATACTTGAGATACTTCAAACATTTACTGAACACGATAAAAAAGATACCTACCAAACAAGACGGTAGCTATTGAAAATTGGATTTTCTTATTCGAGAATTATTGTTTAGATCTTCATCATGCCACCAGAAACACAAAATTATTCTAAATATTCTCAAAAACTACTTACTATTACATACATTATCACTGTTGTCGGAAATGCATTAGATTGTGTTTATTGTGCAGGAATTAGTACTCTACTTATGTCTAATGCCTAAAGACAATTATGAGGGGAATATATATTTGTGATGAGCTCAATTACAAGAACGTGGAAGGAAAAGAATTTGTGATGCTGTACTAATGAGCCCTCATTAAAATACTCCCGTAACAGCTTAAGGTTTCATATGTTGTATGATATGCAGCCTCTTCCTGTTGGCTAATTCCGCTTTGGATCTTATCATCATGCAAATAATTGATACATAGCTCCAGGATTTTTTGGCGATATCTTTGTTCTATAATTATACGATCAAAGAAAACTGTGTCAATTAATCTCCGACGACTGCAACTTAACACAACCAACTATTTGCAGTTGTAGTGGGGCTTAAAAAAATTGAGCGGTTGAAGCTCTTGCACTGCAGTTGAACTATAAATATTAATATGCAGATACTTACAAGTTTGTTTTCTGTGTTAACCTGGGATTGATGTGGCAGATAGGTTGGTAAATATTCAGCAGTTCTTTTTTGTGTCGACTACTACCTCCTTTTCTAGTTAGGCAACCAGGTTCTTTAAATATGTTTACAGAATGATGACATATTGTACACCATTGGCACTTCTGTAAATTCCTGTTGAAATGCTGTCATTCGCTCCTCAATTTAAAACTGCTTCCCGCCATTAACTATTTAGCATGTTGCGAGATCATTTTTGTTCATATCAAGCGTAGTCGTGGCTGAACGTTTTGAGCTAAATACGTCCCTGTACTGTTTCTAATAAGGTTGCGAGTGCAGCGCTTTTCTCTTCACATTCAACGGAGCTAATTTTAGATCTCACAGTTCTCCATTGTTCTAGCTTATTGCCGTCGAACTATGTCATGATTTATCACGGTCCTAGTGAGTTTTCAGAGACAGGCATCTGCTTGTCTAAAAAAAATCCCCGATTCGTGATTAGATGTCGGTTCCTGACTCGAAATTTGCTGTTTTGTCGAAAAATGGTCGAAAGTGGTTTTTGAAAGAGCTAGATAGAAACGCTCGAACTGCTGAGAAAAGAGGTAAGGAACGTCATGCGCGAATAGGACTCATTTAATCATCAGCACCGAGACAGTTTAAATGTATTTTAAGTAGCAACCGATATTAGTCATTACAACCCGGGGTGTAAAACCTGTACCGGTTCAGCTGTTCAAAATACCTTTTTGGCAACTCCAATCAGCTATACAGATGTGGTCCCAATCTGCAATTAGCAAATTCTTGTTTCAAATACCATATAGCTGTTTGTTTCTGAATTCAGCTTGGACCTCTATCAGGCAAGATTGTTACAACTATAATCTTTCCTAAGCATCAGCCTTTTTCAGATACAGCGCATTACCAACTTGGTAAACCCCCTCTTGGTTTGTGTGTGGTATATATTAAAGCAGCATTTGCTGGCGCTACCAAACTAAATAAAACCAACGTAATATTATATTGCTTTGGCTGATTCTTGTAGTGCGTCGAGCACAATCATACACGTTTGTATAAATTAGCAACGTCCGTTGCATGTGGGCTTGCGCCTTAATTTTAAATTAACAACTATATCTGTTCAATTTCTTGTGTGGACAGAGTTAGAGACAGCAAGGCAACTATTCTGGAACCGAGCTTTGTTTTTTTTTATATATTATTTTTATTCTCAAGGGGACCTCGCATTTACATATGCTCATGGTGTTACATTTTACGATTTTGATTGTGTATTTACTTTGTATATGTGTATTATGTGTGTTTTACAAACCCCAGTCATTTTAATACCAGCATAAGTCGCATATACAAAGTTACTTTTGTGTTTCGTTTAGTAAAAATAAATTTGTCAATAGTATAAGCAACGCTATTCAAATGCATGATTTTCATATGCGTTAATTATAAAGAAACTTATACAAGAATTTGTAAAGAAAATTGTAGAGGGCTGAACGGCTGGCCAAAGCATTTACAAAAGAATATTGACTCTGTAATTGTTTATAGGAAATTAGTTTTAGTTACAATTTTACAATGTTTCTTAAATCTAAAAATTTTCTTTATTTCTTATACCTAAAAAATGTTCTTTCTCGTCAGATAAACGTTTTTCTAATCACTGCTCTACTATAATTACTTAGTTGTTGCAATGCACTGGCGCTTGAGTTCAATTTTAAACACGTCACTGGATTTTCTTCAATTCAGTTGCCCTCCTTCTCTATTGCTCTTTGCAGATCTTATCTTATCTTGCTTCGATTTCCATCTACCTTTCAGATTGCTTGCTTTTCACTGGCCTGTACGTTTATTAATAATTCTACGCTCATATTATACACATAACCAACCATTTGTATCATTTAATTTCATTTGATCTGGCTTTGAATATGCTCAAACCTATCATATTACTTATATTATATTAGCCATCTTAAATCTTTCTTTTACTCAAACTTCAAATTCAATTTCTCTGAAATCTGCTTTGCTTATGCTTGCCTTTATCCCTATAATTATGCCTCTTGCATCTCATTTCCAATGCATTGAATGACTTCAACTACTGTTCAGATTGCAATTAAATAAAATATTTCAACTCTGTGCTTTAATTGACCTTGTTCAATATTTCTCACTGCATACAGAGTTAAATTGTGAGCTTAAAACCATCTCAATATATACAAACAGAAACCAAGACGCACAAGTTTCCATTAAATGCTAACGACTCTAACTGCCCTTTAAAGTCATTTTTATTATTACTTTCAAGAGAATATACATACACATATTTATATATAATTTAATACAGCATAAATTCCTTGACAGTTTAGGTTTTGCCTTCTATTCTGTAGGTCATCAAACTGTTTTTTTTACATTAACAGCTATCGCACCAAAAAAATCCTAGAATCGTATATATGTCTCAACTCCAAGGCAATTTTTTAATGAATTAAGTGCTATTTATAGGTGGTATCGATTGCAGGCCTTTCCAAGACTATTGAACTGAGCATGTGGGTAAGAATGTAAATAGCTACAGAGTTGACGTCAAGTGAAATTAGTTTATCATATTTATGTGTTTTGAACTTGTCGTTGTTGCGAGTTACCTCAGAGCTTATTTCGCGACGCACACGCTTCGCATGGCACAAATTTGATTAACCTTAACGTACGGTCGCCTAAAGCCACAGAGATGATATGAATTCGAGGTCGTTTAGCAAAGTCAACAACTGCGGTAGGTACTGTTATTTTTTAATTGCCATTTTTAGGATCGAGTAGCTTTTTCAATGTTGAGAATTAAAAGTAAATTAGAACCTGAATTGATATTATAGGAAGCCTCTGCCCAGCAGTGGGTTGAATGAAGACTGTAAATGATGATGATGATTAGTTGCTAATACGAATTGTATGTAGACAGTCCATTCGGTCCATTTTTAAATAAGTAGCAATTAAAGAACCTCAGTAATTCTTAATAATTGTTCTTAGAAGACAAATTATTAAATAGGGTAAATCCATTTCTGTAGATATTTGGTTAATAGCGAACTGGGTAAAACAGTTCAGATATCAACTATTTATCACCAAATACCAGTACAGCTTTACAACAGAAAAATCGTGGGGGTTGCAATAAAAATAACGAGAAGTATAGTTTCGTCAAGTCCACAAAATACTGAACCGGACGACAATTCGACGTTGGGATCCAATAATTAACGTTGCACCCGCTTGAACGTGGTCTATAAAGTAGAGCAGTGTTTCTCAACATTTTTGCACGGGCGACTCCTATTACATCAGCTATAACTTAGCGACCCCTATGTCTAAGCACAGTATAAAAATGGTGAAAACGTAGGAATCCCTCTGCATTCTCAAGTTTTGCACTGATTGTATTTTTTTTCTCACTTAAAGATGTTACTTGTATTTAGTTTTTCTCTGATCTATATTTAATACTTTTTATGTGCGACTGGGAGAAATTGGTCACTTTATCTACCATTTTGAAGTCAAAATGTCTGACTCCACAGTCCAAGGGCCGTAAAGTACTGTCTTATTTGTCAATTTGACAACCAGTGACAATTAGTTGCATCGTAGATTGCAAAAACATATAAAATTATAAATCTGTTTTTAATTGTGAATATTCCGGTCTGTAGATAAATTCTGTATGCACCTTGCGCATAACTGGTGTTTATGGCACTTGTCGTGTAATTTTCACGCTGCCGGCCATAAACGCCTTCTTGCGTCCTTGGTACATAAATAACCATTCCGGCCTGCTAAGCAGCCCGTAAAATACTTTACAACCCGCTTAGTGTCTGGTTTTTCAGTTTGACAAGCAACGGCATCGTAGGTTGCCAAAATTTACAAAAAGTATGAATCTGCTTTAACTGTGCTGAATATTTAGGACTTTGCAAAATAGTTGTTTATGTACCAAAGGCATAAGAAAGCGTTTATAGCCTGCGGCGTAACAATTAAAGGTCAAGGCTCAACCGAAAGCTCTAAAACGCCTATAAACTGTCATAAACGCTAGTTATGCACTAGGTACATACAACATTTTATGTACAGACCGAAATATCCACAAATATAGCCAGATTTCTAATTTTTATAACTTTTGCCAACCTACGACGTTATTGCTTGTCAAAGGACACTAAAGCTGTAAAGTGGTACATTACGCATTCAAAAATGGCGTACAAAATTAACCAATTCCGCCTTGTCGAACATAAAATGTTGTATGCACCTCGTGCATAACTAACATTTATGCCCTCGGCTACGTATTGGGCTCTAACTTTAACGTCGTCAGCAATAAACTTCTTCTTGCGCCCTTGGTACATAAATAACTATTATAGTTAGTGTGCAATGTATTTTATGTATTTCAATAAAGTGTTCATTTGTGTAGTAAAAAGATTGTTATTACACATACCTCGAGACCCCCAGGTGAGAAACCGTGAAGTAGACTACACAGAAAAGTGACTTGGAGGTAGCATATCTTGGGGCCTTAACTTTAATGAATTATTTTGAGCAGATAAACAATAATATTCCAGTGGATACACGCATTAGAATTTCAAAACAAACAAGCAACGGAAGAGCTACTTTACACACGAATACGAAATTTGCTGCTCCGTGCCTTAGCTAAAGCTACGAACATGATATCCTTAAACATAGAATAATAATAGTAATTGCGTTATGGCATATAGTCTAGAGACATGCGTAGAACATTGGAAATGTTTTATTGGAACATTTAAAAACATTCCTCCTTCTGTTCTGCAAGTTCTGTATATGGGAAACCTCCTGTCTCCAGCACATTTAAAATTTTAATTAATTCAAACCACTAACGCCGTTGAAACGAAACGGGCTAAAAAACCTGGCCGCCAAAATAATTAACGAGGATTTGCAATTAATATTAATTTTTAAGCAGCCGCAACCCTCTGGGAACCTTATTTTTCCGTTTCGCACGCCTCGGGCGGACTCTTTATTCATGCCGTGGAAGCCCTATGCGAACAGAAAATTTAACTTTAAAAAATAATTAATATTTCAAGATCAGAGCGTTTTAAAAGCATATTTTATACTCTTCGGTGCTTTACAGGTCTGTAAAGTGGGCGCCGGGTTTTGTTCCTTGTGAAGCTAAATGTGAACCTTCGAGGGTCACATTCTTATGTTGTTTGTATTCTTGATTAATATCCCTGGTATTTTGTTTTGTTCGAAGTAAAGGACCAACGGGTTTTCCTGTTATTTACATTTTAAAAAAGTTGTACGACTAGAGATATCAGATAAGAAACGTAGAGTTTTCATGGACCGTTAAACTTTTCGTTTTGCCACTAGAAGAATTATAATACTCTGATTCGTGGTAACATAGATATATTTGGAAGAATTTTGAAGATACTCTTCTCATTTTCTTCTTTATTAATTTACGCTGTTATTTTGTCTGCTAGTTAGTAATAACAACTTTACTTGAATACAGTTTGAGAACAGTTAAACTAATTCTATTCGCAAAGTCGTGGTGACCCCGACGTGATTGGGAATTTATTTTCTGATTACGATGGATTCTTTAAAAAGAATGTGTCTTGTACTATGGTACTCCGTTTTCGAGCTGGCTAAAAACAATACGGAACAGATGACGATGAACAATTCTAGTGATTATGTAACTATAGGATGGGGAATATGACATAATTCAAGTTATGGCTGCCCAAATAAAGACAATAAAATTTTTGGAGATTTTTGAGCCAGTACTCTTTTACCCTCCTAGTGTTGTCGTGGAATTCGACAGTGGAGTACGAGGTTACCGTCTACCCAGGTTTAACTAGAGAAGTTTAGTAGCGATTTGAATGATTGGCTTGTCTATTGCGCTCAAACAGTATATAAGATTTATGCAGATCGTTTACATGGCAGTAACAATATCCATTGACCCCTTAGGGTGGTGAAGGCTCCGAAGAACTGACTTGTCAAAGTAGGGCATTGATAAAACTAGTAATTTTAAACTTTAATTCTAATACGAGGTCTCCTTTTCGTATGCTCCACTTGAATTTGTATTCCCATTTAAAAGCATTGAAGACTCTGAAGGTAGAAATAACAAATCCTGCCACTTGGCTGTTCCCAACTCATACTGCACACGTTCTTTTAGTTCTTTAGGGTCGAGTGGTAAACAAGTTATTCATGGAAATGACAACAATAAAGAAAAGAACTCTCTTATCTGTCGTCCAGAAGATATTTTAACCGATTGGAATTGTACGCCAGCAAAACATTTGAATAAAGAATATGAAATGGGATAAGCCTTTGCCAGAATATGGAAAGCAGTTCAGCTGCTAGATTGAAATCGAGCTCGTATACCACGTTGGATTATTGTTGGAGAGCGTTATCGTAAACAATGGTTTCTGTATGTTTTCACGAATATAAGTAGTGCAACCTACAGTGTGGTGGTGCTCTTGAAGGTGCAGCACTCTCATAATGTACCATTTCAGTTAATAGCGGCAAAAGCACGAGGTGTTACAGCGAAGACAATCACTATTCCAAGATTAGAAGGATACCAGATTAGCTGCATCGATAATAAAGACATTAAAGGTGAATAAAGTTTCCATTATCTTCTTCTTGAGCTACCATCTCCATTTAGTGAAAGTTGACAACAATTGTGGCGAATTCTTCTCGGTCTTGTGCTGTTCTGATTAATGTATGCGTGTTTAGACCTGTCCAGTCTCTTATATTCTTCAGCCATGAACATTTTCTTCGTCGTGGACCTCGACTTGCTTCTATTTCATTAACGTTCCTACCTGGACATGTTAGGTTGTGGAAGAACAACATTAGTTGAACTTCGCATTTTTTCCTGTATCCGAGAAAATAACGCCATTTATTATTATTATTATTATTATTATTGTTATTTTCCCTTCATTAGTGTTAGTAATTGGTTTTTGTGGTTTCTTGTGATGTGGCCGAGATAGGAGGTTTTCCTTTTTTAATCGTATTCAGTAGTTTTCTATCTCTGTTCATACATTTTAGTACTTCATTGTTTGAGATATGTTCAACCCATGATATACTGTGCATTCTTCGGAAAACCTACATCTCAAATGCTTCTAACTTGTTCGTCTCTTTTTTGTTTAGTGTCTACGTCTTCACCCAATAGAGCAAGATTGAATAGACATAACATTTCACAAATCTGTATCTTACCTCTAGGACGAGACTCTTATTACATAGAAAATTTCTCATTTTCAGAAAGGTCATTCCGGCTGTCTCTGTTCTTGTTCTTATTTCCAGCTCTCAGTCTAGGTTCTCGTTTATCCAGCAGCCAAGATATTTAAATTTATCAACTTGCTCTATAGGTTTATTGCATATATTTACGTTGACTCTTGTGTTTGGTGTTCTACTAACTACCATCGTTTTGGTTTTAGTTGTGTTAATTTTTATTCCGACAAAATCTCCTTCGATTGTGATACGGTCCATTAAACGTTGTAGTCTCTCAGGGTTGTTGGCAATTATTACAGTATCGTCAGCATACCTTAAATTGTTGAGTGGTCTTCCATTATCTACTGGTCTGATTCTACTACTGGGTTAGTTTTGATAAGAAAAAGTAAATAGTGGAATACATATGGAATAACAGGGTGACGGAGATACCAAGATTGACTGATGCTGACCAGTGGAAACAAATTCCATGTTTTCTCGGAATGATTTCATTTTTGACAGTAGGTAAGATGTTTTATCAGACTTTTTCACTGTCTCGCGTGTTTACCACACGACGTTTCCCGTCCTCAGATGAATAAGGACGAGAATAGATCAAAAACTCCCGAAACGTCGTGTGCTAAACACCCGAGACAGTGGAAAAAGTCCGATAAAACATCTCACAAATTCCAGGATTTATGAATCCAGTACACATGGTCTCACGAGGATGCTGACCTACACAGAGGAAATGGTGAGAGGGTCCTCAATGTTTAAGAGATAAAAAAGGGAAGCGGCCATATCAAAAACAAGAACTATTCGAGAAGCTGGTCCAAGGTAAACGAAGAAAGTCTGATATGGTGGGCGTAAGCACTGCTATGTCTCTTTTTGACGGATCAAAAAAGGTCTTTACACAATTCTTTTGCATTTTAGTATGGTGTCACCCTTCGTCAATAATTTGAAGAAAAATGTACTAAGAAGAAATATAAAATTAAATGCTAACGAGTTGAAGCTAACTGAAGAAGAAAAGAAGAAAACCAACTACCTCTGAACACTTACTTGGATTTGAATAATATTATTCTTGTAAAGAAAAGGCTATCTTACTAGATGATTTTTAATGCTTTCCGTGCACAGTAGTGTTTTAGGGAAAGAATGAGAAAGTGAAATAACTTCAAATTTTGGGCCCGGGGGCCGTGATCTCCACCGGGCCCCTTAATTGCCAAGTGTAAGTCCTATTCTTGCCAAAGCATTTTTGGTTATCATTTTTCAATATTTTTTTAACAGAAACATCAAAGCAAAATGAACAATAGCGAGATACGCGTTTTTTAGTCAAAATAATAATAATAATAAATACAAATCCTGTAAGCCTACGCACTAAAGGAACAAACAAAAACATAATTATTTCCGCAATTCGACACTTCCGTAAATTTCGAGGTACAATTCAAAGTATAACTTTGCTTTAACTGCTGATCTGCTAATCAAAAAGATATCTTCTAGAGTTCTGATTAGCAAAAGATGTAATGATGTCTGATGTATGAACATTTCTCGCTCTCTGCTTCTCAATAGAGATCAGTAATCTGAGATGACTGCGAAGTACGTGCTCGTGCAAGACGTGGTGCATCGGGTGTACAGAAATTGTTTTATTTTAAATTTATACCAAACAGATAACTTTTTGACATGTTTTAGAGTTCTCCGAGGGTTTCTTGTGTTTTTCCCGGACTCATTGAAACTTTATACGGGACCGAGTTTGGACCTGCCAGGCTTTAAACTTCAGGAGGCCCGTTGGGGCCCCTGAGGTTCAGGGCCCGGGGGCCGCTGCCCCCCTTTGCCCCCTCGGTAGTTACGCCACTGAAGGAAAACAATAAGGTCAGTTCTAAGCAGTTGCATAAAAAGGAATTTCGGCTTCGACTGCGTAATCGTTTTAGGTAAACGCCCAGCATTATCTGGTTAATGTGCCTTACGTCTTATGAACTCGAGTAGGGATCCACGCGATGGCCATGATTTTAGTGGCTCGTGTTGTTTGAGTACATTGACAACAAGAATACTTATGCAGATTTGGCCTTGTTGCTGTTTGTGCACCCATATTGACTAACGTTACCCAAGACAAACGGGCACACATTAGAAATTGAGCACGCCATAATACTTGTCAGAATACCTCACTACTTCCCACTTTCCACATCCAAATAATATTAACACGAGCTAAAGCATTACAACCACTGTGCTTCAGACAGCACGGTTTAAACCTGCGCTGCACTTGAACGACCAATCAGCGTTATGTTGCCCCGAACAGCCGGCACAGAGGACTATAAATAGCTTCAAGCCGACCTTCAGTTTTTTTAATTATGCAAGCTGCAATGTCTTGGGAAACGTTAGTCAATATGGCTGCACAAGCAGCAACAAGGCCCAATCTGCTTACGTATATTTGTTCTCAATGTTCTCAAACAACACGAACCACCAAAGAGCATGGCCATCGCGTGGATCCTTGCTCGAGTTCATAAGGCGCAAGGCACATTAATCCAGAAAATGTTGGGCGTTTATCTACAAAGACTATGCTGTCCAAGCCAAAATTCCATTTTAACATGAATAAGTCGAATAACCGCGAAATCCTCAAACAATATACCGTGTGTTCAAAAACAACTTGTATAAGGGTTGGCCATGGAAAAGCATACATTTGCTGTGTTCTGTTGTAAAAACCATTATAATATTGTAGCTTAATTGCATTTTTAATATGAACCTAAAGCAACAACAACAGTGATGACAATTAATGAATTTTAAAGCTTGCTGTTAATATTATCTTTTTAACGGCTGCTAATGTTACGGAAATTGCAGAAAGCGGCAACGCACATGCTATGTTGATTTATAAGAAATAGTATATTATTATATGAGCGATTATGACAGCCATTATTCACGAAGATGACATTTGCGCCACAAACCGAAGGCAGTCATCTGAGTGAATAATTGCCATAATCGCGAATATAATACGATATTTTATCTACTCCTATGCAATAGAAGCCTTGTGTTCATATTTCAGAATTATGACATTTGTGACAGCTGTTAACTTCAAAAGTCATTTAATAATAAGAATGAATTTTGTGATTGGCTACAACCTATTGAATAATGAAAATAGAATTTTCTGATTGGTTGCAATTTGCAAACTATTGAATAATGAAAATAGAATTTTATGATTGGCTGCAAACCGTGAATTATGAATCATAATTCATGGCCATTGTGCAGTAGGAGTAGATAAAGACAATTATTATTTACGCAGTCATTTTGTCTGTCAATTGGTAATAAAATCGCAATCATCCAAAGATTTGTTGAATAAGGTTTAAGCACGGTTAGACTCATTCCATTAGTAAAACTACCATTTCCATATCAAGTAGCAGCTGTTGTAGGCAGTTGCTGTTCGAGATCTTACCATTTCTAATGTTATTTTGAAGACATACCTTTCATACTAAAAGTCATTCAGCTTAGATGCATTTTTCTTTGTTCTGAACCACGAAGGAAATTGCTAAATGGTTTTTTTTCAAATATAGGGCACTTTTCAAGCATAGAGTGTGGAATATTTTCTCACAGCCCAAGCACAGGATGACTGAAAATATAGTTCCAAAGAAGATAAAATATTACCACCAAAATCCAATTTCATTCATTCTCTATCATTAACCATAACTTGGAGTTTCAAAACCATCGTAAAAGACAGAACTAGTGGTAGTGTATCTGTTAATGACTAATAGCTCAATTTTGATAAAATAATTCTTCTACACTCAGGGCACTGGACTGTTCTTTTTCTGTCTCTTTCGTATCTTAGTACATCGTCATACCTTGCGATTGTTCTTCGCCATTTACCTCAATCTGCCGCTACCTATCAATTTCCTACAATGGCACGTAGCTACTTTTAGTTTCCAAAGGCCCTTGAGGTTGCACGACTCGATTTTGAATTTCTGTGTAGAGATTTATTTTATCGTTTACAATACGTTTCATACGGAGAATCGAGTGGTACAGTCATAGTTTTCGTTTTGTCGACATTCATCCACCTACACATAAAGTGTTCCCTTTTTTCAAGTTTTTATTCAAGGTGGCCCAATAGAGTGCACTCATCGGCATGTTGTATATCAATGATATACCAGGTACAAGTGGTTCCTCTTAAGAGCTTAAGCTTCAATAGTCCTCTTCCAAATCTATAAATAATTGATGACCAGACCTCTTACTTCGAGCTTGTTATCGACTATGATGGCTAAGAGTGTTAAACAGAATATAGCACTTTCGCCTTATTGTTTTCTTGTAGTCTTTTGCGGATTCCAGCAAAGTTGCGTGCATAGCTTAAATCACTCATGATGCTCCATAAGGTATGTCTGTTAACAAAGTCAAACACCTTGGTTAGGTCTACAAAGGCTGCATACAGTTTCATATGGTGTTCTCAAGCGTTTTTGTTATACTTGACGAAGAGAGAAGATAAGATCTGATATACCAGAAAACATTTTGGGATTTCAGTTCGATCTTTTTTATCATTGAAACTAGTCACCCAGCTATTGATTTTGCAAAAATCTTTCCTCCGATTACAAGAAGAGATATTCCACGATAATTACCGCAATCGAATGCCCTTCCCTTGTTCTTACAATAATGGCGCCTCGAAGACTTTATCGCGTTCAAAGCATATCTTAGACAGTGCTCGAAGGTCTTCACTGAAATTCCGTAAGACCCTGCACCTTTGTTGTTTTTGAACCAACAGACGACAGCTTTTATTTCTTTTACTGAAATGGGAATGTCAAGATATTGTAGAACATCGTATTGAGGAATGATCTGCATTGCATTATAATTGGTCAATTTCACTTTCTAGGTTTGGTAAGGTGTGGTAGCGTTCTTTCCACTTTATGCTTATCTATGGAACATCTCTTAGAAAGCTACCATATAAGTATTAAATCCAAATCAAAACAACTGTCACTGGAACACATCCGATTACCTTTTCCGTGATAATTATTTTTATGATAATGATTTCTTTTTGTTCTAGTTATGATAACAGAAAGTACAACTATTATGAACACTTTCGTTAGCATTTCTTCCACTGCATGTAGATCTTGCCCTTCGTTTACCTTTTTGTAATGTTATTTTCCATGCAAATTTAGCAAGTTTGTAAGTCTGTTATACACATCCAGTCCATCGAATTTGTCTCTCATCAACTATTATATATTGTAATGATACAACCATATGGGTGTTAGAATAAAATTTATAAAATAATAAAGGGATTACAATGGTTAAAGATAATTTGCATTTATTCATGAATTAGGTGGGAATATGAATGGAAATAGCTGTATTGAAAAACAGATGGATTTGGAAATAATATAATATTGTATAAATTGCAGTGTGAAACGAATGACAAATACTTAATTTGAAATAAAATAGAAATTTTGTAGGTTTATCTCAAATATATTAAGACTAAAGTGTATAAAAAGGGATTTGATATAGTTAGGAAATTTGTTTTAATTAGTGAATATAACAAATTTTGAAAATCTAGTAAAATGAATTTGGTGTGATTAAAAATATTTAAAATAACCCTGTTTTTATTGATAAATGTTTTGACTAATAAAAAAGGGTCTACTTAGAATGTACGTGGTGAATAAAAACGAAATTTAAAAAATAACAAGAAGTAGCAAAGACTTAACTAATGAAGATTATTGGTATGTGGTAAAAAACTAATGGATAGCAGAATTATTCTACCAAAGTGAATTATTGAAGAAATAGAATGGGCCAATTTTATTGGAAAAGTTCATTTGACATATCAAAGTGGATTACGTCAAGCTGTTTGGAGCTAAGTGGGACTTCCAGATCAGGACCATCGCGTAAAAGAAGCACATTCCAGGAGGGTAGCAGATGTTAGCTGAATGCTGTAGAAAAGGTGGAGTTTGCTGATCTTGGACGGTTAGGACGTCTTGTCTGTCTGTGAACCGTGCATTACGGGAAGGTGCTTGAGAGGGTCGAGTAGCAGGTTAAAAGGAGGTTGACATCTGGAAACGTTGTGTGGACCAAATGAAAGGTGGGTGATATCCTATTAAAATCATAACTAGAAACGAATAAAGACAATTAAAAGGTGAACTAATTAAGAAATAATTACTTACTGTGTTTTTAATATTGTTGTGTACCGTTGTAAAGATTGGGTATTTGTCACTTGAATTTCAGATTTGTTGTGACAATTGGTTGACATAAGTATTGTGACTTATGAAAATGAGCTTAAAAATACTAGAACATTAATTTTTCAAAAATCAAGTAACTAGATAAAAGAATCCATCCCTGATTTTTCAGGAGCTAATAATAATAATTATTGACATTTCAATTTTGTAATTTAAAAACAGTTTAATATCAATACTTGAAGGTTCAGTTCAATATATTTGATACATGTTCTTTGTAATTCTTTGTCTGCCAACTCGGTTTTAAAATCATTTGCAACTGTTCTGCTTGTTTCTCATATTCTATGTAGGTCAAAATCTGTTTTTGTTCACACCCTATAATGATTGTATTCTTTCTAACTGAACCAGTCCATCATTATATGTTTTTACTAATGTCGACGTTTCAGGCGTTTCCCCATTTAATAGTCAGTGTATAACATGGCACATTATTCTTTCGAACATGTGCTTTTCTTGTTTCCTGTTTATCGTCGCCATGTAAACTGCTACATGTTGAGCTAAATTGAATATGTATTTGTAAACAATGCATGCTGTGAATTATCTGACGTCACCAGCAGGCAGAATTCTTAAGGATTGTTTTGCTAGCATTGTTTTATGTGGGTATGGCCTTTAGCTAGGGCTCGCTTAATGTATTTCATATGTTATCTTCATACAGTGGTTACATACTGTCTAACTCATTTGTGAAGCGCAATGTAGTTACGTGAATTCTTGTAAGATAAACATTTCAGAAATCAAGAAACAAATTAAGTTATATTCTGTAGCTGAGCACATTTCCTGTAGTGGAGGGAAAACCTTGTGGAAACCCCGTTTTACCCCCGATAGATACAGCAGTTGATGTCTAACACAAACTATACGAATTTGTTCACGTACATTCAAAATTCATTGTTTTTACTATCGCGAACGAACCTCATTGTCCAGCCCACAATTTCTTCTTTCTTCTGAGCTAACTGGAGCACATCTTGGGCTTTTTGCGACTGGTAAACGGGTTTTTCCTAGTAATAAGTACTTAAAAACACCACAGTGACCTTATTAGTTTGTTTATGATGATACTAGGGCAGTGTCATCTTGCAGCTAGTAAAAGTAAAGGAAGGCACTTCAATAATTCTTACAATTTCTGATATGGCTCTTAATATGCATATATAAAATAGAAACAGAGCTATGCTGTCTAAATCTATTTTTCAGTGTTTTTTAGGTTCCTTTTACAAACATCCACTTCATACTTTGCTTTTGGTTGCTGATGGATGGTATTCAGTAGATCAAAAATATGTTAAAACCATTTTGTCCTTAAATGTTTACCATTGTCAAATGTCTGCATTCTTGAAGACATTCCATTTTCTGTTTTCCGTTTTGTAGAATAGTTATTAACTGGTGGTATTGCACTGGTAATGTCTGTCGTTTCACTACATTAGTTAGCCATTAGCTTATTGCTCTGCACCTTGTATTCATCACAATTTTTTCTTCTGTAACAACTTAATAGGTTGTATCACATTAAAAAAAATTTTGTTGTTTAATATTTTTCAAAACTTGTAACAGATATTAAATTGAAATTTAGTACACTCAAGTATCTAATCAAATATGATTAATCACGTCAGTTTCATATTATGATACTATCAAGTTTATTTTCTATTCAACTTTTCAATTAACCCTACAATTCATTGATGAACATGCCCAAATACACGCGATCAGTTTATTCGTACCAGAGCCAGAGAAACTGGCTCTAACAATTTTATTACTTCTAGCAGTTCTCCAAATTTAATAAGGGAAACGAATGTTACCAGGCCATAAGGGTCGCCACTCCATTTTATCGACATTACATTCCAACAGCGTATTTCGTGATTACTACAAATTAGGTGAAGAGAACGTCAAGCATCATAAAAAGAAGGCATACATTCGCGAGGCAATAAAGCGCAGACTAAATCAACAATTTCTTGCCATTGCAAGTAAAAGCCCTCGTAACCAAATTATCCTGTCAATCTATCTCCGACTTTTATTACACATTGGCTAAGCAATTTAATGAACCCTAAGGAAATGCTTATTTTTGGTCTTTATTATTTTTTTGCTTCGGCGGCGTAAAAAGGAAATTTGGGAGTTTTTAGTCCCTTTTTAATGAAATATCGAGTCCTTCGTTAAGAGTCGGAAGGCCAGACATTATGACATGATTGAGTCCTACTCAATAACATTTTTCAACGAAAATGTCCTTAATGACACGCCTGGACCGTTCAAACGAATTACGTCATAAATTTGATAAATAAATAATTTTCTAACTTTATATAATTACAAACATGTAGGTAAATTAAATTTGATATACTTGAAACAATTAATTCATCAAAAGACATTTTACTGGAAGCATATGTAAACTTACGTTTGCAATCTAAAGATAAATCTGTGGAGCAATATTTCAGATTCAGTTAATATATAAATACCAGTTTTTAATCTATTTATAATTTTAAACCAAATATTAAATTTGGCGTGTGTGAAATAAATGAGAGATCATCTTGAATTCTGCACGCAGTAATGATTAGCTGCTATTAAAACCACCCCTGCAAATTCTATACTTGGCGATCACAGAGATGAGGGCGAAATAAAATTTATGTGTTTAGTATTTCATATTGCATGTGTAATTTGCCGCTAATTTAAGCCTCACTGAATTTTGTACGTGTAAATTAATGTCAATTTGGTATGTGTTTGAGTAAGTAGCTGCATGTAGTGGAATAAGTTCTGAGGCATATTCCCGTTCGTAGTGCAGTAAGCTTTGTGTTCCCCTGCGGAATTCTTTCCCAAGCCAGGCCATGCGCTAGTATTACTACCAACGAGCACGCAGAATTACTATGAGTTGTTTTGGAAACCCTCGCGGTCACAGCTCAAAGGCCGACCAACTTAAATGCAATGACATGTCATATTAATGAGTTATGAAATGTTTTTGGATGATTATTATTTGTAAAGCGTAGTGCAGCTCCTTACATCAAGTCAGGTAAATATTTTTAGAGACCCAAAAGCAAAGTATGGTCAAAATCACGGAACTGATCACCACACAATATTTCCATCACCGAGATTTCTATGGCTGAACCCCCATTTCGTTACACATATCTAAAGCACCATGGTGGAGCCCTAAATTAACACGAATTTATCCTCGTACCTCACGTCTTACAAGGTACAATTATTTTTAATATCGGTCCTGTAACAGTATTCTCCACCTTTCGTGGACAGAATATCATCGTACCAACACACCACGCAATCTACAACCTCTGCTCAGCGAATTATTCAATTCTTTAGCCATATCGCAAGGCGCCAAGGAGACAATCTACAGAGACTAATAATTTCTGGAAACGTCGAACGCTAAATTCATTAAGTCAACGAAGCTACTAGTGGTTATTTTCACTGCTCCATGACAGCAGCATAATATCGAATCGGAAAAAGTCACGATCCACAGTAATGAGGGAACGACGTAAAATGAAGTTCTTAAGCATTTTATGTTTCAATAATACCGACAATTTATTAAAAAATATTTTCTGCTACCTTTTATTTCAACGTGTTACAGTGCCTTCTACTTTTTTAATAGCTATATAGTGCCAACAACCCTTAATTTTCTTTTCAAAGCAGCCGCCGTGGAACCTAAAGATCCTCTCAAAGGAAACCTTACATTCTGCTTCTTTGAAGTAACATCTTTTGAAAGATGGGCAGTTTCAAAGTACGTGTGCATAAAAAGTGTAGGGTAAACTAATACACAACACGTGTCGAATCTTGAATACAGAAAAAGCGGCTCTTAGTAAACTCAAGTAAAATATTATAATATGTGATGGTTTGATTATTTTTGAGAGAAATAACGCGTGCAATCAAATTTAACGTAATTAAAATCCAAATGTATAAACCGAAATAAAACTAATAAAGTTAAAGTCTTCTTGAAAAGTTTACTGGATTACTTAACCCTTCATCCTTGGCTTTTTTTTGCAGTTTTTCTAGATCACCGATCAGCATTTTGCAAAATGAATCATTAATAAGTAGCCATACATAAAAGCTCAAAGATGTTAAATTACTTGACCGTTGTGAAAAGAATCATATAGCAGTAAGTTGCACTAAGTTAAAGACTTGCAAGGAGATGAAGAAAAACCAGACGATCCGAAGTATTACTTCTCATTTACACCCCCTGTTGCTATGGGTTTGGTAGCCTTCAATGTCGACATGTATTTCAGGTTGCCTAGGTAGTTTTTAAAATTAGCAAGTAGAATTCTTTTCTGTCGAAAAGCTTCCATATTCAGCTTCAAGTCAGCGCTATTTTTCGGTTTCCATTTCCTTTTTGAAAATTTTTAAGAGTTATATTTTTACTTCCCGGGCTATATGTTAGAAACTTTTTCTGGTGACGCTTTTCAAGCAGGTTTAATCCCAAAAAATCGTTGACAATACAATACTCTGCATCGGTTTGGTAAATTGGTGCAGCCATCTGGTTGCTTCAGTATTTGATAGTGTTTTGGAAGTAAAATACCGTTTAACCGAAGGCAATCTAAGGCAGGATTTTGTTATCATTCATCTATCCAATTTATTTTCAAGATTTTTCCACATGTCTTCTCTACCCCTGTTCGCCGCGCTCTTTAGTTTGCTTTCCTTCTCAACTATTTCTACGATGAATCTCTATGTCTGTCGAAAATCTGTTGATAATTGCGCGCCTTCTGAATTAAAGGAATCGCGCTAGGAAAAATTGCAACGCTTGCAATTGCAAGCCCGTCCTAACAGGTTGCATTTGCCAGCAGATGTCGCAGCTCTTTAGGTCAAGTTTTTAATTTATTTCAACGACTTGTGCACCTAGAGTCCACACATAATTTTCGCAGCATTATGTTGTTTATGGTGTGCTTTATAGGTGGACCACTGCCATGTTTCCTCGTTTTAAGAAAATATAAATTGCTGTAAAATGCATTATAATCGACCACTTCATACTTTTTCTGAAAATCTCCTTGATATTCACTTTATATTCAATACATTTCCAAACACGAATAAGGGTTTCTATTACCATATGTGAAAAGTCCACAAATGCCTTGTTTTTTATTTCATTTTTTCAGTTATGTTTTCCAATAACCTTCAGGAGCATTTCCTTGTTGTTCTCGACGCATTTCGTAGGATTTAAGTAGAATTTCATGTCGACCGAAGCGCTCCCAAATTTCCATAATGTAACCACGCCGATTATCATCAGGTGGCCATGCAAAGAACAGTTCCAGATATCAGCTTTATTGTGGCAGTAAAAGCGTTATTCACAGCAAGGCCTTGCCCTAAAGGGGCACCTTAACAACCGCGTAACTCGGAGCGACGCTTATTTTCTTGTCTGCGATTTTATAGTCCGAAAACGCGCGTTCTGCAAATAACTCGATTTTCGGGCGTTTGCCAGCTCGGCCTGCGATATGAATACCGAAAGCTTTTCTCATGCAAATGAGGAACCTGAGCCTAAATTGCGAATATATATACGTCAGAGGCACTCGAGAAGAAATCTCCAATTCAGTTTCGACGACTAATGGAAAGTAAATAGGCGACTATCTCGAGGGACGTCTGCGAACGTGTTTAGTTTTGGCTTGCGGGCAACTGCGTTGTGCTTGAATTTGTATGGCCTTGTATGCAAGGTATTTATGCTTATGACAAATTTATGTAGTGAAAACTTACATAGCAAAATAATAATGGCACCTTTCAGTAACGGTTATTTCATAGACACTGCGAAGGCTGCAATTATTTACCTTCATTAAATTATTATGTTCGTCAATTTACATTCAAAAATCTTCAAGAATAAGTCGCTTGCTTACCTTAGAATTAAAACATTAGCAGAATATAGTTATCGCACAAACGCACATTAGGTTATTAGATACAGATCACAGTGTTTGAAGACTAGAATTATTATTATTTAACAACAATCTGCTACATCTGGAATTCAAAAATTAAAAAGAGCTTAGATCGGCCATATGTGATTACGAATGCCCACGAAGTGCAGTAAAGATATCTCTGACCTGTAACTCGGCTGACCACAGTTACCAAGAGGTTCTCACGCGCAATTCAGCATGGGGATTGCTGGCCGGAGAAATAGATTCGACAGAATCCAGTGGCAAAGGTTTTTCGCCAACGAAAGAAAAATTTCACGAGTAATGCAGTAGGTTCACGATGATTACATGATTCGCAGATCAATTAAGGGTTCATGAACGATTAATCAAGATTACTCGAACAGAATCCCGTTAATGGTTAACCTGATTTCGAATGACTTCAGAGTATGAATCCTTCAAAAAGTGAGTTCTATGGCATGGTAAGCTGAAGAATCAATTTCGGTGAAAATGAAAGAAAACAAGGAGAATTAATATAAAAATGCTAAATAAACTTAGGCACCAAGATTAGTCTACTCTGCTCGATGGAAAAGGTGACTAGAGACGGATATACCGCTAACAAGAGATAACCTCTCCACAATCATCCACTCTAATCTCCGACCACAATCACAAAGCGGAAATATGCAACCTGAATACTCAAGAGCCCCCAAAAATTACGCAAAGTAACTAAAATCCAAACCAACCAACAGAACAAATCCTACCCGTAAAATAAAAAAAACTTTAGAAAATCAAGGGAGAAAAAACAAGGATCTAACCAACCCAAAGAAAATACAGATAGATGTTCATCTCACCAAAAAAAAGGAACGATGTTCAACATCCGTACTAATCGATCCTGAGACAGTGTGGAGAGATGTTTGTCTCACAAAAAAATGACCTATTCTACACTAACCAACTAGCCACCCAAAGACAAATTACCTACATTAAATTAGCAGAAACTAACTTGCCAATGCTTAACATTCACCCATGTTATTTCAGAAGATATCAGGGAAATGAAGGGTAGGTAACTCAAAAAATATGTGATAAAACAAAGTATTGAATTATGCACAGAATGTCTGACATTTATTTCATTTAGAAAGAGCTGTTGTGTTTTGTGTAATAATTTTGATGCTATCAGACATTACCAAATGTTATGTTAGCATTTTGTTTTCACTTTATGTAGCCGAGCACCACAAAACCATTTTTGCACCAATGCTAATACTAAACGAAATAAAATGTAAGCGATACAACTGTGGGGGAATAAAAATACGTTTCGACTAGTTAAATGAGACATATACATATACAATTACTTCGAACAAATAATGTATATAGTGTTACGTTTTCACTTTTCGGGCTATTTACAAAATTACACGACGCTTCTTGTATTAAACATTTATTTACATTGATTAATTACGATTATTTACAAACACAAGAATTATCAAGGCAGAACACAAATTACTTAAACTAACGAACTATTTCTAAGAACGATACATTTATTTATTTATATTGCACGTAACAGTAATGATTTATATGTTTATATTTATTTGTTATTTATTTCACTAGAGTTATATACACACGGTCTATTTATATTACGCGCTTCGAGCTTGATGAGAACTGGATGAGAACTGCCCGCTATTCCCGCTCGCAAGTATTTATATCTGACGAATGAGTCATTCTAGAAACGTCTAGACCTTACTCGAAGCTCCCGACAAAGGCATGACTCATCGCCGTATTAGTCAGCAAGGTCGCTGACGTCACCCGGCTGCAGCTGGCTCCAAAGTTGCTTCTCGAATATTCACGCGTCTGCATCGGTCTAAGTTCGTTACAATAGTTTCCCTTTATTGATGTCTTCTATTTACAAATAAAATCGACGTTGCTCTGGAGTAGAAACAAAATTAACTGTTTTGCGATGTTTTTTTAATTACATGAAATTATTTTTCAAATTGTAGCCATATGTGTTCGGTCTATTTTTTTAATATTCGAGAAATTGTACTTTTGTTTCATGTATGGTTTATTGTTTAAAGTTTAAAAAAATGCTCTTTTTTATTTTACAGCCAGTACAATAATTTTAATTAGTTTGTCGAAGGCGATAACATCTTTGGCAGCTAAATTGAAAATGGAAAATATTGACATTTTAAATGAGTTTGAAAAATTTTGGAATTTCATATTTCTTTATTTTGAAATGTTTAAAAATCTAATCTGTCCAATTCCTTCAAGTGAATAAGTTCGGAGAGCTTTTTTACTATAAAATTGTTACCGAAGTTTGCTAACTAAACAGTTTTATCTTGATTTTGTACTCTAAATGCAAACGAAAGGGCAAGCAAATATAATGAGAAGCGTGCCAGAAGTATAATATGCACTATCACCGCGTCACATTAGTCTCCTAGTAGAAAGCGAAAATGCAAAGACTTATTAGGCAGAACTAATGAATATATAAAAATGAAAAAAAAAGGTAAAGAGAAACATATGCAGGGTCAGACAAGAATAAAAATGAAAAATGAGAAAATGAACGAAAACGATCACCATTGCAATATGAAGAAAAACATTAGAACAAGCAGAATAATTCAGCTACTATTAATATGTCTGGAATATGGAATTATATGACCGTGAATCATGGACAATGAGAAAAAACGAAAAGAAAAAGTAGCATCTCGGGATATTTAACACAAAAGAAGCAAGCATAGCAACTAATAACGATGTGCTAAAAACAGCAAAGAATGAAAGAAGACTGTAAATTTAATTACATAAACATAAAAACTTCAGTAAAAGGAAGCGCGGAGGCAACGAACACTAGAGGAAGACCAATTATGAAACACATATGTAAAGAAAGCATTATCACGTGTAGAGTGCATAGATTACCCAGCACAACCCTGCAAAAGTAGCTCAGCGCTATCATAAAGTAAAAACTTCAATTGAAAACGTTTCGCAGCCTAAATCAGGGGCAAACTAATTTTAGACATTTAGACTTACAGCCAGTCTTATAAAATATTTAATTTAGAATTAACTTTAATTACTTGTTAAAATAAATACAAGCGTATCAACATTTGTTTACTAATGAACAAAATGTCTTAAGCACTAACATTTTGATGCTATCTTGTTTACTTTAACAAAACAAAGGTAATTTCAAATTAGTGGTCTTTATAAGACCAGTCGTCAGTGTGGCATACTAGCCAACTAAAGTCTTGAATGATAAATCTGATTCGGGGCGTGTAAAAGGGCACGCAATTGAAAACTCGGACCTCGGCTACCATACGCCATCTATACAATGAAGGGTATTCGGGAAGACTCAGCAGTTAGTCGCTCAACCCTTTTGCGTAACAAAGACGACTGCAGAGAACCAGACAAAAAGGCGGCCAATAAAATATTCGGGTAGCGCAAGCCGTCCAAACAATGATATAACACTTCGCCGAAGAGACATCCGATTGCACCAGAAGAGAAATAAACCAAATTCCGATGCCCAGGCTTAGAAAATGGAGCGTAATGTCTAAATTGCGTTTTCAAAAAAAACAAAGAATCTGCAAGAAATAAACAACCTTTCACTTACGCAACTGGAGAAGCTATATAAACCACACACGGAAGCGCCAGCACATTCGATCATACTACTCGATTCTCGCTCAGAATTCGGTTAATCCTCATTCAGTTTAGTCACCAGCCCTCGGTTTACAGCTTCCGGCACAGAATGTCTGCCTATCATCTGGCTCGTGTCCAAGCCGTATCACTTGCAACCCTTTCGCTAACATGCCTGTGGAAATATCAGGCCGCGTAATTTGTTAGCACATAAAGGTTGTTTTAATCGCGAACATTGTATCTACATTTTTAGATCTTGCTACATATACGTATACAGTGTATTGAAGATAAAAGATTGACGGCAAAAGAAAATAGAATAGAAAATCCAAAATTCGGTTTTTCAGGATAACTCAAAAACGAAAATTCATATCAAGGATATCTAGGCGTCATTTTGTTAGTCCTTTAATTACGCAACTTTTTCATTTACTATTACCGAGATCCCCATACTGGTCCCACACCTTATATGTGTGTGTTCGTAATTAATTTTGCTTAAAGAATAAATAGTTGTTGTTTTTTAGAAAATGTTATCATTTCAAAATATTTAAGGTGTTATCAACCAAATCCGTGAATCAGCAGCAGCCAAACAACAAATTATTATGAAGCCTGTGTGCAGTAACCAAGTGGAACTAAAACGGTTACCTGAAAATCCGCAACAATGAAAGTCTGCAACAAACCAACCCAGACATTGATGACAAAATATAATAAACTTTATGTATATTTTAAAGTTTAAATTTTTAATTATTTATAATTACTGCAGCCGTCCCATGAGATCATTTTGCCATAATATAAATTGTTGTTGTAAGTTAAAAAATTTAGTATCTACTGTGGAACTATACCGGGTGACAATGAGTTCAGGGGCATGTCCCTATCCCCTTTACTTATCAACGAATTTGGGTGAAACTTGTTGCAAGGGTATTAAACATTTCGAATCGACAGATATAATCAAAATGGTTTCACTGGAAATGTCATTAACTTTGTTTGAATCGTCTTGTATATTTATGTTTTTCGAAATCTACGTTTCCTTGGTATTACACAAAAATATTAAAAAATTAGTAATTAAACATTTTTCAGTTTTAGATAAAGATACAGTAGTGAATGGCGCATATCGTTAGATTGGTAATTTAATTTTTTATCCAAAGAAAATACTTTTTCTCAAAAAACACGTTTACCAAATTTTATTTACTTATGAAGGATTTGTTATTGATTAAATCGACGGAAATAGCTATTATTATGGGTTATTAAAGTCCATTAGGACATGTTTTCTCCAACCATGGCCTTCTATGCAAAAAAAATGAAAAAAAAAAAACAGAATATTTTGTTTGAAAAATGAAATTTAGCAAGACCATCATATGTACATAAATTTGAACCGCACACTCGAAAAAACAAAATATATAGGCTAATCAATCTAAAAAATCTTAGTTAGTGGCACTTCCGGTGAAACCGGAAGGTCGACTATTTTAACTATATCTATCCGTCAATCATAAAGTATGTCTAGTATCTCCGCATCAAATTTCATCGATTTCGAGTTATAAGCATGGTCCTGTCTCATTCTCACCCGGTATACTAAGTAAATCTAATCCAGCGATAATCTAGGGTTGCTAGGTTTCGAAAGTGGGACCTAATCTAAGTAAAGCATTCCCTTAAATTGTATTTGCTTAAAAAATATATACTTATAGATTCTACTTTATAGATTTTGATGATTGTACCATACAACAATGTTCATGTTCAAAGCAGTGTTTTTATTGGCTTTCAGGAGAGTACTTTCACACTAACCTGATTAGCAAAGCTCAGAAATATCTGTTGCGACTCACAATTTTGTAGCTTTAATTATCGGTGGAATTTACAGCTAATAACGTCCTTGCACTTTTTTTCGTAAATAGGTTTGGTTTTTCGTGGCTTAGTAAGGATAAGTTCAGATTCTTATATTGTTACCTTTTTAAAGTAAATGATAGCCATTAAACTAGCAATAAATTTTCGCGCCCGAATGGTGTTTGGCAGAAAAATTCCTCATGTTCTCATGACAGACTATTCTTTAATTTCCTAATGGTTCTATAAAGCATGCCAGTTTTCATTAGTTTTTCTTGCATCACCAAGATTAGTTCAGCCCGCTACCTTTACTCTGCCTGCTTTTACAGCCGATCTATAATCTCCTGTCCGTTAAGCTAGCACAAAAAATTCTATTAAGCCCTCCTTCAGACAAAAGAAAATAAATTGAGAAATTCCAGAGCCAAGAAACAGGGAAAATGCGATAGTAAGCAGGCAGTGCGTATTAAATTATTGTAGCAAGGAATTAGTTGGTCCTGGAGAATCTGAAATCTGGACAAAACAAAGATAAACTCGTGCTGATCTCAATACAAAATTTAGAAAAAGGTTGCTACAAAAAAAGATAGAAATGAGTGTAGGATCAATAAGGAGTTTTATTGTTAAGATTGTTAACATGCGAGTGCAATAAAATATGGGGAAGAAAGAAGATTAAGTATGAAATCTATGAAGAGCAAATTAGGGAGTTCTAGAGCACAGCTCATATAAAGTCAACAGTTTATAAATACAATAGAACTAGATAATAGCATTTTGTTTATGAATAATGCTAAAGTTTTTTGCGTGAGTGATTGTTGCAAAAGAAAATAATTTACGTTCCTCAGCTAGAAAACGTTGAGAACCTGCGATTATCTATACTGATAGAGATTTTTATCACAAAGATCCACGTATGAAGAGAATTTACGAGTATAATTTCCAATGTAGAAAGCAACGATTTAGCTTTCATTAAAATAAAAAGGATTCCTGGCTTCGCCTATGACCAAGATTATTTTTTTAATATTGAAGCTGCTACTGTAAACTCTCTGCATCAGTTTTTACAGTTTCTCTTGGAAAAAGTAAAGCTATTCCTTGACCCTACTTTTGACTAAATTAGTTCCATTGTTTTCCACATCAAAACCGTTTATTATTCGTACCACTACCTAAAGTAGGTATAAGGTCGCGTCAAAATATTCGAAACGTAAACTAAATAAATTCGTGTACTGCCCTTAAGCATACTTTTAACTAAACTGATTATTATTAGTGGCACTACAAAACGTACCATTGTCTGACATAAAGCAAAAGAGATACCCGAGACTTTGTTAGGTCAGCTTAGAAGGTATTCAGCAAATCGCTACCTCTTTATGCAGACTTAAAACAACGTATGCGTATTCTGACCGTTATAGTTCGGCGCAACGTGTTGGCCATTTTAGGAGCCATATCGGCCAAATTTTGGTATTTCCGAGTTGTAGGATTTAATAATTCCCAAGGCACAGCCTACAAATTTGAAATTCCATTTCCCATTTCTTTGTGCTGTAGTAAAATTTCATTGCTCGGGTACTTGAGGATTGTTTCGCTATCGATCATCCCGCAAACATCTTGCAAAGCTTGAGCTTTCTTGGTTTGTGCATTCGGAGTCACAAATTTCAACTGTTGCTTTTTATAAGTTAAGCGATGCATGTTGTGAAATATTTAAGAACTAGCCGCTTTATACCTGCATTTTTAATTCATCCTCTTTGAGATTATCAATATTAATTGTACTTTTATGTATGTTATCTTAATGTCGTTCTCAAATTTTATTTCCCTATTGTGAAGCGAAGTGCAGTTACGGAAATTATAGATGTACGATTAGCATTCTAGAAATTACAATGTGGGGTAGGTCATATCTTGGAGCTAAGCAGACTTCCCCTGTCCAAGTGGAATCTTCCTGGTAATAAACCCACTCTATCCCTGACAGACACATTACATGCGCCCTCATTATTACACGGATTCAGCGTCGTATCTTCAAGGTACAATTTGTTTTGACTATCCTACCATTTCAAAATAAAATGTGTGGCTATTGTATACTATGCATAGTTTTCTGCTAGCTGATTTTACTTTTTAGGAAGTCTTCAACTAATTCTTGAGTCTGTCTTTCGTTGAATTGTTAATCTTTAGCTACATCAAAATTGTATCACCACCAGATAATTTATATTTTCCTCCTAAGATGTGATTCTGACTTCAGTTTCTCGATACTAAAAAGTGGCTGTTTTATACTGGTCTTCTTCTGGTAAATTATTGCTCCTTTCTTAAGATACAGCCATTTATAACACCCACCTTAGGCTAATTTAATTCAAGTTATATATATTTTTAAACCAAAAAAATGTAATATTATCCAATAGAAACGCAAACGTCAATAATACAGAATTTTGTGCGACCGACCTGAGATTAAAACATCAGAGACGTAAGCAGTGCATTTCCAAAATAAAATTACACTTTTACATTACATTTTAAGAAATTTTCATAAAAGGTCAACTAATTCAAATTTGCGTCTATGCTATACGCATGAATAGATCGTGTCGCTTTGTTTAAAATTTCAACAATTTTTCGAACCTACTTTTACAAAAAAAAACCCATCTAATTTGACACAATTTTCCAACTGATATTGCTATAGCTGCACAATGTACTATTAGTCGATAAAGATCCACATATATCTCAAAGGTTGTGTAAGTAATGTAATATTTTTAGGATTAAAGGAAAATTAAATCAGCTAAAACAAACTTTAAAAGATACAAACACTGGAAATATCGCACTAACAGCATAGATGAAAAGTAAAAATCTTACTATAGTATTGAATTAGTATAGAATTGAAGCTGCCACTGCCTTTTATGCACAAGGTATCGGCAATTCGTCTCGTCGAACTGCTTCTCGCGCTTAGATTTTAGGAGGTGAGGCGTTAATTAAATAGTCATGCGTGATGTAAGTGTTATAGTTCCGTGAATGTAGCTAATTGGGGAAGTACTATCGTGCCATTTGGAAAATTACGACTATCAGTATACCTTTCCAAAAGACAGCCCACCCATCTGATATTTTCGATTCCTTTCTCAGTGAAGTGCCCCCGAATTTCTTATTGGTTAATATTGAAAGTTAACCATTTACGCTTTTATGGAGCCATCCGCCATCTACGCTATTTCTGAGCTCGAGGATTTTTTTTATGAGTATTATCTTATAGAGTTCTTAAATTTTTTGCATGATTTTTATTTGTTAAAAAATGCAGTGTTGCGTATTCTTGTAATAAAAAAGCTTTTAAATAACACGAAAGAAGATCCAAATCCTGGAGTTAATCACGCACATACTTCCCGTAGCCGAGATATGCATTCCCATGGTAGGAACTTTCTCAGTACATCACTGACTGACAGGCAAACGGTGGCGTCCTTGAAAGTAACATGGATTTGTCCCCCTATCTTTTTAGGTACAATTGTTTTGCCTATCGCGAGCGTGACCCCTTTCATTTCAATCTAAGTCCAAGTCCTCACACTGAATTAATAGATCCGATTACCTTGTTACGTGTCGTAAACCAGGGTTTTTCTGCAATAGAGTCCATCCAAGTTTTGTTTGCTTTAGCTATCAAAAACGTCGTTATTTTACACTGTCCTCTTCTTAGACAGATTCCAATATCTACATTGAAGGCTATTTTTGAGAAAAGTAATACATCATCGTTTTATTACTTTCACAGAATCTAATATTATGCAGAGCCAAATCTGATGTTCGAAAACAACAAATCGTGAAAACATGATATTAGTACGAAAAATAGCTGGTTTAATAAACGTTTGTACAATAAAAACTCAACATATGTGAACATTATATTATTCACAAAAAAATTTTTATTGCCCCAGCTACTTTTTCATCGCAAGATTTTAATTCTCCCTACAAAGATCCAACCTTAGAGCAAGTTAGTTCAATTTGATAGCGTTCTTGCACATAAAATTCTATTTAACCAATTACTAGAGTTATAATTCCTGTGTTAATGAATTAATACTACTTTCTATAAAAATAAATAGATGTTCCACAGTTATCAAACCTAATTAAGATTTTTGCAGCTCTATTACATAATTAATTCGCTAAGCAATCTGCCAACTTTACTTCAAAAGTTAAAAAACAAATTTAATTACAGATTTGATTCAGAGCCTGTGAATGCAGCGCTCTTTGTATTCGGAGTTTGCCAATTACTGTAAAAGTCCATTTCATAAAAGAGCAAACACCGCTTCGGATCATTGCCTGTTTTATGCCGAAGGGAATTTGAATTATACGCAGAAAAACGCTATTTAATAAACGGTAATTTTTTCAATATTTGTTCGTATAACTCTTTGAATTATAATGGCAACTTGAGAAAAATCGACTTTACCTTAATGTTGCTTGGCATAACTCTAGAACGATCATCCACCCTTAATTTATTAATTTAATGAATACATTTTAGATATTTCAACATAATATTCAATTTTTCTTAGTGTAAAATCATTCCCATGATAATATTACCATCTGCGGCGTACCCCGCAAACTGACTAACTGAACTCATTCACTTTTGTTGTTAGTGTACCAACAAAACTAGCATGCGTCACTACAACTGATTCTCGTGAAAGTAGAATACCAAATACACAATTCAAGGCAACAATGGGGCTGTTCCCAGGGGCTGGGGATCTGCAAGTTTACATTTTAATGTCTTCAGGAGCAACAGCACGTAAGCCGATAAAATAAAACTCCCCATATCAGCCCGAATTGACCGTTTACCTTTCCGCGCACATTGTCTAGGAACGATGTGCAGAACCTAACCTGGGCCTAAAGATCCGCAGTTATTTGTATTCCAGCATGAAGCCGTGTAATGAGAGTCTTGCTCCTCGGCGCAATCTGCATAGACAAACACGGAATCGAGCCGAGAACAACACATACTGATAACATATCCAGGGAAATGCGGAAATTACAGCGACTGCATTATGGCTGTAGGGAAATAACACGCGTTGAATATAACACGTCAAAGGATTAATGTGATATTATTATAGACGATATTTACATGTAGTTGTTCCTGGATATAAATATGAAGCTGGCAATAATATCTGTAATCATACTGAACAGTTACTCTGAGTAAATCTTGTTGGTGTTACTCTTCTTTACTTTTTGTTCTTATGGGCTTCTCCATATTTATTAAAGAACTGCTGATATCTTGGCCTTGACGACAAAAAGCCATAACTGAGCTGTTCTACGACGATAGACTAATAGAAAAACTTGAAAGGGACAATACAACCAAGCCTGACAAGGTCACTACCAAGTTCAGCAAGGCACCATAGTACTGTGGTGTTGTGAAATAGAGTTAACCCGGTCTACCAAACTATTTGAATTTCTACAGACTGGCTGAAGTCAACGTTATGAACGTTTTTTTGTTGGATTCTGGCCTGTTGCCGACTCTATTTCTGCTTCTAGCTAGACATTTGATTGCATTGAGATCTAACGCATTTCCCGAGAGCTTATGTATTTAGGGATTCTAGTGTCATTTCACCACCCTATGTGGTAAAACTGCTCATTAGCCTATTTTCTTTCGATTTCCAAGTGAACTAATTCCAGCTTTGGCTGAAAATAATTACAGTCCATGTCGTACTCGTTATGGGGAATTTGGATCGACAGATTGCTTCGTTTCCGGTAATTTTCCTTCCTTTAATATCAGTTATTAGAATTGAATCTGGAAAATACACCAACAGGTTGATATAATGGAGGTAGCAGACTTTTAAGTAAGGACTACCGTTGAACAGTTGGAAGCCATTGGTACTTATGCAATTTGAATCATGTTTACACCTCCTGATTAGGTACGTAATACTGGGAAAAGAAAGTTAAGCCGATACATGTCACAAGTGAGGTTTATAAAGACGCTCCACGTCTGTTCAACGATATGTACTATTATTGCAGGCTTTTAGATTTTTTATATTTATGGATTTCTTCGTACCTATCAATCCTTTTTTTTGAGTGTGGGTTCGATTTGGGGGTTTTATGGATGTGTATTGATTGATGAAGTACCCTATTTGCTAGATTGGAGTTGGGAATTCATACTTTAAGGATTTAAGTATGAGTTCCTGTTGGTGACTTAGGTCGTTGTTTAATGGTATTTTAGAAGTCTGTTAGTGCAGACTGTGTTAGTGTTGTCGACTACAGAACCTGACGAGATCGAAACCACATGAGATACTTTGATCGACGCTTGAGGCGACAGATAAGCTACCACTTTGCCTTTTAACTAAATATTCTGACGCAATTCAGTGCATTAGAGTAATTTGAAAACTGATTATATTGAAATTTTACTATACTAAAATTTTCTTGTTTATATCGGACTTGTTAAAGTACTATTGCAGTATGTGTAGTTCCTACGCACTTTGATTTCTATGTAAAATAACATTGTAAGCGTTGCGTGATCACGTCGCGTGTTTACTGTCGGGTTCGATCCCAATTATTTACATTTAAATATTATAGATTCAATATTATATTATGTATATTGGTATGAGAAACTAGCCCTTTTGCATTATTTACCTGGAAATAGTAAAAAGAAATTATCACTGTAATTGCTCCACATTGATGTCTTCTTCTTGATATAACAAATCATAACTTATCATTTCTCAGAGACTACGTTTGATAAAGATAGCTTTTAGATTTGTTTTCCTTTAACATAAGTTTAACTTAGATTTGCAAGTAGTCGAAACATCAAGTTGGTAGCGCCCACATTCGATGTTGAAGAGTTTAGTGTTAACCCATCCTTTCCTCCGGAGTAGCTTAGCCGGCCCGTTGAACAATATTGATTACGGGATTATTTTAAGGTAATAACTGCTCGCTTTCCTGCTTGTATTAAAGTGTAAGATTATTGTCGCTGGTATATTTGAGTGTTATTATGCGAACCACGAACTGTTTGTTTAATCAGGTTGATGTTGCAAAAAAAGTTTTTATAAAGGTGGGTAGACAGTGTTCTAAATTCAGATCAGATGCGTTCTCCACTTTTCCAGTTATCATCAAAAATTAAGCTGTTTATAAGAAATTTTAATAAAACGGGGTTTCTTAATGTCGATGTCGAGTGAAAAGCAAAACATGGATCTCAAAATCACAAAATTTAAAAACCTTGACCACAACTTAAAAC
>OW679201.1:22320133-22361854 GCA_940337035.1 Agriotes lineatus | reverse complement strand
TTTTTTTTACATTAACAACTATCGCACCAAAAAAATCCTAGAATCGTATATATGTCTCAACTCCAAGGCAATTTTTTAATGAATTAAGTGCTATTTATAGGTGGTATCGATTGCAGGCTTTTCCAAGACTATTGAACTGAGCATGTGGGTAAGAATGTAAATAGCTACAGAGTTGACGTCAAGTGAAATTAGTTTATCATATTTATGTGTTTTGAACTTGTCGTTGTTGCGAGTTACCTCAGAGCTTATTTCGCGACGCACACGCTTCGCATGGCAGAAATTTGATTAACCTTAACGTACGGTCGCCTAAAGCCACAGAGATGATATGAATTCCAGGTCGTTTAGCAAAGTCAACAATTGCGGTAGGTACTGTTATTTTTTAATTGCCATTTTTAGGATCGAGTTGCTTTTTCAATGTTGGAAATTAAAAGTAAATTAGAACCTGAATTGATATTATAGGAAGCCTCTGCCCAGCAGTGGGTTGAATGAAGACTGTAAATGATGATGATGATTAGTTGCTAATACGAATTGTATGTAGACAGTCCATTCGGTTCATTTTTAAATAAGTAGCAATTAAAGAACCTCAGTAATTCTTAATAATTGTTCTTAGAAGACAAATTATTAAATAGGGTAAATCCATTTCTGTAGATATTTGGTTAATAGCGAACTGGGTAAAACAGTTCAGATATCAACTATTTATCACCAAATACCAGTACAGCTTTACAACAGAAAAATCGTGGGGGTTGCAATAAAAATAATGAGAAATATAGTTTCGTCAAGTTCACGAAATACTGAACCGGACGACCATTCGACGTTGGGATCCAATAATTAACGTTGCACCCGCTTGAACGTGGTCTATTTAGTGGAGCAGTGTTTCTCAACATTTTTGCACGGGCGACTCCTATTACATCGGCTGTAACTTAGCGACCCCTATGTCTAAGCACAGTATAAAAATGGTGAAAACGTAGGAATCCCTCTGCATTCTCAATTTTTGCACTGATTGTATTTTTTTTCTCACTTAAAGATGTTACTTGTATTTAGTTTTTCTCTGATCTATATTTAATACTTTTTATGTGCGACTGGGCGAAATTGGTCACTTTATATACCATTTTGAAGTCAAAACGTCTGACTCCACAGTCCAAGGGCCGTAAAGTACTGTCTTATTTGTCAATTTGACAACCAGTGACCATTAGTTGCATCGTAGATTGCAAAAACATATAAAATTATAAATCTGTTTTTAATTGTGAATATTCCCGGCTGTAGATAAATTCTGTATGCACCTTGCGCATAACTGGTGTTTATGGCACTTGTCGTGTAATTTTCACGCTGCCGGCCATAAACGCCTTCTTGCGTCCTTGGCACATAAATAACCATTCCGGCCTGCTAAGCAGCCCGTAAAATACTTTACAACCCGCTTAGTGTCTGGTTTTTCAGTTTGACAAGCAACGGCATCGTAGGTCCAAAATTTACAAAAAGTATGAATCTGGTTTAACTGTGGTGAATATTTAGGACTTTGCAAAATAGTTGTTTATGTACCAAGGGCATAAGAAAGCGTTTATAGCCTCAGGCGTAACAATTAGAGATCAAGGCTCAACCGAAAGCTCTAAAACGGCTATAAACTGTCATAAACGCTAGTTATGCACTAGGTGCATACAACATTTTATGTACAGACCGGAATATCCACAAATATAGCCAGATTTCTTAATTTTTATAACTTTTGGCAACCTACGACGTTATTGCTTGTCAAATTGACAGGGAGGACACTAAAGCTGTAAAGTGGTACATTACGCATTCAAAAATGGCGTATAAAGTGACCAATTCCGCCTTGTCGAACATAAAATGTTGTATGCACCTCGTGCATAACTAACATTTATGCCCTCGGCTACGTATTGGGCTCTAACTTTAACGTCGTCAGCAATAAACTTCTTCTTGCGCCCTTGGTACATAAATAACTATTATAGTTAGTGTGCAATGTATTGTATGTATTTCAATAAAGTGTTCATTTGTGTAGTAAAAATATTGTTATTACACATACCTCGAGACCCCCAGGTGAGAAACCGTAAAGTAGAGTAACGAGACTACACAGAAAAGTGACTTGGAGGTAGCATATCTTGGGGCCTTAACCTTAATGAATTATTTTGAGCAGATAAACAATAATATTCCAGTAGATAATTTCAAAACAAACAAGCAACGGGAGAGCTACTTTACACACGAATACGAAATTTGCTGCTCCGTGCCTTAGCTAAAGCTACGAACATGATATCCTTACACATAGAATAATAATAGTAATTGCGTTATGGCATATAGTCTAGAGACATGCGTAGAACATTGGAAATGTTTTATTGGAACATTTAAAAACATTCCTCCTTCAGTTCCTTCTGTTCTGCAAGTTCTGTATATGGGAAACCTCCTGTCTCCAGCACATTTAAAATTTTAATTAATTCAAACCACTAACACCGTTGAAGCGAAACGGGCTAAAAAACCTGGCCGCCAAAATAATTAACGAGGATTTGCAGTTAATATTAATTTTTAAGCAGCCGCAACCCTCTGGGAACCTTATTTTTCCGTTTCGCACGCCTCGGGCGGACTCTTTATTCATGCCGTGGAAGCCCTATGCGAACAGAAAATTTAACTTTAAAAAATAATTAATATTTCAAGATCAGAGCGTTTTAAAAGCATATTTTATACTCTTCGGTGCTTTACAGGTCTGTAAAGTGGGCGCCGCGGCGGGGTTTTGTTCCTTGTGAAGCTAAATGTGAACCTTCGAGGGTCACATTCTTATATTGTTTGTATGCTTGATTAATATCCCTGGTATTTTGTTTTGTTCGAAGTAAAGGACCAACGGGTTCGCCTGTTATTTACATTTTAAAAAAGTTGTACGACTAGAGATATCAGATAAGGAACGTAGAGTTTTCATGGACCGTTAAACTTTTCGTTTTGCCACTAGAAGAATTATAATACTCTGATTCGTGGTAACATAGATATATTTGGAAGGATTTTGAAGATACTCTTCTCATTTTCTTCTTTATTAATTTACGGTGTCATTTTGTCTGCCAGTTAGTAATAAAAATTTTACTTGAATAAAGTTCGAGAACAGTTAAACTAATTCTATTCGGAAAGTCGTAGTGACCCCGACGTGATTGGGGATTTAGTTTCTGATTACGATGGATGCTTTAAAAAGAATGTGTCTTGTACTATGGTACTCCCTTTCCGAGCTGGCCAAAAATAATACGGAACAGATGGCGATGAACAGTTCTAGCGATTATGTACAGGATGGGGAATATGAGATAATTCAAGTTATGGCTGCCCAAATAAAGACAAAAAGGTTTTTGGAGATTTTTTGAGCCAGTACTTTTTACCCTCTTAGTGTTGTCGTGGAATTCGACAGTTGAGCACGAGATTGCCGTCTACCCATGTTTAACTAGATAAATTTAGTAGCAATTTGAAGCACTGGCTTGTCTATTGCGCTCAAACAGTATATAAAATTTATGCAGATCGTTTACATGGCTGTAACAATATCCAGTAACTGCTACAACCATCGACCCCTTAGGGTGATGGAGGCTTCGAAGAACTAACTTGTCCCAGTAGGACATTGCTAAAACTAGTAATTTTAAACTTCAATTCTAATACGAGGTTATCTTTTCGTATGCTCCAATTGAAGTTGTATTTCCATTTCAAAGCATTGAAGACTCTGAAGATAGAAATAACAAATCCTGCCACTTGGATGTTCCCAACTCATACTGCACACGTTCTTTTAGTTCTTGTCTGTCGTCCAGAAGATATTTTAACCGATTGGAATTGTACGCCAGCAAAACATTTGGATAAATAATATGAAATGGGATAAGCCTTTGCCAGAATATGGAAAGCAGTTATTCTATACTTGAATAGCTCAGCTGCTAGATTGAAATCAAGCACGTATACCACGTTGACTTATTGGTGGAGAACGTTATCGTAAACACTGTTTTCACTAATATAAGTAATGCAACCTACAGTGTGGTGGTGCTCCTGAAGGTACAGCACTCTCGTAATGTACTTCAATTAATAGCTGCAAAAGCACAAAGTGCTACAGTGAAGCCAATCACCATTCCAATATTAGAAGGGTACCTACTTAATTGGGGCAAGATTAGTTGCATCGATAATAAAGACATTAAATGTGAATAAAGTTTATATTATCTACTGGTCTGATTTTACTACTGGGTTAATTTGGATAAGAAGAAGTAAATATTGGAATACATATGGAATAACAGGGTGACGAAGATACCAAGATTGACTGATGCTGACTAGTGGAGACAAATTCCAGGTTTTCTCTGAATGATGTCATTTTTGACAGTGGGCTATTAGGAAATCTTTTATTTGACTTTTCTCACTGTCTTCAGTTGAATGAGGACGGGAGTAAATCAAAAACTCCCGAAACGTCGTGTGGTAAACACTCGGGACAGTGGAAAAAGTCCGATAAAACATCTCACAAATTAGCGGGTCTATGCATCCAGTAGACATGATCTCAAGATGTTTACCTACATAGAAGAAATGGTGGAAAGGTCCTGAATGTTTAAGGGATAAAGAAGAGAAGCGTCCATATCAAAAACAAGAACTATTCGAGAAGCTGATCCAAGATAAACGAAGAAAGTCTGATATGGTAGGAGTAAGCATTGCTATGTCTCTTCTCCACAGGTCAAAAACAGTTTTTACTTTTACACGATTGTTTTGCATTCTGGTATGGCATCATCTCTTCATCAATAATTTGAAGAAAAATGCACTAAGAAAAATTTAAAATTAAATGCTAAAGAGATAAAGCTAACTGAAAAAAGTTTCATACAGAATATTCTATAAGAGGCCTTTACTGATAAAAGCCTTTGAACACTTACTTGGATCCGAATATTATTCTTGTAAACAAAAGATTATCTTACGAGATGATTTTTAAAACTTTTCGTGCCCAACAGTACTTTATGGAAAGAATGAGCACCCGAAATAGCTGATTATTAAAAACGGTTGGATCCTTCAGGCAAGGAAAACAATAAAGTTACTTCTAAGCAGCTGCATAAAATGGAATTTCGGCTTAGACTGCGTAGTCGTTGTAGATAAACGCCCAACATTCTCTGAATTAATGTGCCTTGTAGCTTGTGAACTGGAGCAACTATGATCAATGATTGTGCTCTTTAGTGGCTCGTGTTGTTTGAGTAGCTTAATAACGAGGCAGATTTGGCCTTGTTGCTGTTTGTGCAGCCATATTGGCTAACGTTTCTCAAGACAAACGGGCACACCTTAGAATTTGAGCACGCCAGAGTACTTGCCAGAATACGTCACCACTTCCCACATCCCACATCCAAATAATGTTAACAGGAAAGATAGCTTTAAGCTTATAATACAGTAAAACTAGGGTTTTACCCAAACATCCAAAAGAAAAAGTTCTACCCAGCGGCAAACTGTTTAGTACCCTCCTCTTAGTAAGTGGTAAAAAGTTGCAGGCCTTACGCTTCGGGTTTAGGCGGCGAGGGGGATGGAAATGTGGTAAAATGGTAAATTTCAACAGTTTTTCGCAAATATCTCGTTAATTATAAGGTTTAGCGTAAACTTTACCTTATACAAAATTAATCTACATTTCATTTACAATAAAAATGGTATTATGATTTTTTTTTTCTCCAGTAGATGATTATGGAGATATGGAGAGGATAATAATGTAACTTTTTCTGTTTGGCTAAAAAAGCATGAACGCTTATGAACTCGTAATGTTCGCTCCAAGTGGATTATATAAACGGTTCAGGAAAGTGGGGAGGCCAGATGGTTAAGGTGAAGAACCCAGCACAAAAGACGAACAACATGTGCGCAGATCATCCACTACTACACATGTTAAAGTGAAAGTGGAAGATGCAATTAATGTCACTCTTGGACAAGCAGAATTTCTAACTAATAGTAAGGACACGATGCAACTGATTGCTCTCATCACGGTACACTTACAGCAAGCTGGCTGCAAAATGATTTAAGTAGAACGTGATACTGACACCAAGATCGTTTTTACTGCAATTGACCAATCAAACAAGGAAAACGATTGGCAATAACACTGATTTATTGGTCTTGTTGGTTGTTTATGCTCCAGCCAACAAACAGTTGAAGAAAGGTAACCAAGAAGAAAAAGTTTACTACATTGGAGACATTCAGCGTGGTATCGGGGAAATGAAGGATGTTCTCTTGACAGTTTACGCTTTCGCCGCTGTGATACCGTTTCTTCAATTTACAAAGGGAAAAAGAACGTCTTTTAAAAACGCAACGTGACAAGGAGCTTTATACAAAGCTGTTGAATTTTAACAACCCAAATGCAGACCCAGATGCAGTAGCTGTTGCTGGAAACCGTTTCTTCCTTTCGATATTTTCTTCAACAAATGCAGATAATTTGGATACCCTGCGCCATCAATGTTACTTGCAGATCATCGCAAAGGAGCCTGTACACACAAACTTCAGGTTGGCTAGACTCCCCCCCCCCCCTACTGCATAACAACGCTCTTATAGAGTTTACCATCAAGTGAAGCAATGGCTCAATGTCAATAAAGATTTACTAAAATGAGGTCGGAAAAGGATTTGTGATTATTTGCGTCCAGTTATAACCACAAAAGCAGCTGCTCCTGAAAAATTACTCACGCTCATTGTTTGCACTTGTAATGAGGGGTGTGTCAGAAACTGCGAGTGTCCAAAAAGTGTCTTAAAATGTTAAACTTGTGCAAGAATTGCTACGGACATCGGACATGGGTGCACCAACAGAGATGCACTAATTACACAGTTCTGCGACCAAATTTTTTTTTTTAAATAATGGGCGATTCTTATGTATTTTGGTGCGCTGAGTTCGGAAATGCCCTCAGTTTTTTCCCAGCACGTAAGAATATTCCGCAAAATGCATTTTTCTGCGGGATTGCATACCTTAAGGCGTATATTTATGAATATGCCGAAAAAAGCTGTTTTTCCTATTCAGCTTCATAGTTTTATATTAGAAACTATGAAATATGATAAAAATTAGTATATTTAACAGTATTAGTCAGCGTATGAATCATGGAAACCCATTACCTTAATAGTATGCAATTAAGGTTTATCGCTTTTCTTCGGTGTTTTCAGATTCCAATGTTACTGTAATAAATGTTTTTGTTATTAAAAGTACATAAATAAATAGGAGAAATTCTTTCTGGTAATTAGCGTAATTGTGGTGAACATTATTGACAAATGAAACCTGGATTTTCCCATTGCCCTATATATACCCCTCGTAGTACTTCGATTTGTTCATTTCAATTTAAATATTCTTAAAGTGTCTTTCAAAATGTCTTCAAGAGCTTGTGTTAATAATCCTGATAGTTTCTGTTACATTTGTGGCGAACTTGTATTTAAAAAACAATCTCGAAGTATTACGGAGTTTATTAAAAAAGTGTACTTTGCCTATTTTGGTGTGAAGATCGGAGATCAAGAAAAATCTTGGGCCCCCTCATGGAGTGTGTTCAGGCTGTGTTGAAGGACTTCGCATGTGGTCTAAAGGAAAGGTGAAATCTTTTCGTTTTGGGGTGCCTATGATTTGGAGAGAGCCGAGAAAAACACGGCGATGACTGCTACTTTTGTTCTTGCAACATACAAGGGTACAATGCCAAAAATAAAAAAGATATATGTTACCCAAACATGCAATCTGCACTTCGGCCTGTGCCTCATGGACCCGGTATTCCAGTACCAGTGCCCCCACACAATTTTGACGATTTGCCAGAGTCACCAGAGAGCGAGTCAGAGCAGTTGGATGATGAGTTTTCAAGTCGAAGACTGTGGACCCCAACAGTTTTCACAAGAAGAATTAAACGACCTCGTTCGTGATTTAGGGCTTTCTAAAGAGTCTGCTGAATGACTGGGCTCTAGACTTTAAGAAAAGAACTTGTTGAGATCTGGAACTTCATTCTCTTGGTACAGAAGCAGAGAAAAACAATTTGAGTCAAATTTTTCTCAAGATGGCGAACTTGTATATTGTTCTGATGTTCCCAAGTTGATGTCAATGTTTAACATTCAACATGTGTCAGATGAATGGAGGCTTTTTATTGACTCGTCAAAAAGAAGTTTAAAAGCAGTTTTGCTACACAACGGCAATAAATACGCTTCTGTACCCGTGGGGCACTCTGTGCATCTAAAAGAAAAGTATGACAACATGGCTTTTATCCTTGATAAATTGAAATATAAGGAGTTTGGATGGCCTATCTGTGGTGATCTCAAAGTCATCTCTATGGTGCTTGGACAACAAGGTGGCTATACGAAATTCCCCTGTTTCCTATGTGAGTGGGATAGCCGGGCAAAAGCACAGCACTGGAGCCAAAAAGTGTGGCCAACGAGAACTTTGAAGGTTGGAGAAAAAAATGTTCACTTTGAGTCTTTGGTTGATCCCAAAAAAGTGCTTTTACCCCCACTTCACATTAAGCTTGGACTGATGAAGCAGTTTGTCAAGGCATTGCCAAAAGATGGCGAAACGTTCAAATACCTTGAAAAGAAATTCCCGGGACTGTCTGAGGCAAAGTTAAAGGAGGGTGTTTTTGTTGGCCCGGACATTCGGAAACTAATGAAAGACAATCAGTTTGAAAAGGTGATGAGAAAAGCTGAGAAAGAGGCGTGGATATCATTTAAAGAAGTTGTGACTAAGTTTTTGGGGAACAATAAGGACCCGGATTATGAAGAAATTGTAAATAAAATGTTGAAATGTTTTAAAACCTTGGGGTGCTCCATGAGCTTGAAACTTCACTTTTTGAACTCCCATTTGAGTTATTTCCCAGAAAACCTTGGTGCCGTAAGTGAAGAGCAGGGCGAGAGGTTCCACCAAGACATCAAAGAAATGGAACGGAGGTACCAAGGACGATGGGATGTGAATATGGTGGGAGACTACTGTTGGATGCTTCATAGAGAACTGCCAGACATCCCACACAAACGGAAAAGCTCAAAACGGAGTTTTGGGGGAAAAAGATGTAGATATTGTAAAGAATTATAAATCCTTATTGTATATACTACATATTATTTTTATCAAATTGTATTGAAAAATGTAAATAAACCACTAGTAATATTTTTTCTTTTAATTTCAAAATGCATTTTTACCTATATGTACTGCGGGTTTTGCATAACTTTCTTTTTCATTTTGCGGAAAATCCCTACGTGCTGGAGAAAAACTGAGGTCATATTTGGACTCAGCGCACCAAAATACATACGATTCACCCATTACGGTGAAAAAAAAATCAAAAAATTTCAATTTGCAGGCCTGTGTTATTGACGACAGCATCGATGAAGATAATCTTCAACATGCAAAAGAACTTGAAGATTTTTAGGTTACTGATTGCTGTTATTTATTATTATGTAACTACCTTGTACGTTGTTCATAGCACTTTTCATTAAAAAACACTGAATTTACTGAAAAGCTATTATTGTGAAGAAAAACAATTTCCAGTATTTTTTGTATTAAATCTTATTAGATAAAGTTTGTAGTTAACCTTGTTTTAATTCAATCCACATGACAAAAGATGAAGGTAATTTAAGTAGGTATAATTATAAAAGCACAAATAAGAAAGAGGAAAACGATATGATCAATCATTCAAAAGGAAATATAGGCAGAATGAAGATAAAATCGAAAAAGGAGGGGAGCAATGTAAGTATATTTTCAGATACATACACATAGACGTACACACATACATTCATACATACATACACACAAATGTGCCTATGTTATTTATGCGTTACTAGGTACTTTTTATAACGAAACATTACTCATTTCCAAGTGGTCCCAAGCTAACTGGCAAATTATAATATCTTTACACCCTCCATATCTCCATAACCCTTGACTGGAACGCAAAAATGGATAAGATTATTTTTATTGTAAATTAAATGTAGATTAATTTGGTATAAAATAAAGTTTGCGCTAAACCTCATAGTTAACGTTATATTTTCGAAAAACTGTTGAAACCTACCATTTTACTACCTTTGCACCCCCCTCTCGCCTGAACGTGACGCGAAGGTCGTAGAACTTTTTACCACTTACTAAGAGAAGAGTACTGAACAGTTTGCAGCAGGGAAGAACTTTTTTTTGCTTGAGTTTTGACAATTTTTGAGCTATCTTTACTGTACTATTAGTAAAACGTGGACTCTTGTAATACACGATCTAAAGCATTACAACCACTGTGCGTCAGACGGCACGATTTAAAACTGCGCTGCACTTGAACTACCAGTCAGCGTTACGTTGCTCCGAACGGCTGGCAGAGAGGACTATAAATGCATCCATACCGTCTTCCAGCTCTTAGAGCAACTTTGACTCTGATGATGCAAGCTGCAGTGTCTTGCAAAACGTTAGTCTATATAGGTGCACAAACAGCAACAAGGCCAAATCTACCTACGTATCTTTGTTTTCAAAGTTCTCAAACAACACGAACCATCAAAAAGCATGGCCATCGCGTAGATCCTTGCTAACATTAAGCCAGAAAATGCTAGACGCTTATTTACAAAAACTACGCGGTCCAAGCGAAAATTCCATTTTAAGATGAATAATTCGAATAACCGCGAAAGCCTCAAACAATATACCGTGTGTTCAAAAATAACTTACATAAGGGTTGGCCATGGAAAAGCATACATTTGCTGTTTTCTGTTGTAAAAACCATAATAATAGTGTAGCTTAATTGCATTTTTAATATAAACCTAAAGCAACAACAACAGTGATGACAATGAATTTTAAAGCTTGCTGTTAATATTATCTTTATATTCCATGGCCAACCCTTATGCATTTTTTTTTGAATACGTGGTATAACAGTTGCATACATTTTAAGGGTATTCTACACGACGACCTATTACTGTACTACCTCAACTGACAATGGAACGGGTACAAAATGTTAAAGTGTTCGAAAGTGATTAGATGTGTTGCTTTATTACTGAAGAATAACAAAAAACTTTTGGGCGGTGATCTTTATTTGCGTATTCTTTCAAGTAATTTGATTAGAAGTAATTCTTTCGCTAAATACAGCTGCCTTTAAAAAGTTTATTCGAATGAATGGTTGTCCAAAGATGATATGTAGCGACAATGGCACTAATTTTCGTGGAGTCGCTGGATTAGTGGAAATTTAAAGAGTTGGCTCAACTGGAACCAATCAGCACTTTGAAAGATTTACAATTACCAGCAATATGAACTGGAAGACCTCTTACATATTATTGTGGAAAAATTTGTTATAATAAGAACTCTAACCTACTTTATTGAAAATGGTGGAGAGCTGAGGCTTTTGTAGAATAGTTATTAACTGGTGGTATTACGCTGGTACGTAATGTCTGTCGTTTCACTACATTAGTTAGCCATTAGCTTATTGCTCTGTACCTTGTATTCATCACAATTTTTTCTTCTATAACAACTTAATACGTTGTATCACATTAAAAAAATCTTTTGTTGTTTAATATTTTTCAAAAATTATAACAGATATTAAATTGAGATTTAGTACACTCAAGTGTCTAATCAAATATGATTAATCACGTCAGTTTCATATTATGATACTATCAAGTTTATTTTCTATTCAACTTTTCAATTAACCCTACAATTCATTGATGAACATGCCCAAATACAAGCGATCAGTTTATTCGTACCAGAGAAACTGGCTCTAACAATTTTATTACTTCTAGCAGTTCTCCAAATTTAATAAGGGAAACGAATGTTACCAGGCCATAAGGGTCGCCACTCCATTTTATCGACATTACATTCCAACAGCGTATTTCGTGATTACTACAAATTAGGTGAAGAGAACGTCAAGCATCGTAAAAAGAAGGCATACATTCGCGAGGCTATAAAGCGCAGAATAAATCAACAATTTCTTGCCATTGCAAGTAAAAGCCCTCGTAACCAAATTATCCTGTCAATCTATCTCCGACTTTTATTACACATTGGCTAAGCAATTTAATGAACCCTAAGGAAATGCTTATTTTTGGTCTTTATTATTTTTATGCTTCGGTGGCGTAAAAAGGAAATTTGGGAGTTTTTAGTCGCTTTTTAATTAAATATCGAGTCCTTCGTTAAGATTCGGAAGGCCAGACATTATGACATGATTGAGTCCTACTCAATAACTTTTTTCAACGAAAATGTGCTTAATGACACGCCTGCACCGTTCAAACGAATTACGTCATAAATTTGATAAATAAATAATTTTCTAACTTTATTAAATTACAAACATGTAGGTAAATTAAATTTGATATACTTGAAACAATTAATTCATCAAAAAACATTTTACTGGAAGCATATGTACACTTACGTTTGCAATCTAAAGATAAATCTGTGGAGCAATATTTCAGATTCAGTTAATATATAAATACCAGTTTTTAATTTATTTATAATTTTAAACCAAATATTAAATTTGGCATGTGTGAAAGAAATGAGAGATCATCTTGAATTCTGCACGCAGTAATGATGGGCTGCTATTAAAACCACCCCTGCAAATTCTATACTTGGCGATCACAGAGATGAGGGCGAAATAAAATTTATGTGTTTAGTATTTCATATTGCATGTGTAATTTGCCGCTAATTTAAGCCGCACTGGATTTTGTACGTGTAAATTATTGTCAATTTGGTATGTGTTTGAGTAAGTAGCTGCATGTAGTGGAATAAGTTCTGAGGCACATTCCCGTTCGTAGTGCAGTAATCTTTGTGTTCCCCTGCGGAATTCGTTCCCAAGCCAGGCCATTGGCTACTGTTACTGCCAACGAGCACGCAGAATTACTATGAGTTGTTTTAGAGACCCTCGCGGTCACAGCTCCAAGGCCGACCAACTTAAATACAATGAAATGTCATATTAATGAGTTATAAAATGTTATTGGATGATTATTATTTGTAAAACGCAGTGCAGCTCCTTACATCAAGTCAGGTAAATATTTTTAGAGGCCCAAAAGCAAAGTATGGTCAAAATCCCGGAACTGATCACCACACAATATTTCCATCACCGATATTTCTATGCCTGAACCCCCATTTCGTCACACATCTCTAAAGTACCATGGTGGAGCCCTAAATTAACACGAATTTATCCTCGTACCTCTCGTCTTACAAGGTACAATTATTTTTAATATCGGTCCTGTAACAGTATTCTCCACATTTCGTGGACAGAATATCATCGTACCAACACACTACGCAATCTACAACCTCTGCTCAGCGAATTATTCAATTCTTTAGCCATATCGCAAGACGCCAAGAAGACAATCTACAGAGACTAATAATTTCTGGAAACGTCGAACGCTAAATTCATTAAGTCAACGAAGCTACTAGTGGTTATTTTCACTGCTCCATGACAGCAGCATAATATCGACTCGGAAAAAGTCACGATCCACAGTAAAATGAACTTCTTAAGAATTTTATATTTCAATAATACCGACAATTTATTAAAAAATATTTTATGCTAGGTACCTTTTATTTCAACGTGTTACAGTGCCTTCTACTTTTTTAATCGCTATGTAGTGCCAACAACCCTTAATTTTCTTTTCAAAGCAGCCGCCGTGGAATCTAAAGATCCTCTCAAAGGAAACCTTACATTCTGCTTCTTTGAAGTAACATCTTTTGAAAGATGGGCAGTTTCAAAGTACGTGTGCATAAAAAGTGTAGAGTAAACTAATACACAACACGTGTCGAATCTTGAATACAGAAAAAGCGGCTCTTAGTAAACTCAAGTAAAATATTATAATATGTGATGATTTGATTATTTTTGAAAGAAATAACTCGTGCAATCAAATTTAACGTAATTAAAATGCAAATGTATAAACCGAAATAAAACTAATAAAGTTAAAGTCTTCTTGAAAAGTTTACTGGATTACTTAACCCTTCATCCTTGGCTTTTTTTGCAGTTTCTAGATCACCGATCAGCATTTTGCAAAATGAATCATTAATAAGTAGCCATACATAAAAGCTCAAAGATGTTAAATTACTTGACCGTTGTGAAAAGAATCATATAGCAGTAAGTTACACTAAGTTAAAGACTTGCAAGGAGATGAAGAAAAAGCAGACGATCCGAAAGTATTACTTCTCATTTACACCCCCTGTTGCTATGGGTTTGGTAGCCTTCACCGTCGACATGTATTTCAGGTTGCCTAGGTAGTTTTTAAAATTAGCAAGTAAAATTATTTTCTGTCGAAAAGCTTCCATATTCAGCTTCAAGTCACGGCTATTTTTCGGTTTCCATTTCCTTTTTGAAAATTTTTAAGAGTCATATTTTTACTTCCCGGGCTATAAGACGTGTGTGTTAGAAACTTTTTCTGGTGACGCTTTTCAAGCAGGTTTAATCCCAAAAAATCGTTGACAATACAATACTCTGCATCGTTTTGGTAAATTGGTGCAGCCATCTGGTTGCCTCAGGATTTGATAGTGTTTTGGAAGTAAAATACCGTTCAAACGACGGCAATATGAGGCAGGATTTTGTTATCATGCCTCTATCCAATTTATTTTCAAGATTTTTTCTCATGTCTTCTCTACACCTGTTCGCCGTGCCCTTTAGTTTGCTTTCGTTCTCAACTATTTCTACGATGAATCTCTAGATGTCTGTCGAAAATCTGTTGATAATCGCGCGCTTTCTGAATTAAAGGAATCGCGCTAGGAAAAATTGCAACGCTTGCAATTGCGAGTCCGTTCTAACACGTTGCATTTGCCAGCACGTATGGCAGCTCTTTAGGTCAAGTTTTTAATTTATTCCAACGTCTTGTGCACCTAGAGTCGACACATAATTTTTCGCAGCATTATCTTGTTTATGGTGTGCTTTATAGGTGGACCACTGCCATGTTTCCTCGTTTTAAGAAAATATTGTAGGATGTTAATTAAATTGCTGTAAAATGCATTATAATCGACCACTTCGTACTTTTTGTGAAAATCTTGATATTCACTTTATATTCAATACATTTCCAAACACGAATAAGGGTTTTTATTACCATATGTGAAAAGTCCACAAATGCCTTGTTATTTATTTCATTTTTTCAGTTATGTTTTCCAATAACCTTCAGGAGCATTTCCTTGTTGTTCTCGACGCATTTCGTACGATTTAAGTAGAATTTCATGTCGACCGAAACGCTCCCGAATTTCCATAATGTAACCACGCCGATTATCATCAGGTGGCCATGCAAAGAACAGTTCCAGATATCAGCTTTATTGCGGCAGTAAAAGCGTATTCGCAGCAAGGCCTTGCCCTAAAGGGGCACCTTAACAACCGCGTAACTCGGAGCGACGCTTATTTTCTTGTCTGCGATTTTATAGTCCGAAAACGCGCGTTCTGCAAATAACTCGATTTTCGGGCGTTTGCCAGCTCCGCTGCGATATGAATACCGAAAGCTTTTCTCATGCAAATGAGGAACCTAAGCCTAAATTGCGAATCTATATACGTCAGAGGCACCCGAGAAGAAATCTCAAATTCAGTTTCGACGACTAATGGAAAGTAAATAGCGACTATCTCGAGGACGTCTGCGAACGTGTTTAGTTTTGCTTGCGGCAACTGCGTTGTGCTTGAATTTGTATGGCCTGTATGCAACATATTTATGCTCATGACAAATTTATGTAGTGAAAACTTACATAGCAAAATAATAATGGCACCTTTCAGTAACGGTTATTTCATAGACACTGCGAAGGCTGCAATTATTTACCTTCATTAAATTATTATGTCCGTCAATTTACATTCAAAAACCTTCAAGAATAAGTCGCTCGCTTACCTTAGAATTAAAACATTAACAGAATATAGTTATCGCACAAACGCACATTAGGTTATTAGATACAGATCATAGTGTTTGAAGACTAGAATTATTATTATTTAACAACAATCTGCTACACCTGGAATTCAAAAATTAAAAAGGGCTTAGGATCGGCTAACTGTGATTACGAATTCCCACGAAGTGCAGTAAAGATATCTCTGACCTGTAACTCGGCTGACCACAGTTACCAAGAGGCTGGATGGCCCTCTCACGCGCAATTCAGCATGGGCATTGCTGGCCGGAGAAATAGATTCGACAGAATCCAGTGGCAAAGGTTTTTCGCCAACGAAAGAAAAATTTCACGAGTAATGCAGTAGGTTCACGATGATTACATGATTCGCAGATCAATTCAGGGTTCATGAACGATTAATCAAGATTACTCGAATGTAAATCATAACAGAATCGCGTTAGTGGTTAACCTGATTTCGAATGACTTCAGAGTATGAATCCTCCAAAAAGTGAGTTTTACGGCATGAAAAGTAAGCTGAAGAATCAATTTCGGTGAAAATGAAAGAAAACAAGGAGGATTAATATAAAAATGATAAATAAACTTAGGCACCAAGATTAGTCTTCTCTGCTCGATAGAAAAGGTGACTAGAGACGGGTATACCGCTAACGGGAGATAACCTCTCCACAATCATCCACTCTAATCTCCGACCACAATCACAAAGCGGAAATATGCAACCCGAATACTCAGAGCCCCCAAAAATTACGCAAAGTAACTAAAATCCAAACCAACCAACAGAACAAATCCTACCCGTAAAATTAAAAAAACTTTTGAAAATCAAGGGAGAAAAAACAAGGATCTAACCAACCCAAAGAAAATACAGATAGATGTTCATCTCACCAAAAAAAAGGAACGATGTTCAACATCCGTACTAATTGATCCTGAGACAGTGTGGAGAGATGTTTGTCTCACAAAAAAATGACCTACTCTACACTAACCAACTAGCCACCCAAAGACAAATTACCTACATTAAATTAGCAGAAATTAACTTGCCAATGCTTCACATTCACTCATGTTATTTCACAAGATATCAGGAAAATGAAGGGTAGGTACCTCAAAGAATATGTGATGAAACAAAGTATTGAATTATGTACAGAATGTCTGACATTTATTTCATTTAGAAAAAACCTAAAAGAAAAAAATAGAATAATCAAAAGTAGGTATATTTTTTTAAGCTTTCTTCTGAAGTTCTTAATTTTATTAGAGCTGTTGTGTTTTGTGTAATAATTTTGATGCTATCAGACATTACCAAATGTTATGTTAGCATTTTGTTTTCACTTTATGTAGCCGAGCATCACAAAACCATTTTTGCACCAATGCTAATACTAAACGAAATAAAATGTAGGCGATACAACTGTGGGGGAATAAAAATACGTTTCGACTAGTTAAATGAGACATATACATATACAATTACTTCGAACAAATAATGTATATAGTGTTACGTTTTTACTTTTCGGGCTATTTACAAAATTATACGACGCTTTTTGTATTAAACATTTATTTACAATGATTAATTATGCTTATTTACAAACACACGAATTATCAAAGCAGAACACAAATTACTTAAACTAACTAACTATTTCTAACAACGATACATTTATTTATTTATATTGCACTTAACAGTAATGATTTATATGTTTACATTTATTTGTTATTTTTTTCACTAGAGCTATATACACACGGTCTATTTATATTACGCGCTTCGAGCTTGATGAGAACTGGATGAGAACTGCCGGCTATTTCCGCTCGCCAGTATTTATATCTCACGAATGAGTCATTCTAGAAACGTCTAGACCTTATTCAAAGCTCCGGACAAAGGCATGACTCATCGCCGTATTAGTCAGCAAGGTCGCTGACGTCACCCGTTGCAGCTGGCTCCAAGGTTGCTTCTCGAATATTCATGCGTCTGCATTGGTCTAAGTTCGTTACAATAGTTTCCCTTTATTGATGTCTTCTATTTACAAATAAAATCGACGTTGCTCTGGAGTAGAAACAAAATTAACTGTTTTACGATGTTTTTTTAATTACATGAAATTATTTTTCAAATTGTAGCCATATGTGTTCGGTCTATTTTTTTAATATTCGAGAAATTGTACTTTTGTTTCATGTATGGTTTATTGTTTAAAGTTAAAAAAAATGCTCTTTTCTATTTTACAGCCAGATACAATAATTTTAATTAGTTTGTCGAAGGCAATAATGTCTTTGGCAGCTCAATTGAAAATGGAAAATATTGACATTTTAAATGAGTTTGAAAAATTTTGGAATTTCACATTTCGTTATTTTAAAATGTTTAAAAATCTGATTGCCCAATTCCTGCAAGTGAATAAGTTCGGAGAGCTTTTTTACTATAAAATTGTTACCGAAGTTTGCTAACTAAACAGTTTTTTCTTGATTTTGTACTCTAAATGCAAACAAAAGGTCAAGCAAGTATAATGAGAAGCGTGCGAGAAGTATATGCACTATCACTGCGTCACATTAGTCTCCTAGTAGAAAGCGAAAATGCAAAGTCTTATTAGGCAGAACTAAAGAATATATAAAATGAAAACAAAGGTAAAGAGAATATAAAAAACATATGCAGGGTCAGACAAGAATGAAAATAAGAAATGAGAAAATGAACGAAAACGATCACCATTGCAATATGAAGAAAAACATTAGAACAAGCAGAATAATTCAGCTACTATTAATATGTCTGGAATATGGAATTATATGACCGTGAATCGTCGACACTGAGAAAAAACGAAAAGCAAAAGTAGCATCTCGGGATATTTAACATAAAAGAAGCAAGCATAGCAACTAATAACGATGTGCTAAAAACAGCAAAGAATGAAAGAAGACTGAATATAATTACATAAACTTCAAAAACTTCAGTAAAAGGAAGCACGGGGGCAACGAACACTAGAGGAAGACCAATTATGAAAAACATATGTAAAGAAAGCATTGCCACGTGTAGAGTTCATAGATTACCCAGCACAACCCTGCAAAAGTAGCTCAGGCGATCATAAAAGTAAAAACTTCAATTGAAAACGTTTCGCAGCCTCAATCAGGGGCAAACTAATTTTAGACATTTTAGACTTACAGCCAGTCTTATAAAATATTTAATTTAGAATTAACTTTAATTATTTGTTAAAATAAATACAAGCGTATCAACATTTGTTTACTAATGAACAAACTGTTTTAAGCACTAACATTTTGATGCGATCCTGTTTACTTTACCAAAACAAAGGTAATTTCAAATTAGTGGTCTTTATAAGGCCAGTAGTCAGTGTGGCATACTAGCCAACTAAAGTCTCGAATGATAAATCTCATTCGGGACGTGTAAAAGGGCAAGCAATTGAAAACTCGGACCTCGGCTACCATACGCCATCTATAAAATGAAGGGTATTCGGGAAGACTCAGCAATTAGTCGCTCAACCCTTTTGCGTAACAAAGACGACTGCAGAAGAACCAGACAAAAAGGCTGCCAATAAAATATTCGGGTAGCGCAAGCCGTCCGAACAATGATATAACACTTCGCCGAAGAGACATCCGATTGCACCAGAAGAGAGATAAACCAAATTCCCATGCCCAGGCTTAGAAATGGAGCGTAATGTCTAAATTGCGTTTTAAAACAAAACAAAAAATCTGCAAGAAATAAACAACCTTCCACTTACGCAACTGGAAAAGCTATATAAACCACACACGGAAGCGCCAGCACATTCGATCATTCTACTCGATTCTCGCCCAGAATTCGGTTAATCCTCATTCAGTTTAGTCACCAGCTCTCGGTTTACAGCCTCCGGCACAGAATGTCTGCCTATCCTCTGGCTCGTGTCGAAGTCGTATCACGCAACCCTTTCGCTAACATGCCTGTGGAAATATCAGGCCGCGTAATTTGTTAGCACATAAAGTTGTTTTAATCGCGGACATTGTATCTACATTTTTAGATCTTGCTACATATACGTATACAGTGTATTGAAGATAAAATATTGGCGGCAAAAGAAAATAGAATAGAAAATCCAAAATTCGGTTTTTCAGGATAACTCAAAAACGAAAATTCATATCAAGGATATCTAGGCGTCACTCTGTTAGTCCTTTAATTAAGAAAATTTTTCATTTACTATTACCGAGATCCCCATACTGGCCCCACACCTTGTATGTGTGTGTTCGTTAATTAATTTTGCTTAAAGAAATAAATGGTTGTTGTTTTTTAGAAAATGTTATCATTTCAAAATATTTAAGGTGTTATCAACAACATCCGTGAATCAGCAGCAGCCAAACAACAAATCATTATGAAGCCTGTGTGCAGTAACCACGTTGAATTAAAACGGTTACCTGAGAACCTGCAACAATGAAAGTCTGCAACAAACCAACCCAGAGATTGGTGACAAAATAGAAGAAACTTTTTTGTACATTTTAACGTTTAAATGTTTAATTATTTATAATTACTGCAGCCGTCCCATGAGATCATTTTTCCATAATAAAAATTGTTGTTGCAAGTTAAAAAATTTAGTATCTACTTTGGAACTATACCGGGTGACAATGAGTGCAGGGGTATGTCCCTATCCCCTTTACTTATCAACGAATTTGGGTGAAACTTGTTGCAAGGGTATTAAACATTTCGAATCGACAGATATAATCAAAATGGTTTCACTGGAAATGTCATTAACTTTGTTTGAATCGTCTTGTATATTTTCTGTTTTTCGAAATCTACGTTTCCTTGGTAGTACACAATAGCTATTTACGTTATTAGACCGGTAGCAACATTTTTATGGCCGCGCCAATACTTTACAGGTCGGGCCCGTAGGGCTCAAAAAACACGTTTAGCAAATTTGATTCATTCATGAAGGATTTGTTATTGATTAAATCGACGAAATAGCTATTATTATGGGTTATTAGAGTCCATTAGAACATGTTTTCTCCAACCATGGCTTTCTATGCAAAAAAAATGAAAAAAAAAACAGAATATTTTGTTTGGAAAAATTAGCAAGACCATCATATGTACATAATTTGAACCGCACACTCGAAAAAACAAAATATATAGGCTAATCAATCTAAAAAATCTTAGTTAGTGGCACTTCCGGTAAAACCGGAAGTCGACTGTTTTAACTATATCTATCCGTCAATCATAAATTATGTCTAGTATCTCCGCATCAAATTTCATCGATTTCGAGTTATAAGCATGGTCCTGTCTCATTCTCACCCGGTATACTAAGTAAATCTAATCCAGCAATAATCTAGGGTTGCTAGGTTTCGAAAGTGGGACCTAATCTAAGTAAAAGCATTCCCTTAAATTTTATTTGCTTAAAAATTATATACTTATAGATTCTACTTTATAGATTTTGATGATGTACCATACAACAATGTTCATGTCCAAAGAAGTGTTTGTATTGGCTTTCAGGAGAGTACTTTCACACTAACCTGATCAGCAAAGCTCAGAAATATTCTAGTTTGAAATCTGTTGCGACTCACAATTTTGTAGCTTTAATTATCACATATAATCTCATAAGAGCATCAATTCTTTCCGGAAATTTTTTTGAGTGCGGTCCAACAACGTCATATTAATTTGCCCGAGCGGGACGCGAGGGCAAATTAGGACGTTGTTGGAATGCACGAAAATAATTTCCGGATATGAATTAATGCTCGAATGCAGATTCGGTAAGAAAATCGTAACGCCACAAACCCTCACAGTTAGGTTGGTCTACCTACAAAAAATTTCCAAGAAATTTTTTATTGTCTTGGTTACGGCTCGTGAACTAATTTTTCTATTGGTCATTAATGAGTGTCGTACGATTTTCGGTGGAATTTATAGCTAATAACGTCCTTGCACTTTTTTCGTAAATAGGTTTGGTTTTTCGTGGCTTAGTATGGTTAAGTTGTTACCTTTTTAAAGTAAATGATAACCATTAAACTACCAATACATTTTCGGGTCTGAATGGTGTTTGGCAGAAAAATTCCTCATGTTCTCATGACAGACTATTCTTTAATTTCCTAATGGTTCTATAAAGCATGCCAGTTTTCATTAGTTTTTCTTGCATCACCAAGATTAATTCAGCCCGCTACTTTACTCTGCCTGCTTCCACAGCCGATCTATAATCTCCTGTCCGTTAAGCTAGCACAAAAATTCTATTAAGCCCTCCTTCAGACAAAAGAAAATAAATTGAGAAATTCCAGAGCCAAGATACAGGAAAATGCGATTAGTAAGCAGGCAGTGCGTATTAAATTATTGTAGCAAGGAATTAGTTGGTCCTGGAGAATCTGAAATCTGGACAAACAACGATAAACTCGTGCTGATCTAAATACAAAATTTAGAAAAGGTTGCTACAAAAAAAGACAGAAATGAGTGTAGGATCAATAAGGAGTTTTATTGTTAAGATTGTTAACATGCGAGTGCAATAAAATATGAGGAAGAAAGAAGATTAAGTATGAAATCTATGAAGTGCAAATTAGGGAGTTCTAGAGCACAGCTCATATAAAGTCAACAGTTTATAAATACAATAGAACTAGACAATAGCATTTTGTTTATGAATAATGCTAAAGTTTTTTGGGTGAGTGATTTTGCAAAAGAAAATAATTTACTTTCCTCAGCTAGAAAACGTTGAGGACCTGCGATCATCTATACTGATAGAGATTTTTATCACAAATATCCACGTATGAAGAGAATTTACGAGTATAATTTCAAATGGAAAAAGCAACGATTTAGCTTTCATTGAAATATTTAAAAAGTATTTCTGGCTTCGCCTATGACCAAGATTATTTTTTTAATATCGAAGCTGCTACTGTAAACTCTCTGCATCAGTTTTTACAGTTTCTCTTGGAAAAAGTAAAGCTATTCCTTGACCCTACTTTTGACTAAATTAGTTTCATTTTTTCCATATCAAAACCGTTTATTATTAGTACCACTACCTAAAGTAGGTACAAGGCCGCGTCAAAATATTCGAAACGTAAACTAAATAAATTCGTGTACTGCTCTTAGGCATACTTTTAACTAAACTGATTATTATTAGTGGCACTACAAAATGTACTATTGTCTGACATAAAGCAAAAAAGATACCCGAGACTTTGTCAGGTCAGCTTATAAGGTATTCAGCAGACCGCTACCTCTTTATGCAGACTTAAAACAATGTGTGCATATTCTGAGCGTTATAGTTCGGCGCAACGTGTTGGCCATTTTAGGAGCCATATCGGCCAAATTTTGGTATTTCCGAGTCGTAGGATTTAATAATTACCAAGGCACAGCCTACAAATTTGAAATTCCATTTCCCATTTCTTTGTGCTGTAGTAAAATTTCATTGCTCGGGTACTTGAGGATTGTTTCGCTATCGATCATCCCGCAAACATCTTGCAAAGCTTGAGCTTTCTTGGTTTGTGCATTCGGAGTCACCAATTTCAACTGTTGCTTTTTATAAGTTAAGCGATGCATGTTGTGAAATATTTAAGAACTAGCCGCTTTATACCTGCATTTTTAATTCATCCTCTTTGAGATTATCAATATTAATTGTACTTTTATGTATGTTATCTTAATGTCGTTCTCAAATTTTATTTCCCTATTGTGAAGCGAAGTGCAGTTACGGAAATTATAGATGTACGATTAGCATTCCAGACATTACAATGTGGGGTAGGTCATATCTTGGAGCTAAGCAGACTTCCCCTGTCCAAGTGGAATCTTCCTTGTAGGAAACCCATTCCATCCCTGACAGACACATTAGATGCGACCTCATTATTACACGGATTCAGCCTCGTACGTTCAAGGTACCATTTGTTTTAACTACCCTACCATTTCAAAATAAAATGTGTGGCTATTGTATACTCTGCATAGATTTCTGCTAACTGATTTTCTTTTTTAGGAAGTCTTCAACTATTTCTTGAGTCTGTCTTTCGTTGATTTGTGAATCTTTAGCTACATCGAAATTGTATCACCACCAGATAATTTATATTTTCCTCCTAAGATGTGCTTCGACTTCAGTTTCTCGATATTAAAAAGTGGCTATTTTATACTCGTTTTCTTCTGGTAAATTATTGCTTTTTTCTTAAGATACAGCCATTTATTACACCCACCTTAGGCTAATTTAATTCAAATTATGTATATTTTTAAAACAAAAAAATTTAATATTATCCAATAGAAACGCAAACGTCGATAATACGGAATTTTGTGCGACCGACCTGAGATTGAAACATCAGAGACGTAAGCAGTGCATTTTCAAAATAAAATTACACTTTTACATTACATTTTAAGAAAATTTCATAAAAGGTAATGCATCATATACAAACGCAGAAATGGTAAAAACTACATTAGTCAACTAATTCAAATTTGCGTCTATGTTATACGCATTAAAAGATCGTGTCGCTTTGTTTAACATTTCAACAATTTTTCGAACCTACTTTTATAAAAAAAAACATTTAATTTGACACAATTTTCCAACTGATATTGCTATTGCTGCACAATGTACTATTAGTCGATAAAGAACCACATATATCTCAAAGGTTGTGTAAGTAATGTAATATTTTTAGGATTAAAGGAAAATTAAATCAGCTAAAACAAACTTTAAAAGATACAAACACTGGAAATATCGCACTAGCAGCATAGATGAAAAGTAAAAATCTTACTATAGTCATTAGGTCAGTTTGAGAATTGAAGCTGCCACTGCCTTTTATGCACAAGGTATCGGCAATTCGTCTCGTCGAACTGCTTTTCGCGCCTAGATTTCAGGAGGAGAGGCGTTAATTAAATAGTCGTGCGTGATGTAAGTGTTATAGTTCCGTGAATGTAGCTAATTGGGGAAGTACTATCGTGCAATTTGGAAAATTACGACTATCAGTATACCTTTCCGAAAGACAGTACACCCATCTGATATTTTCGATTCCTTTCTCAGTGAAGTGCCCCCGAATTTGTTATTGGTTAATATTGAAAGTTAACCATTTACGGTTTTATGGAGCCATCCGCCATCTACGCTATTTCTGAGCTCGAGGATTTTTTTATGAATATTATCTTACAGAGTTCTTAAATTTTTTGCATGATTTTTATTTGTTAAAAAATGCAGTGTTGCGTATTCTTGTAATAAGAAAGCATTTAAATAACACGAAAGAAGATCCAAATCCTGGAATTGATCACGCACATACTTCCCATAGCCGAGATATACATTCCCATGGTAGAAACTTTCTCAGTACATCACTGACTGACAGGCACTAGGTGGCGTCCTTGAAAGTAACATGGATTTGTCCCCTTATCTTTTTATGTACAATTACTTTGCCTATCGCGAGCGAGACCCCTTTCATTTCAATCTAAGTCCCAGCCCTCACACTGAATTAATAGATCCGTTTACCTTGTTACGTGTCGTAAACCAGGGTTTTTCTGCAATAGAGTCCTTCCAAGTTTTGTTTGCTTTAGCTATCAAACGCGTCGTTATTTTACACTGTCCTCTTCTTAGACAGATTCCAATAACTACATTGAAGGCTATCTTTAAGAAAAGTAATACATCATCGTTTTATTACTTTTACAGAATCTAATATTATGCAGAGCCAAATCTGATGTTCGAAAACAACAAATCGTAAAAACAGCTGGTTTAATAAACGTTTGTACAATAAAAACTCAACAAATGTGAACATTATATTATTCACGAAAAAAAATTTTATTGCCCCAGCTACTTTTTCATCGCAAGATTTTAATTCTCCCTACAAAAAACCAACCTTAGAGCAAGTTAGTTCAATTTGATAGCGTTTTTGCACATAAAATTCTATTTAACCAATTACTAAAGTTATAATTCCAGTGTTAATGAATTAATACTACTTTCTATAAAAATAAATAGATCTTCCACAGTTATCAAACTTAATTAAGATTTTTGCAGCTCGATTACATAATTAACTCGCTAAGCAATCTGGCAACTTTGCTTCAAAAGTTAAAAAGCAAATTTAATTACAGATTTGATTCAGAGCCTGTGAATGCAGCGCCCTTTGTATTCGGAGTTTGCCAATTACTGTAAAAGTCCATTTCATAAAAGAGCAAACACCGCTTCAGATCATTGCCTGTTTTATGCCGAAGGGAATTTGAATTATACGCAGAAAAACGCTATTTAATTTAATAAACGGTAATTTTTTCAATATTTGTTCGTATAACTCCTTGAATTATAATGGCAACTTGAGAAAAATCGACTTTACCTTAATGTTGCTTGGCATAACTCTAGAACGATCATCCACCCTCAATTTATTAATTTAATGAATACATTTTAGATATTTCAACATAATATTCAATTTTTCTTAGTGTAAAATCATTCCCATGGTAATATTACCATCTGCGGCGTACCCCGCAAACTGACTAACTGAACTCATTCACTTTTGTTGTTAGTGTACCAACAAAACTAGCATGCGTCCCTACAACTGATTCTTGTGAAAGTAGAATACCAAACACACAATTCAAGGCAACAATGGGGCTGTTCCCAGGGGCTGGGATCTGCAAGTTTACATTTTAATGTTTTCAGGAGCAACAGCACGTAAGCCGATAAAATAAAACTCCCCATATAAGCCCGAATTGACCGTTTACCTTTCCGCGCACATTGTCTAGGAACGATGTGCAGAACCTAACCTGGGCCTAAGATCCGCAGTTATTTGTATTCCAGCATGAAGCCGTGTAATGAGAGTCTTGCTCCTCGGCGCAATCTGCATAGACAAACACGGAATCGAGCCGAGAACAACACATACTGATAACATATCCAGGGAAATGCGGAAATTACAGCGACTGCATTATGGCTGTAGGGAAATAACACGCGTTGAATATAACACGTCAAAGGATTAATGTGATATTATTATAGACGATATTTGCATGTAGTTGTTCCGGGATATAAATATGAAGCTGGAAATAATATCTGTAATCATACTGAACAGTTACTCTGAGTAAATCTTGTTGGTGTTACTCTTCTTTACTTTTTGTTCTTATGGGCTTCTCCATATTTATTAAAGAACTGCTGATATCTTGGCCTTGACGACAAAAAGCCATAACTGAGCTGTTCTACGACGATAGACTAATAGAAAAACTTGAAAGATACAATACAACCAAGCCTGACAAGGTGACTACCAAGTTCGGCAAGGCACCATAGTACTGTGGTCTTGTGAAATAGAGTTAACCCAGTCTATCAAACTATTTGAATTTCTACAGACTGGCTGAAGTCAACGTTATGAACGTTTTTTTGTTGGATTCTGGCCTGTTGCCGACTCTATTTGTGCTTCTAGCTAGACATTTGATTGCATTGAGATCTAACGCATTTCCCTAGAGCTTATGTAGTTAGGGATTCTAGTGTCATTTCACCACCCTACGTGGTAAAACTGCTCATTAACCTATTTTCTTTCGATTTCCAAGTGAACTAATTCCAGCTTTATCTGAAAATAATTACAGTCCATGGAGATCTTTAAAATACTATATGTCGTACTCGTTATGGGGAATTTGGATCGACAGATTGCTTCGTTTCCGGTAATTTTCCTTCCTTTAATATAAGTTATTAGAATTGAATGTGGAAAATACACCAACAGGTTGATATAATGGAGGTAGCAGCCTTTTAAGTAAGGACTACCGTTGAACAGTTGGAGGCCACTGGTACTTATGCAATTTGAATCATGTTTACACCTCCTGATTAGGTACGTAATACTGGGAAAAGTTAAGCCGATACATGTCACAAGTGAGGTTTATAAAGACGCTCCGCGTCTATACAACGATATGTACTATTATTGCAGGCTTTTAGATTTTTTATATTTATGGATTTCTTCGTATCAATCCTTTTTTGAGTGTGCGTTCGATTTAGGGGTTTTATGGATTTGTGTATTGATTGATGAAGTGCCCTATTTGCTATATTGGACTTGGAAATTCATACTTTAAGGATTTAAGTATGAGTTCCTGTTGGTGACTTAGGTCGTCGTTTAATGGTATTTTAGAAATCTGTTAGTGCAGACTGTGTTAGTGTTGTCGACTACAGAACCTGACGAGATCGAAACCACATCAGATACTTTGATCGACGCCTGAGGCGACAGATAAGCTACCACTTTGCCTTTTAACTAAATATTCTGACGCAATTCAGTGCATTAGCGTAATTTTAAAACTATATTGAAATTTTACTATACTAAAATTTTCTTGTTTATATCGGACTTGTTAAAGTACTATTGCAGTATGTGTAGTTCCTACGCACTTTGACTTTGATTGTTAGGTTACGCATGCAGTTGCAATTAAAATAACATTGTAAGCGTTGCGTGATCACGTAGCGTGTTTACTGTCGGTTCGATCCCAATTATTTACGTTTAAATATTATAGATTCAATATTATATTATGTATATTGTTACGAGAAACTAACCCTTTTGCATTATTTACCTGGAAATAGTAAAAAAAAAATGTCACTGTAATTGCTTCACATTGATGTCTTCTTCTTGATATAACAAATCATAACTTATCATTTCTCAGAGACTACGTTTGATAAAGATAGCTTTTAGATTTGTTTTCCTTTAACATAAGTTTAACTTAGATTTGCAAGTAGTCGAAACATCAAGTTGGTAGCGCCCACATTCGATGTTGAAGAGTTTAGTGTTAACCCATCCTTTCCTCCGGAGTAGCTTAGCCGGCCCGTTGAACAATATTGATTACGGGATTATTTTAAGGTAATAACTGCTCGCTTTCCTGCTTGTATTAAAGTGTAAGATTATTGTCGCTGGTATATTTGAGTGTTATTATGCGAACCACGAACTGTTTGTTTAATCAGGTTGATGTTGCAAAAAAAGTTTTTATAAAGGTGGGTAGACAGTGTTCTAAATTCAGATCAGATGCGTTCTCCACTTTTCCAGTTATCATCAAAAATTAAGCTGTTTATAAGAAATTTAATAAAACGGGGTTTCTTAATGTCGATGTCGAGTGAAAAGCAAAACATGGATCTCAAAATCACAAAATTTAAAAACCTTGACCACAACTTAAAACTGAGAGTGTCTAGCATTCTATTTATGATAAAAAAGAGGTTCTACAATCTAACCTCAAAAAGAATGTCAGTAATAGGTTACTTTACAGGCTACAAAGTTCAAAAGCTCTTACTGTGATGATAAAGCAATCAGATCACCTTACTTTGGTTGGTTACTACATTATTTATTTGTTCAATTTAACGGTTGAGCTCTTTCGTGTTCCATTTGCGAATTAAATTTCTGAAATTTATATGAAAATTAATGCTCTTCTGAAGACGTCGATGACAGTAAAATTAATTATAGAATTACTAAATCGGTTCCATACAGAAGAGCAACTCCCAGAGAGGTTATTTCATCGACTTCTGCAGATCTATAAACTTAATATAAACGCGACAGTTTCTGAACTCGTATCAGCTTTGAAGAGTTGGAGCTGATCACAAGATTCAGTAATCAAAACTGTGAAAGAGAGATCCGTTGCGTACAGCATTGGTGCCAGAGGGATGGAAAATTGTTTCCGTTCCCGACTTCAACGTTGGAAGATACGGGATGTATTGCAGGTGCAACTGCAAATCCAATGAAAATCATAGAAATGCCTCACATTATCTCAACGATGAGGTACGTCGGGACACTTCGAGAATGTGCTTAATAAATCGATTTTGTGAATTTGACTGAGTTGAGATAATTACAAGATCTACAGGCAGGAACTGTTACTGCCCCGACACAACTTGCGTGCGTCACTTCTAGTAGACCGACTGACTTGAGACGAGGGACGCTTCCACCGGTACAAATTCATTATGTACGGCCGAAATCAAAACAATTTATACAAATAGCCTAACCATTTCGCTTTCGGTTTTTCTACGTTGGCACCGTTCTCTTCAGAAAGTTGAAGCAACATCAGTTTCTTTAATCGACGTTCGATTAAACAGACAAGCTACAACTTTATACTCTAACTAAATATTTTCCCACAAAGTGTATGAATTAACAATTTTGAATGCCGGTTTTACCATTTATTATATTAATACAGTAGTGATTTATAAGCGTACCTACTTCATACGTACTTTGCGCTTTGTTTATTTGTGCGTCAGACATTTGAAATTATAAATTACGTACGTTATGCTATGAACACAGTGCCTATATGTTGCGGCATTAGTATTGCGTTTGACTCAATTACGGATGTAATTTGTTTGAAATACCCTAAATTGAATATTTTATTTCGGTACAAGGAACTACCCTCTGATATTACTTGTTTGCATGTAGGTATTGAAAAAAAATAACACATGAACTGCGCCGCATTTGTGTCTTTTTTCTTTCTATAATAGGTTATAATTTATTAAAGAGCCAGCGTCTGATGAATGTAATTTTGAGATTTCTTCCTTCACTGTAAGTTGCCATTACCATCAGTATCAGTATCAACCAGCCACTAAAGTCCACTGATGGACATAGGCCTCACTTGATTACTTCCATAACTTTCTGTCTTGAGCAGCTTGCTTCCAGTTCGAGTGGATACGTCTCAAATCATCGTGTCATCTAGTCGGAGGACGGCCTCTGCTTCTAAGTGCATTCTGTCTTGGTCTCCACTCTACCATCTTTGTGGTTCAGCGGTCGTCTTTGAACCTCGCTACGTGCCCTGCCCAATTCCCTGATATCTGTTTAATAAACAAATACGTTAACTCAACAAAATGGGAAGTGGCCAGCTATATAGAAACCTAAGGTTGTAACGTTAGCGCCAGTAGCAAATTTGTCTAGAGCATCAATATTATGCCAGGAATTTGTACGGCGCTTATTCCGTCACAATCTGGGTTTACATCGTTCTAGCGCTCGGACAAAAAATAAGACGAAGTTTACCAGTGGTGCGCAGAGTCTTGTACAAGCAAGCACAACGCCGCTCCCTCTCAATTTTACCAAAAAGTATAAAGCAATTTTCGCATCCATTTCAATTACATGATACTTGAGACCTGAGATCCTAATCCTGACCTCCAGCTCTAGGTTTTCCTCTGGAGGCCTGGTCCCATTTTCCCAATACTTTCCTGATCTAGCTCTGCCTTCTGACGAGAACCTGTCTCGTAGAGTGACCCACTTGACCTGAAACTGACGCAGTTCTGCCTTGTAACGCAAACCCGTTTCGTAGAACTTCCCTCCTTAACCTGAACCTGACCTAGTTCTGCCTTGTGAAGGGAACCCGTCTCGTAGAATGCTTCTTTTACCTAAACCCAACACCCGACTTCCAGTACGTTACGTTGGCCATAAATAACCGGCTTCACCTAGGTTATTATAACCTCATTAAAATACTAGCGTACCTGCAGCAACAGCATTGTTAGTCCAACGATGACACCCTGGTAATTCGCCAAAGGTAGGTCGCACTTTGCCGGCTGACGCAATGCAAGGTGCAAGCAATCTCCCAGCGACTTCCGCAAAACCAAATCGTAAAAAGGCAGACTTTGCTTCAGAGGAACAAGCACTGTTTAAATTTATTCCTTGGGACTCAAACCTATATACCAAAGAAGCTCCGCAACCTGCCGAGCTTAACACTCTAATTACACACGTCACCAGCACCGTAAAACTAGTTATTCCATGAAATTGACCCACACACAACATTTTTAAACAATCGCCATCCTCGACGGCATCAATAGCGCGGATCGTTTCTAGTTCAAGTACACCTAAGATCTACCTCATGCAAACTTTCTTAGATAGGATCCAGGGGAGCAACCGGGCAGCACCGACGTGTATAGTGCGTTGCCGACCGCCAAGTAACATCGATCCAGCCTCTTTACCAGAATTTTATTTTATAATTCTATGTACATATCATTACTAGTTAAGATGTGTTTTGTACTTAGTTAGAAACATTATACGATTTATTTTTAAACTGTGTATTCCTGTACTTCTACATTTAAGTGGTAACGAACCCACGGGCATCTGAGCATACCCCAGGCAAAAGTAAATTAAATTAAATTAAAAATTTCCCGAACAATTCATGCAATCACTACCAGGTTATATAAATTTTAGTAATTGATATATAAAAAATGAACAACTAAAGCGTGGCTTTTAGTAGAGCTGAAGTATAACAAACACAATAAATTGCTTGACAATAATTTAAAAAATTCAAAACTTCAACATGGCTAAAGCAAACGGTGCAAGATTTACCATAATGGACGATTCATTTGTTCTCCTTATGCATAAGTAAATGCCCCTAATTGCACCTAAAAAATCTCCAGTTCTCATAAATTATTTACTTCGCTTCGTTAAAGTGGAGGCGCTTGTACTTACCGCTTCAAAATCGCATTAAAAATATACTTAAATCGAAAAGCTTCTAAATTCCTAACAGAAAAGCTTCTTCGTACACAAACAATAACTATTTAATGCCAAACAAGGTAAACTAGAAAAACACCATTTACATGAAAATCTAAAGACTTCCCATGCCGTTGTGGCTTTGGATCTGCAGCAAAGCACCGGCAGTAAAATGTATAATTTAAGCGGCTTGGGGGCATTTTATCATCTTACGTGTACGAAATACCGAAGAGGCTTAAGTGGCAGTGTGCTAGAGCTTAATGTAGATTTCAAAGCAAAGGAGAAATTGTAGGCCCGTCCTAAAGCTGCTATTTGCACTAATGACCCGACTAGACAGTGATTCAGTGCTTATAATTTATAGTGTCGGAGACAAACGAGCTCGTGTAATGGAAACTGCTTTCCTTTTCTTTTTGATTTATTATTGTCCTTCTGCAGGCCGCCATCTAAATTTCTTTGAGTTAACGTAGAAAATTATAATATATGCTGTTATAAACTCGTTAAAAACATTGAAGCTGCTTATTCGGCAACATAAAAGCTACATCTTATATGGGCAATACACATTTAAAGCCATTTATACCCACAAAAGTAGGCATGGCTAAACTTTGAAAAAAGTTTTTACCAAATGTTCAAACTACGGTTGACCATAATTTGGGGTAATTAAATAATATCTAACAGTTTATAATCTGTAATACTGCGGGATACTTTTATGTAAATGTCGCATTTGTAATTCATATGTTTAGGTAAAGCTACAATCGCTTGTTAATATTTGTAATTAAATATAGCTGTATTTGTACACAGGTTTCGCGATAACAGACCAGTCCAGTAAGTCGCTGAATTTGCAAAATAGGGCAAAATATCGTAGACATTAAACCTGAAAACATGTATAAATCGATAGTTGTGTCATTTAATTTAAATTTCTACTATGTGGCTCCATATAAACATAATGTAACATCAGCCAACTCGCTCTGAAATTTGTTTTAACACTCGATACAATCTAACGCGATTTAACCTAAATTTATCTAAACTAACATAGTTTAACCAGACCTAATTTGCATATACTTTTTTAAACCTAAATGCTAGTAAATTATTAAACGGGCATCTGGCTCCCTCGCCTGGGGTGTTTATTTTTACATTTACATATATAACTAATTTATGTTTTCATGCTTGTTTATTGTTAATTAGATTCAATGTTTGTAATCTAGTATAAGGAAAAGTGCAAGTACGCCCTGTGCCATGTGCGAATTGTGACGCGGCGAATTTCAACTTAAGCGGTAGTAGCCAGCGGGAATTGCACCAAGCCACATGCGCATTAGGTACTCGCCAAATTGCCTAGGACGGGTTAAATACAGCGGCTAAAACATCACAGTCAATATTTGATGCCTATAAGTGTTTGTGGGTACCACAAGCCAGCGCTTACATGTCAAGTAAACGCCATTGGCATTGTGTACAGGGTAAGTACACATTGCAACACTCCAAAAGTGTGTTCGTGTAGTCTATTTGTGCTGCGTGACAAAGCCAGCAGCGGAGAACTTTGCCATTTCCTTCATGTGAAATTTACATATGAATCATACAACAGATAACTTAATCCAGGACGCGCGTGGTCCACGGCGTTACAGTTCATATGATTTCGAGGTAACTAAATATCGAAAATGTTTACAGCTTAAACGATAAGCGTTTGCTGCAGCTGTGTGAGAATTTCGCGAGCGCAAAGGAATGCGCGTGATGAACAGTTCAATGTTTATGTGAATTACGAATACGGGTTTTAAAGCACTAAATCTGAAATCGGGTTTTCACGCAGTTTAACGTTCGCGCTCTAAAGGAAAGTTGTTTCTGCATTATTTTAATGTTGGTTTTTACTATCCTTGACGTTCGAATATGGTTATCGATTAAGGCCCAGCGCCCACGGTGCGACTGTTTTGAGACAAACGTTGCAAATCAGTTGATCTTGCAACTCTTTTGTAACCTCGGCAACGTGTAGTAGTGTGGAACCGCACACGAGTCGATTCGAATGAAACTAGTTTGCAATCAGTCAAAATCGGTTTTACGCGACCATTGTTCCGCGGTCGCAGTTGCGTTGCAGTTAGAAGTTGCCCCGTTTTCAAGGTGTTTACCACGTGGTTATTTTATTTATTTCAAAATGGGTGATCAAGACATTTGATAAAAAGCTATAAACTTTCTATCTGTTTGAGACAGTTCCTGTGCTGCTACAAACAGTCTAGAATTCAGAGTTCCCCTTATGTATGGATGGACCCAGTACTCCCTTTGTGTCTGCGGTATCGATAATAATCAATCATGTCTTCCTCATCTGATTCAGAATTTATAAATGTAAAAATTATTAATTGCATCGCTATGCCAACTGATTGAAACTGTTTCATAGTGAGTCGTATCCGTGTGCGTGCAGAAGTTTCATATTAGTAGTAAACTGGTTGCAGATTAAACTAGTTTACAACCTTTGTCTCAAAACAGTCGCACCGTGGGCGGTGGGCCTAACTGAAAATTGGTTGCACTTGAATCGTTCTAACATTGTCAAACCGTTACAGTCGATTTTGATAACTTAAGGTAAATCTTCTAACCTAACCTAACTTAATTTAATCGAACCTAATACAGTTTGATCGTACTTAATTTACATTACCTTTTTCTACTAAACTAAATATCGGGAAATTAACGCTTGGTTGGCTTTCATGACAATTTTAGCTGTGAATCGAGTATACTAGTTAATGTTGATGTAACGCCAGTAATGTGGTTGGATTTAAATTATCCTGATATTGGCTGGTCTATCATAACTAACTTTTCTAACTTAATAATGTAACCTAACCGATCTATTCTAGTTTACCTCAATCTAGCTGTCGGTAAACGTATAGCAACTTATGAAAAATTATTGTTGGTTAGTTCAAAGTAATCAATATGTTCAGTTATACCTGTTGTAAAACACCCGGTACGCAAAATTAGATCCAAAATGGTTAGCATTTTTACAAGTACTCGTTAAAAATTAAGGAAAGTATATTTTACAAAAATAGTTGTTAATGTGTTCCAAATATAAAATTAATTCCAGATAGCCACTTAATTGCTTAAATTTTCTTCCACAGCTAAAGTGTTCCATTCCCTTACTTGTTTTTAAGTAATGAACTTTTGTCAGAACAGAACATTTTTTTGTAAACTATTCTGGAAATCCGAGTCACGGCAGTTTCTTGCTTATAATGGTCACTTTCGGAAAATTAAACACGTATAGCTAAAGAAACTGGCATTACCTTGCCCTCTATCTCTGTTCTAAATTGACAAATAAAATTTGTCTTAGCTAAAAAGTGGTTTGTTGTAAAGCGAAATGTGTTGCCTGTACTAATTTGAATTTCAAGTATCAGTAACTTTTCATAGTATATGTTAATAATAGCAGATCATCGATCTCCAGCGTCAGAGACAAACAGTTATGGTTTGGAAAGCGATCGACTGGGGAAGGGTTGATGGTTGTGCCGCCCTTTTCTTCTTCCGATAGTAAGTCGAGTTTCGCCTCTGACGTGGTTTACACGTTGAATTACCGTGCTCTTCTGTCCCTTTCCTTTGCAAAAAGAGTTTCGCCTCTGGCGTGGTTAACACGTTGAGTTACCGTGCTCTTTTGCTTTTTTCCTCCTGATGAAGCCCCTTACGAAAGTGGGCAAAAACTTGAGTTCTTCGATCTCAATCATGACACGGTCCAATCCCGGAAGTCGTTTGTTACTTAATGACAATGGCCGTGAAAGCCTCAAAAATCATCTAAATAACCTCTACGGGGAGGATATTTCTTTTAAAGCCTCTACCTTTTCCAAACTTTGACATAAGTCATCTAAACTCCTTTGCACCTTAGCGTTTCTTTCTCGTTGTCGTGACAACAAAGTCATACCTTCTTTTCTTAAAGTCAAACATCACATTTCACCCACTCTTCTCAAAAAATCCTTCGTCGCACTAGCTTTGCTTTACTTCGTGAACGCATTCATCAAACGAGGAACGATCTTAATACCATTTCAAGACAATTGTTAGATCTTCATTTAGAATTATCCAATACTCTTAGCTTTATTGACTGGTCTCTCTTCGATTCAATCACCTACACACAGGCCCAAAAAACATTAGAAATGACAACTGCGACTCATCTTCGTAAGTTTCATTCCTTGATGTCATCGGTTAAGGTCTCTAGAGATCAAAGTGGTTCTAAGACGGTCATAAATCTTTCTTCTTATGCCCTCTCTCCTAGCGAAAATTCTATACTTTCCAAAGGTTTGAATTTTTCACTAGCCCCCAAAAGCATTCCTACGGAGGAGATTATTAGTTCGATAGAATCTTCTGTGAGAACGCTTCCTAAACACGTTGCCGATCTTATCCGCTTCGAAACTGTCAGGTGTTTACGTTCATCTAAACCACCCAAAAGTAACATTACAAAAGACGAAAGGAATGCTCTCAAAACCTTACGTTCCAATTCCGACATCTCAATTTTGTCCGCTGATAAAGGTAATGATACGGTAGTTATGGATCGAACAGAGTACATCGCTAAAGTTAAGTCTTTACTCCAAGATTCTTCTTAAGCCCTACTTTCTCGCGACCCAACTTCCAAAATCGAACGGGAAGTCACTTCTCTCATAAAATCTTCAGATCTTTCCGCTGATATTCAACGGAGGTTGATACCTCACGCTTCAAAGCCTCCTCGGCTCTATGGTCTTCCCAAAATCCATAAACAAGACCTTTCCCTCAGGCCCATTGCCAGTACCATAGATTCCCCTACTTACTCATTAGCTAAATACCTAACCACTATTCTCAGAAAGTTCACTGGTAAGTCTCCCTCGTATGTTCGCAATTCACCTGAGGATTTACTTGTGAGTTTCGATGTCACTTCCCTTTTTACCAGAGTTCCTATTCCCGATTCCATAGTCATAATCCAACAGTTGTTATCAGAGCATGGGGAGACGTCTTCAAGTCTACCTGCCCTGATAGAAAATGCCTCTCTTCCACTTATTTCCTATTTCAAGGTCAGTTCTTTAAACAAATCTCTGGTGCGGCCATGGGTTCTCCTCTTTCACCTGTCGTTGCCAATATCTTCATGGAAGCTTTCGAAACCGTAGCTCTGGAATCTTCAGAATTGAAACCTAAGGTTTGGTTCCGATACGTTGACGATACCTTTATTATTTGGCCACATGGTAAAGACACGTTACCCGTCTTCTTAAATCATGTCAATAGTCAACATCCAGACATTAACTTTACCATGGAGATAGAAAGTAACGGTTCCCTTCCTTTCTTAGATGTACAGGTCTCTCGCCAACCCAGTGGCAAACTTGGTCATTCTGTATATCGCAAACTCACTCACACTGATCGCTATCTACATGCCAATTCCCACCATCATCCTACACAAAAACTTTCCGTTATCAATTCGCTTGTACACCGGGCTTTTTCCATATCCCAACCCGATAATATCCACGCTGAATTAAATCACATTCGGAAAGCTCTTAGGAATAACGGTTACCGTGCTAGGGATATACAGTCTGCCATCAATCGCCATCTTCACCCACGGCCACCCAAACCTCCAAAACCCGATCCTCCTGCAGCAATAGTCTTTCTTCCCTATATCCACCAAGTCACGGACCGCATAGGAAAGTTTCTTCGAAAACAAAACATTAAAACAGTATTTAAATCCCCGAGCAAAATCTCACAGGTTCTTCCTTCATCTAAATATAAATTAAACACTATGTCATCTAAAGGTGTTTATAGAGTCCCTTGCTCTTGTAATGCTGTATACATTGGTGAAACAGGTCGTTCAGTGAAAACTCGCATCTCTGAGCACCAGCGCTGTCTCAAGTCAGGTCTCGTTTCATCATCGGCCATCGCCGAACACCAACGCGATACTGGTCATAAGATCCTTTTTGATGAAACTTCCATCATCTGCAAATCCCCATTCTTCTTTAGCAGAAAGATTCGCGAAGCCATTGAGATTTGCGAACACCCTAATAATCTCCTTCTATGTGGAAAGTGCTAATTCCTAAGCCCCGCCCTCCGTCACTGAACCGCGACGGCATTTGCTGAATCGCGACGGCGCCGGCGCTTGCCTATAAATTCTCGCTTTTGTTCTTCCGATAGTCAGTCGAGTTTCGCCTCTGACGTGGTTCACACGTTGAGTTACTGTGCTCTTTTGCTTTTTTCCCCCTGATGAAGCCCCTTACGAAAGTGGGCGAAACGTTGAGTCCCGGAAGTCGTTTGTTACTTAATGACAATGGCCGTGAAAGCCTCAAAAATCAACATTGCATTTAGTTTATGTCTTCTGTAAACGAATTCTGCTGAAGTTTCTGAGAAACGAAATTGTTGGCCTAGAGCGTGTCGACTAAAATCCTGAGTTGCTATTGTAGCACATTCTTGAGCTAATGACTGCAAGTAATTTTAAAATTTTTCTTTTTTTACTTTAACAATTTAAGCTCGATGCAAGCCAAAGCAACTGTTGTCATCTGCAGTTGGCTGATTTAGTCGATGGTTAGTACTTATTCTATTTTTCTTAAAATGAGTATTATTCGGTTGAAGCTCATCCTAACTCTGGGACAAACTTAATTTTAAATCATTTTACATGTTTTGCACAAGCTTTTCACGCACTTCTTTTACTTTTTTAACATTTTTATGCTATTTAGTTAACTGTAACCTAGTGACCATTTAATGATAAGAACTGTAATCACACAGACGTGTGCCGATCGATTGATAACATAGATACGATATGTTTCAGCGAAAGCATAAATCTACGCAGAAATTCAACAGGTTTCAAAGCCAACACCTCGAAGCCCAACATTAATGGCTCTAAAAGGGCTTTAAATGTTGAGCCATTAGAACATTTAGTGCCATTAATGTTCACAGTTGTCATAAAAACCGATGAAGTGTTTGAATATTGCGAATGAAATGCAGCCGTTAAAGGTACGCGCTTCATTACTCAGATCCTGCAGGATTAAATATAAAGCTGGGAAAGTCCTATTTAAGACAGGTCGGTGTTTTCCGAGCTATGAAAAATATAAATTACACTGCAGTATATGGAAAGCCTGCGGTAATATTGATTTTTTAAGTAATTACTATAATAGTGCTTACAGCACTAAACTGGACAGATTGTAGTTCCAGTCGCTTTTAATAAGCTCTTAAACTTAGTTCAATAAACATATCAGCCGTCACCTCCGTATAATTAATTTTCTTTTCTCTTTTACTCGGCCTCGTAAATTTAATTTGTCGCGAGACTTCTGATGCTGCTTCATTACTGGGTGAAATAGAGGGTCTTGTAATTGCTAATTACGCAGTTAATTTTTAACTTAAAATTACCCCTGAGCTTTAACAAAATGCAAGGTCTCAAAAATTAACAAATTTTAAGCTAATAGCGCCTACTAATTCAATGTATCTAATGCAGAAAAATTTATGTTGTATAATTCCCAGTGTGATTTTAGATTTATTGCAACGTATATTACTGATCAGCCTTAACTTGCCAAATTCCTGGTAAATATCATTTCTTTGGACAATCAATGAATTTCTATTATAAGAACAGCAAAATTCTAGGATCTTTCATTTGATTTGCTGAATATTTACGACATCTTAAATGTATCCACAAAAAATCACAAAATTATTTTTGTCTAAGGATTTGTCTCGTAAAAATAAATTGTCCTGAAAGCACTATATCTATATTTCTGTGGTGACTTTAACAAATTTATTTCCTAAATTTTGGTAATTTATGATGCAGTGCAGTATATTGAGCCATACAAATTTTTAAATTTCATGGTTACTTTATGATGTTGTTTAAACAGTCATGTAAATAAAGCAACTTGCTCCTTTAACAGTTTTCTACCATCTAATTTTTCCCATACTCAATCCTTCTATAGTAAAACCAGTTAATAACTGAGAAACTATATCAATAAAACACAAAACAATTTATTGACACATACGTGTGGGTCTTTGCATTGTACGTATCAGAATCTTGGACTAACAGCAAATCAGGTAAAAAACTAAAATCTATTGAAATAAAGTGCTGAAGAGTTGTGAAAATAGAAAAAAACAAGGAAGTGTGGGCGAAAAGCAAGGAAAACGCAAACTACGCATTTGAAATGCCAAAATCGCACCCCATTTTGGGTTTCATGGAGTTAAACATCGACAGATGATCGGATACATTGACAAGAATATCCTGTATCGTGTCCTCTACGCCCTGCATAACAGCCGTGCCATCGACGCCCTGTATATCATTCTATCGTTTCACAACATTCCGGCATCCCGACAAAACCATAGAAAAGCTTTCCACTTATCGCTTGTGGATTCACGTTAATTGCTGGTAGGAAACATATTAAACTGACGCTGTCCGTTTTGTGTAATCCTTCCGACGCTGTCCTAAAGGTTCTTATTCTACAAATCATTAGCAAGCTCCTACGACCTATGACGTCGGCCTCATCACGTTATAACAGATCGCAACAAAACAGTACAACTAAAGCTGAGGAGAGACGGATTCTTTGAACAAGGTTCTTCTATCTGTAAATAACATTTCGTTCTAAATAAATAACTTCTCTTCTTATTTATCAAGTTTTTGCGACGCTGTTTTTCCTGAATACAGCTTGTCTATCTTGGTTATGGCGCAACACAGTCAATTTAAGCTTTGTTACTTGTGATTTACCAATATTGCATTTGATATTCCTACAAACTTACTCCATTGTAATGGTTCGTCTAACTTAAACAAAACAGTAAAGAGCACTAAGAAAAACAAATTATTGTAACCAGGCGATCGATGGCTTTGCTCGGTGAATGAATGTTTCAAAAATCTATTCTACTGCGGAAGTTCACTAGTTTTAAGTCACGTATTGATTTATCTCAGTGCGCTGGGTTCAACACATCTACACATTCTAAAAGCAATTTATAAACAGACGCGCCTTATGAAACGTCTTGTAAGACAAGCCATTTGTGAATTCCATTTTAAAGCAACAAGAGGTAAAAGAGTGACGAACATGTGCAAAATTTATCGTCGCAAATTGCACAGACGCTCGTTTCGCAAACATGGTTCCAGTCTAAATCCTAAGCCGGCGGTGATTTATATGAAAAGAAATAGGGTGTAGCTAAAAGTTCTCCCTAGGGCTTCAACGAAATTCGAATGGCTTTCATCTGCTGTGTTTACCAAGCTCTAAAAAATTCTAACGGAAGGCACTGCTAGGCTGCGAATCCGAACATGTTAAAGGAAATGGCAAACTCAGTTTTCAGCTAGTAAACTTTGTGACTAAAGTTTAACACCGAGAAAACTCCTTGTGGGAGCAACGTAAAAAGTAATGATATTTATCGAAGCTGAATCTTTAACTGTTCTGAATTTTTAATTAATCATTTGAAAATAGCGCCTTCCAGTAGTCTTGTCGAACCAAGATTAAGGTAGTAAACATCTCAATACTATAAAAATGTTTGATTTCATTATAATATTGTTAGATCTGGAGCTTTAGTACGTCATATCTCCGTTTGCGGTTCTTGAGACACTACCCGTTAGTAAATTATGGCGGTACTACATTGAGTGGTTTAGCTGCGATGTATCTAATCTTTATTTAATGTATTTTAACAAACAAAGTATTTAACAAATATTACTTCGACGCAACCAAAGTATTGCTTTCGACCTCGGCCATTTTTATACGGATTTACAAATTTGTAGTAGCCTTTTTATTAACGACAACCAATCGAAAGTTATATGAAAGGTCTCATAAAACTACATAACTTTTTTGAAATAGTAACCTCTTTTGTATTAAAAAATCGGAAGATTAGGAAAGGTCGAGTATGTAACGACGGTTTGATGTAAACATGAAAAACTAAAA
>OW679201.1:22238691-22320033 GCA_940337035.1 Agriotes lineatus | reverse complement strand
GATTAAGAAAGGTCGATTATGTAACGACGGATTGATGTAAACATGAAAACTAAAAATCACTCAAGTAAGTCGCCGACTCGATTTTAAACCGGTTTTCAACGTTTTTTTTGCTCTACCATTACAGATTATTATTTATCATGCACTGATATTAGAAATTTTTAGTGCAAAGAAAAATTAATAGTTTAGCTCTTACTGTTAAATCAGTTTTACAATTTAAATAGAATAAAAATAAATTTTAAAAATTGCCTAGTTTGAGATTGTCAAACAGACGTTATTCTACAGAATATTTTCAGAAAATTATTAGTCAACTATGATTACAACAATGAACAACAAGTATTGTCAGCATTTCATACATGCAACCAGTTTTAAACTACTGTGTAAATAAGGTTCAAGCAACAACGTTGCTGAGTACTTTTCTGCAAACAAAAAATGTAAAGCTACTTGTCTTAAATAGAATAGGTTCCGGTTTGAAAGTCGCAACGAAAATAAGCACTCACTGTACTTGGTTACGAAACAGCCATTTTTAGATCCGTTACTCATGATTAGGTATATATCTTTTACGCCTTCATTCACCTACTCCTCGATTCACAATATCTTTTTAGACTGCAAAGTATACTTGCTACAAGCTATTCCCAATTATTTTAGATAGGTCTCAGATATGCAAATCTAATTGTCATATATAAAGTGAGTCTTTTCCTGTGTGAATACAACTTATAACATGCAAAACGGTTAAGCTTTACTTAGTCCGTAAGATACTGCTTGTTACGTGTCGAAAGTATTTACGTAGTATTTAATGTAAAATACACGGCCGTGTAAAATCTTCTTTATTGGAGCACGGTCGTTGTGTAAACGCAGTATTAGCGTTTATAAAGGAATCTGTTTTACAGCCAGGTGAAACAGCTGAGAAATAATAACAATTTTTGTTTGAATTTGCTTGGCGTAAAAGGTAGCGTCCTTTCGCGATAGTATTTCCATGTAATTAATGGTGTTCCAAGCTTATCTCGTGGCTTCAGGTATAAATTATTAATTGAGGAAGCTTACTGGTATGCAGATTAGAGCATTGGACACCTTTATACGATTTCAGCCATTATTTTAGGGTGGTTTAAGAAACACAGAATTTTCTTGTCGTATTGGCTTAATATCCAATTTCAAATTGTATTAACGTAATTTCAATGACCTAATTCTTATTTGGGAATTTGTAGCTTCACCTTCAGGGTGAAACATTAGAGTCATCTATGAGTTTACTACTTCAAACATCACCCGAAGCTGTAGGGGTTCGGCTCTCTACACAACAATGATATTTAGTACCACAAATTTGGTAGAATCAACTTTAACTGTGTCGAATCGGGCACTGCCCCTTTTATTAGTTGATATTTATTTGTGTAAATGTAGTGTAATAATTATTGCTTTGATAATAGGATCCCGAGTGGTGTAGCTTGAACAAGCGTCCACGTTCGATCAGCAGAGTTAAGCAAAGCTGTCTCTGGTCAGAACTTGGATGGGAGTTCCACGGCTGCATCTCTCGGCGCCTCGTGGTACGGCTATCACGAAAAAAAGTTGGTCCCGGCGGTCATACAACATCATGGCAGTCGTTAGTGGGGTTGGAAGTCCTCATAACTGCACAGCGACGCCTGTAATTGGCCTAACGGCTGTTGGCTGAGTGCAAATTAAATAAAATTAAATAAAAAATAACTTAATTTGAAGTGCCCCTTTTTCCTTTGTAGTTGGAAACGTATGATAATTATTTATAGTATTCCTTTACTGGTTATTATATACAGATAAATCGAATGCACAGACTCATATCTTTCAATACCCGAGTTCGTTACTGCTACCTTCTATATTGCGATTTACTCTGAGTTTATAAGTTCTTCACCTGTCTTAGTATATTTATTGTAATTGGAAAAACTTGTTGGCGCTCATGTTAATCGAAAATTACATCATTTAAATAACCGCACGCCGTCTTCGTGGGAGCTAGCCAGAGAGCCCTCAAATGATACTCTCGTAGCGTTACAACATTTGAATTATAATTAGGGAAACTAAAGTGAACAACTAAGAACGCTAACATGCTTTATTGCCAGGCGTTATTAAGCAGTGCTTCAGTTAGTTACTCTTAAGAAAACAAGAAAATCTCGATATCAAATAATTGTTTAATCTAAAATGCATAAATATAATGCAACTTTACACAACCACTATACATAAACAATCACAGGGGATTTCAATGATTCAATAATAGTAATTAATCAATCGCCTCGTCGAATAAACCAATCATAACAAAGTGTAGTTTATTGCACCAAAAGTAAGCGTAGACCTTGCTCGACCGCTATATAATGTTAGTAACAGTGGCATTACCGTTTATTATTGTTGACGCATAGAGCAATAAGGCGTAAAATAAGGCGAGTGAAATTGTAAACAGTTATCTAATTAATAGTTAACTCTCGCACAAAATACAATAAAATACCTTTGACTTGCACTACCGTTACTAATTTTTTAATAGAGGTTCTAGTATTTTTTGAGGTTATGAAGCATGGCTAGCCATTCACGGTCCGTGTTAAAACACATAATTGCTTGAGCATACTATAAACTAGTTTTGTAGCTCTTCACATTCTGACATTTTCAGGGGTTTTCTATTACTTTTCACCATGTATCTGTTGTGTTTCACTTTATCTCAAATAATTTTCCCTCTTGTCAACACTTGTCAATATAAGTGTAAATAAACAAATGTGTTCCATCGACATGAAATGGAGCTGAAGAAGTGGCTCAGGCAAGTGTGGCATCCAGTAACAGTACAGTTTGTTCAATTTCCGGTAGACGGCAGTGCAAAAATGACACAAGCGGGCAAGCACACCATAAATGTTCATCTATAAGGATAACAATTAGACAACAAAGCCTCGTCTAGTTAATGTGACCCGTCGGCGTCGATAGAAACCCACAGAAATGCAGCTAGGAGATGAATAACTATTTCTGATGCATTATTAAATACCTACTAATGTAAAAAACGGACATTAATAAGCATTTTTATGAAATGTTTCTCTTACCTCTTGAAAATTATACATAAATAAATTTTTTTCGACAACCATTTCCTTCGACTCATTCTTCAAATATTCTTACGCGTGCAAAACAATGGCACTTTGCTACATGTTGTATAAATAACTATTATACGCAGGTTACCTAATTGAAAGAAAACAAGCGCTTGCCGCTTTGTACATACATAGATGTTCCTCATCGTCATGAAATAGGTATCAAGCAATTTTCGAGCATATACAACAATTATTATTATTTAATGTAAAAAGAAAGTAATCTTATAACCTACTTGTTGCAATTTGAAATACAAATAGCCCAGTAAAAATTGTTTGAAGTTTTGAGACAACAAACTTTTTCTAGAAATTCCCTAGAAAATGTTAACGTACCGTTTGTGAGTACATGTATTGCCTGGAGCTATTTTTATCAATTTGTCGGGTTAAATGTGACGTATAACGTTAGTAAATATTTTTCCGGAAAAGGAAGCAAATAGTTATTAGAGGTAATAAACCATCTGTAAGTGCCCAAATAGAAACTAATCGCTCTCAGCAGTTGGTTGTCGTTTCCTGTGAAGTTTTATCGTTTAGAAATATGTTTTTGGAAATGATGTAAATATCTTCTAATTATTGTCTAATTGGAACGTTGTACTTGAAAATAGAAATATCAGTTATATGATTAACAAGTTTAAGGCTTTCTGGCATAAGGTTTCCGAAGATTGTTCAACAGAAATCTTTAAAAAGCATGCCATTGTAGTACCTAGTAAAAAAAATGTACTGTAATTAGCAGTATTTCTATACTAGGTACTACAATGGCATGCTTTTTAAAGATTTCTGTTGAACAATCTTTCGGAAACCTTATGCCAGAAAGCCTTAAACTTGTTAATCATATAACTGATATTTCTATTTTCAAGTACAACGTTCCAATTAGACAATAATTAGAAGATATTTACATCATTTCCAAAAACATATTTCTAAACGATAAAACTTCACAGGAAACGACAACCAACTGCTGAGAGCGATTAGTTTCTATTTGGGCACTTACAGATGGTTTATTACCTCTAATAACTATTTGCTTCCTTTTCCGGAAAAATATTTACTAACGTTATACGTCACATTTAACCCGACAAATTGATAAAAATAGCTCCAGGCAATACATGTACTCACAAACGTACGTTAAACTTTTTCTAGAAATTCCCTAGAAAATGTTAACGTACCGTTTGTGAGTACATGTATTGCCTGGAGCTATTTTTATCAATTTGTCGGGTTAAATGTGACGTATAACGTTAGTAAATATTTTTCCGGAAAAGGAAGCAAATAGTTATTAGAGGTAATAAACCATCTGTAAGTGCCCAAATAGAAACTAATCGCTCTCAGCAGTTGGTTGTCGTTTCCTGTGAAGTTTTATCGTTTAGAAATATGTTTTTGGAAATGATGTAAATATCTTCTAATTATTGTCTAATTGGAACGTTGTACTTGAAAATAGAAATATCAGTTATATGATTAACAAGTTTAAGGCTTTCTGGCATAAGGTTTCCGAAAGATTGTTCAACAGAAATCTTTAAAAAGCATGCCATTGTAGTACCTAGTATAGAAATACTGCTAATTACAGTACATTTTTTTTATTTTTAGTTGCGATCTTTATAACGAATTATTATAACTTTAAGACCATCACATAAAATAGTTATTTGCATACCAAGACACTGAGGTTCAACTTTTTATTATCAATGTGGATTTAGCCTCAGGGACCCGTAGAGCCGAGTAAATAAACCACATGAGGAATAAAAAGAAACTTCAGTGCCGAGAGGTACATTATGTTTTTCTTTTTAAATCGTCAGTGAAGAACATTGAAATCGTCATTAAAATACGAGAAATCAGCAGTGAAGTAATCCATTGTTTTACGCTTTTTTTTGGAGGTAGCGAGGCGATAGGTAAACGTCAACCGACATCAACATAACCTAAAAAAATTGGTTAAAATGTTGGAAATTGAGATTTTCGATTTAAAAAAAACTGAACTGAAGTTCATTTTTATCCCTCATGTGGTTTATTTGCCTCGGCAACTAAATCCACATTCGTGATAAAAGCTAAACTTCAGTGCCTTGATATACACACTACTATTTTTTGAAATCGAGAAATCGTGAGGTTAGCATTTTTAACCAACTCTTATATGTTATGTTGACGTTTTTTGTCACTCATATGTCACCCAGCGAACTGCAAAAACTCGTAACACAATGGATTACTTCACTGCCGATATGAAGGAAACGTATTTTACACATTTTTCCAAAGAAAAACTAAGGTATTCTAGTTTTTAATTTAATATATTTTATGTGTGAACAGTTAGTTTTATAATTATTATCAGATCTTTTAAAATGTTGATCATTTTCTTGAAGTTTCTTATTAACTTTGACTAAGCTACGGTGGATAAAATTTTACCACACATTCAAACATTTTCTTTCGAAACTACAATTTCGATTATTCGATATTCTGTCTCATAATTTATTAGTAATTAGAAGTTCGCCAACATCAAACTACTGATAGTTTCCCAATTTAAGTTATTTTTAATATACCTGAAGGGTATTATTACCTTTCAAAGTAGCTAGGTATTGTAAAAGAAAGCATTAAAATACCGATAATGGTCACTACATTTCCATAAAACTTCTCCACATTTTAGGAATTAATATATTGATACTATTCCGAGCTGGAATTAGAATCACCCACGTGAAAAGTGTTATTTGGTTCCGTGAATATTGTCGTGTGGGGAAGCCCTAACATGTGAATTTTAAACAGATTAAGACAATTTCAAGATGATAGGTTTCCTAAAGCGCAAGTTACTCATTTAAAATGCCAAATTCGCATCTCGTTTCGAGTTTCGTGGAGTTTCACATCGACAGATGATCGAATACATTAGAAAGAATATCCTCTATCCCTGCATAACAGCCGTGCCGTATACGCCCTGTATATAAATCTATCGTTTCGCAACACTCCGGCATCCCGACAAAAACCCTGGAAAAGCCAAAAGGCCTCCGCTCATCGCGTGTGGATTCACTTTAATTGCTCGTAGAAAACCTTCTAAACTGACGCTCTTTATTTTGTATCATTCTTCCGACGGTGTCTTAAATGTTCTAATTCTGAAAATCGTTAGCAAGCTAAAATAGAATCAACCACGTAAAAATAGCGCACCAAAGTTAGTCGCGCGTTAAATATACTATAAAATTGTTTTGTATTCCTTATTGAGGATTATCTTTCCCTTAACATAAATTTATAAATATAAAACGAAATATTACAACTGTTGCTAGTATCTTTCACAATTTTAACGCATTATGGCGTGATCCATTGGAAAAGAATAATATTTTACCGTTTTTCTGCTACAACTTTTATAAAGCTTTAGAAATGCTTCTTGCGTCTATGCACGTGTAGCAAGCTTGGAGGAGATAAGAAGTTCCACTACCAGAAATATAATACCTCTGAACAAATAATTTTAACTGCACCGCTGGATATTAGTTAAGATGTAGCGAAATTCATATGCTAAAACTCAAATATTAAATAAAATCTAACACGCGAGCGATGGCGTAAACTAACGCGAGTAATTGCGGGTTAATTCTATAATATTTTGAAAAATTTGGGACCAACAGACTGCAGTGGAAAATGTTGTAATGTCTCGAATCTTCAACAACTCTTTAGTTATTGACGTATTTTTTAGTGTTTTGAGTTTAATTTGAATCTGTAAACTATGGAACTGAAAGTATACATTTAAATTTTTTTAACTAAACCCTGTTGAAACTTGTTTACAATTAATTAATCTCGTTTTGAAATTTTGAGGTAATTCATTTGGTTGCTCAGTTTACGAATGTGTTGCAATGGCAAGGCAGCATTTCTGATTGACACAAAGCACACATATAGTGTTACACAACACTATTCAGCAAAATCCATCTACAAACGTGTGAACGAACTGCGGGGTTTTGCTAAATATTCATTTTGTGTTTACTATTAACCATTAGGGCATCAATATTATTGTGTTAGTAGCTGTTTACTAATATTTCCTTTAAGCTAAGTATGTAAAAATGTTGGCCTTTAATATTAAAGCTGTAGAAATTAACTCTCAATCGCTTTAGCGTCATAGGCAGGAACTTTGATCAAAATTTATTTCTGCTAAATATTGGGTATCTGTGTTGACTTGAAATGTGTACGTTAGGTTGCAGTTCCGAATAGTGAGTTCAAATTTTTGTGACCCACTCTGTACGACTTTAATTCTACAACTTTCACATTTTGCTGATACAAGTTGATGTATTTTAGTCAATCGAAGCTATTCTAAGTACTTTGTGTTTCACTGCATTAAAAAAATCTTTTAGAAATGGTATAAATCTTCTGCATTTTTTAATTGTGAACTGCTTCAGATCTTCAGACCTTAATTAACCTAACTTGAACTAATGTAACTACCATTTTATCTAATTTACTCTAATGTGTCTAAAAGTGGCACTTATTGTCCTAATTTTTACCACTGAAAAGAAATGTTTTACTACAATATAATCCAGACATCCAACCACGACTATTAGAGATAGTTAACGATAGTCCTATGCTTCGTCTAACCAACAGATATAAAATTTAAATTACTGAGAAGAGCTTGGATTGAAGAAACCTGCTTTACACGTTATAAATTAAAAGTTTGGAAGAATTCAAAAATTGTTTGATTTCAACTAAATTGAGCTGTGAACAACCGGCTTATCAATCGCAATATTCTATTCAACTTTAGCGCCCATTTGTGGGAGGTGCTTCTACGCTTCTGTTGGTTAAACGTAGTATAGCTTTTACCTCGATTGCCTTTTAAAATTTGAGGGTTAGTCAGAGGCAATGCATTTTACAGTAGGTACTGCTAAAAAGCGCTTAATAACTATTTTCCTAACTGGCTCTCCTCAAACTACAGAAAATTCCACCGTCTTCTAGTTAATCATTTACCTATTTTGTTACTTTCAACTTACGTCTTAAAGTTTTATCTGTAGATACACTCTACAGCCCGTATATTATATATTACGTACTATATAATAATCGTTGAAAATTAAAGATTATTCAACGCTTTTCACCTACAGGGCACTCTGACGTTTTTCACTTATTATAGTATTGCACATACGTATAATCGGTTATAATTATGAATGTTTGGAATACAAAATATTTGGTGAATCACCCATAAAAAGCAGTTCAATCAAAGCGGTAAAAATAGTATCCAGCAAATCATAGAATACACCGTAAAGAGACCCGCTGTACTTAACATAGGCAATAAGGCAGTTTTATGGTGTACAATAAACACTACCTGTTGCTATAATCTTGACTTCCGTATACCAATACATTAAATTTCTGTATATTTGTCCAAGTACGCCATTAAAAATCATATGAATTATTTTCTAGGCCACTCGAATGTAATTTCGAATACAATTTTTGGTTTAATATTTGTTCTTGCGAAGTTAAAATTCATGAACTAAATTCATTTGAGATCATCTTTCAATTAAATGCTATTTAATTAATTAAAATCTTTTAAATCCAAGCACTCGGTAAAAATGCAATAGAATTTTGTACATTTAAAATAGTATATTATACATCAAGGTAGCGAAGCGCAGTATTATAACCTGAGCGCATATTAGATACTGAGCGCGCAGCGCGAAGTATCTAAAGCGCGAAGGTTATAAGACGATTCGCTACCGTGGTGTATATACTATTTTTTGCACTACCAAACAGCTTAATACCTAAATTTCCAACAAATTTCGAAAATATTTTAACTGTCAACCTGACAATACAGCTCTTTAAAACGTCAAAATTAAATTAGTCATATTTGGTAACTTAGCAATTTATTAGTTACCACGGTGAAAATTGTTTATTTTACTTTCTCTCCCTTGGTGGAGAAAATCAACTTCACGACCTAAAAATAGGCCAATAACAATGCGTTCTGAGACTAGTAGTGCAAAAAATATTTTTTGCACTACTAGTCTCAGAACGCACCGTTATTGGTCTATCTTTAGATCGTGAATTTGATTTTCTCCACCAAGGGAGAGAAAGTAAAATAAACAATTTTCACCGTGGTAACTGATAAATTGCTAAGTTACCAAATATGACTATTTTAATTTTGACGTTTTAAAGAGCTGTATTGTCAGGTTGACAGTTAACATATTTTCGAAATTTGTTGGGAATTTAGGTATTAAGTCGTTTGGTAGTGCAAAAAATAGTATATACACCACGGTAGCGAATCGTCTTATAACCTTCGCGCTTTAGATACTTCGCGCTGCGCGCTCAGTATCTAATATGCGCTCAGGTTATAATACTGCGCTTCGCTACCTTGATGTATAATATACTATTATTAACAATCATAAATTACATCTGGTACCTTAATTTTCGAAACCAGTAATTATGGAAATGTATATTTCATATAAGGAGAGAAGGAAATTTAACAATATTGCCTAAGAAAAGACGCTGACGAAATAAAGCCGACTTTGATGTATCATTTTGTACTTAACTACTGATGCAACAGTAATAAATTAAAAATTAATGAAAATTGCATATATTAGTCTTAACAAGCGACTAAGAGTGCTTTGCAAATATTTTACTTTTAGATTATACTAAATTCTATGCTAGAATAAAGTAGAAACTAAAAACTCAAGTTTTAACTGCCACAATCAACGATAACCTTTTTTAACTGTGAGGAAGTTCTAATGTTTATAGACTATGTAATATTAAAATCCTAACTTTTCTACTATATTGTTCAATAAATTCTATTTCCATAGGTAAAACTGAACTTAGATACTGCATGGAATAACCTGTTGATTTAGAAATCTACCATACCGTCACATAATTTGAAAAAACTTATACAATAGGTTTGGAAGTCCTTAGTCTCGTAAAAATTTCAGTACGACTTTGACCATATGACCATAGCAGCCGATGTCTGAGCTACCTGATACATAAGTACACAAGTACATAATCTAAGTCCTTATTGGACGAGTCTATTTTATGCAGGAATAAGACATAAATAGTATATTATACATTAAGGTAGCGAAGCGCAGCATTATAACCTGAGCGCATATTAGATAGATAAAGCGCGAAGGTTATAAGACGATTCGCTATCGTGGTGTATATACTATTTTTTGCACTACCAAACGGCTTAATACCTAAATTTCCAACAAATTTCGAAAATATTTTAACTTTCAACCTGACAATACAGCTCTTTAAAACGTCAAAATTAAAATAGTCATATTGGGTAACTTAGCAATTTATTAGTTACCACGGTGAAAATTGTTTATTTTACTTTCTCTCCTTTGGTGGAGAAAATCAACTTCACGACCTAAAAATAGGCCAATAACGATGCGTTCTGAGACTAGTAGTGCAAAAAAATAAATATATCTAGTAAAATAAAATGAAATAGTTAGAGTGCTTTAGCGGATATTGACAGTTTTTATGATGAACACTTATGAAAACAACAAAATTAAAGTGTTTCTTGCTAATGTTCAAATTTGTTCAAATAGGTTATGTCATGGGTATCTACATTTATTGTTATATTTACTTGACAGTGATAGTTGAGTCCAATTTACTTTATCATTAGGGTACTACTACACTAAAGTGCCACATAATGGATTCGCAACAGTTTCATAAACAAGGCCTCTATGATGCAGTTAAATTTAAATATATTGTTAATTAAACTGCCTTAATCGGAAGTAGCCAGAGAGTTCAGGAATTATGGTAGACCTTTAATACCCCAATTACATGTGTAACGACCGAGTTCGTGTCAATTTAGTATTCAATAATCACCTTGCCAGAATTAAGCCAAACTGTACTCCTTACATTGTAATGCTTAGATTAAAACGAATTACCTATTTAAAACATAGGAGTGTCGCTCGTGAGATTGTGCTCGGAAACCAGCTCATGCAGTGGTTGAGTGCCGTTATTAATAAAACCAGAGCAAGTTATGTGCGGACTTAGAGGCGCGGGGAGACAGTCGCTTGCCGATAAACGAGGTGTGCTAGTCACCCGAAGGAGAAGGGACGCCACTCGAAGTATTATAAGTGCCAGCTTGGAGAAGCCGCTCCGAGATACAGCAGTTCATAGCCAGAAGCTGCATATACATGGCGCATTTATTTATAAGTGCTGCCCTTATCAGTAAAATAACGAATTTAAGACATACAATGAATAGCCGCTGCAGGAAACGCGATCCGGCACGCTAAGCGAGTCCAAATCGCAGCGGCACACGCAATGGTAGCAACTGCCCCCGCTAATACTTAAAAGGTGGTATATAAACAAAACGTGGCATTTATTCGTAGTTCATGTGCTTCCAACGGTCACAGAAATCATAATCAATGCGAAGCGGAACCGTTCCACCAGGTACCGCGGTTTTACCAACATGCGACAGCTCTTTCAGCATCCATAAATGATTACGAATATTTCATACTTAACTTAGAGAGCTTCAGGATTAATTGAAAAACGCTAACGGAAAAAAGAAATAAATTCGTCCAAACGTCAGAAGATGTGAAAATAATGATACCGCATACATTAGGTTTCGGGCGATCAATAGTTGCTTTACTTCCAAAATAGCATAAAGATCCTATATCAAACAGCCACGCGCAGTTATTCAATAGTAACACAAAATATGCATCTGATTACTGCTGCTTTTCATGATAAATTCATTGTGTAACGTCACTAAAAAGAGCCCCAAAAAGCATCTTTAGAGCCTCTAATTTGCGTGAAAAAAATTCTCAAACGAAAATAATTGTCAATTTTAAATTGCAGAACGCAGAATGCACACAATGGCGTTTAAAGTGGCCTATATGAATGAAAATATTTTATGACCGTTGCATAATGAAGAAAAGACCATGTTTGTATAGTTTTCTTAAAGCCTAGAGTGTAATAAAAACAATTTGTTATGCTGAAAATTATCAGATAATAAGTACTTCTAATGCTAAAAAGGAAAAGGAAAAGGACTACCATAGCGAAAAAAACCGTAATAATTATTTTTCGTGTATTTCTCTATAAACTGAAATATTTACATGTTTTGACATTTCTTTTCAATGCTATTTTAGTCTATTTTAAGGTGTAAACAATTCTAGCCTATAATAATATACGTATATAACTTAATACTCATGTTAAATAGAAATATCGAAATAAATCAATACTTTATCTTACAGTTGAGATTATACCTATCCAAATAACATAATTTTTCTACAGTTCTACGTTAATAGTTATTTATGCACCAAGGGGCTAAAGTGGGTGTTTTAGTCCCGGCATAAATATTATTTTAAATTCCATGAAAATAAACGCCTACTTTACTTTCTGTTTTGAGGCAATAAAATATTGTTTTATTGGCGTTCATGCAAAAAAATAGTTATTTTTGTATTAAATGCCTGAAATCGGTGTTTTTTTGCTGCCCATGAAAAGGATACTTTTAGCCGAGATCATTAGGTCGACACAATAATATTATTCGAATACGCTAAAAAACACTGATTTCGTTAACAAAATACAAACAATACTTTTTTTACGACCGTCAAAGAATAATGTCAATATTATTTCACGCTTTAGCGAGAGAAATTTTTGCTTTTTTCCACACTTGGTAGGCAAATAACTATATCGTATGTCGTCGTAAACGGTACGTAAAATAATAGTTCTTTCCGTAACAAGTGATAAAAATGAGACTTTACAGGACGAGTATGTGAAACCTGGAAACCTCAGAATCCAGACACTTTCAGTACGAGCAGCGTAAATAATTTTTTGTTAAATCGCAAGAAAAATACCAGAAGCTTAAAATGATTTGTTATACTCGGGTCATTATTTTCGGAGGTGCTCTGCATCCTTTTTAGCAGATTTCGATGTTGTTTTATAACCATTAAGCGCCACGGCGCCTGGAAATCTTCTGACGTAGCAGAAAGCTACTTTGAAAGTTCTGTAGTAAATAAGAAAAGAATCTGTAAAATGCTTTACCCAGAACTTCCCTCGTCGACATTGTAACACTAAATAATTTTAAAAATCAAATTAAGTTAGGAGTTTAAATAAATTTTCAAATAAAAAAAAATGTAACCCGCTGGGGTTTGAACCCGCTGCATCTGCATAGCGATCGTAACCGCACCTGCGTAGAAATTGTAACTGCATCCATAGCTCAAACTGCGCCATCGAGGCTATTTGAAATGAGTGCGGCGCGCGCTTCTATTTAAGGGACCGGTCTTAGTGTTGAAACGTTTCTACTCTTTTGTGATATTATCCTGTATCTGTTGAGTCCTATTTTAGACAAGTGTAAAGCCTGACCTATGTGAAAATTATTACTTCTTTCTATTTCAAAATTAACGCAAAAATAAACAACATTTTATTATTTTAAGGTGCTCAACCTGTATTATTTGTCTGAAATTTTACCGGTTTCATTCCAGGTATATATATAATGTGTATTCAAAATATCATCTTCCTCCGACAAATAGTTTTTGAGTTATACCGCCAACAGACAGACAGATAGACAGACAGACGGAATTGAGAAACCGGTTTTTCGTTATCTAGGCACCCTGAAACGTGAAGATCTGAAGAACTCCCTTCAGACGAGGGAAGTAAAAATTAAAATCTTGAAGCCACTATGAAAGAAGCTTTCAATAATAAATTTTTTTAAGTATTTATGGAAAGAGCATCTGGGATTACTGATTTTTTAAAGTGGTTTATTTTTATAGTACTAGTACTGTAAAAATGTGGTCTGTTGGTGTCTTGGTTACCACAATAGTAATATTGTTGTAAGATTTAAGAAAAAGAATTCATATTGCCTTGCTAAACAGGGCAAGCGTCTCGTATCGAAAGCACTGTGTGAATGTCACCTTTTTTACGGTTAACAATCTTATTAAAAACTTTCTAACGATTGTAAATAGACAACCATAGAAGATACCAAGCGTTCTAATATTCACCCTGAATCCAAATTCCCAACTTTATAGGTTGATTAGGTCAAACCCTCAATTGAGTGTTTATGAATTTTTATGGATAACCCCTGCAAGAAAAACGAATTCCATATCTCATCGGACCTAAGAGATATCGAGGAATTTACACACATTTTATCTCTTTTCATCCTTTTATGAATCGAATTTCGAAAAGCCCATTCTCTGTTAATACATAGTCATGTCCCCCTAAATTTCATGTTTCTGGATTAAGCGGTTTCGGCTGGGCGGTTATGAGCCGGTCGGAACAAGTATCTTTAGATACAGTGAGAACTGGAAGTTCACCCCCCCCCCCTCACTCCTTCATCTAACTTTTGAATACCTGAAGATATTTTAGCCAAATTTTAAGGAAGTAAACTATACTAATTACTGCATGGCCCTCATTTCCATTTTAAAAAATCAAAATGGCGCTGAGCGGCCACTTTGAACTTCTCGTTGTCTTCAAAAGACTTAAAAGCATTAAAAATATGTGTATCGTCAGTATATGAGCCAAAATGACAATAATAATGAATGATTTGATTTCCTAAATCAGTTGAATAGATGACAGAGAGTAGAGAACCAAGTATTCAGCCTTGAGGCACACTTGTTATTATAGCTTGTAAGTAAGATACTTGCTCGTCAATAAGACTAATATCAAAATTCGTGATGATTTTCATGTTGTAGTTTCCTTTTTTACCAATTTATTCCTCTAATGATTCGTAGGTTTCTTTGATCTCCATATCACTATCTTCAGTCGAGCTATGTACTACATTTATTATAACTATATTATTTAACGTCTTCTTTATTTTTTAATACTGCTATTCTTTTGCCGATTATGAACGCACTTAAACTTTTCCAGTGTTTTTTGTGTACTATGGAGCCTGCCAATTTTCCCCTATCCTTCACTATGACATTTTGTTTCTTGAATTGCTAGTATTCCAACTTTGTGTCTTCTAAGTTTTGAAATTCGTCTGTACAATTACTATACAAGTGCTCTCTATCGATGCTTTGCTTTCTATAGTATTAATAGTATTGTACGATTTAAGAAAAAATACCTATTTCAGCCATGCTAAAAAAGGAAAGCTTCGCGTATTGTATTGTATTGTATTGTATTTTTATTCATCATAATATACACCGTGGTGCTTAGATATGTCACAATTCCAGTTTAAATATAAAATTTTAAAAATAAAAAAAAAATACAATGCATTTACAGAAATAGTCAACTACAGATAAATACAGTAACAACAAAAATACTAAAGTCAATAAAACAAGACAGTCTTAATTTTCAATAAATCTGAAATCGGAAAGTTCATAGTAGACATTGGCCAGAAGATGTTTTTTAAGCTTAACTTTGAAGAGTTTTGTTGGGGCATTTTTGAGAGTACTAGGAAGCGAATTAAATAATCCTATTCCGAAATTATTTCGTTTAGTGGACGTTAGTCTCTGCTGCGGAACCTGTATATCGCCTCGACTGCGGGTGTCGTAACCATGGGCATCGCCGTTTTTTGTATAATCGCCATAATGTTCTTTTATGTGTAATAGATTACAATATAGTATCGTTAGCACTGCGTGAATGTCACTTTCATTTAACGGTTGTAGAAAATAGTTATTTATGTACCGACGGCAATATGAAGACGTTTATGGCCAAGGCGAGATTTTAAGATATTACATGGAATGTAGTGGTAAACAATATTAAAAACTAAATGCTTCAATATACATGTAAGTAACAGATTGCGCCATATTTTTCAGAAGTTCTACTAATTCGTTGATCAATATTTGGATTATTCCATTTTTCGATAGCAAATTGATATCAAATATTAACAAACTTGCTTAATAAATATGTAATGTAAACCAGTAACTTCTTGAAATTCACTTCAGGTATTGCCAGAAGCTTTTGTTTGATGTAAAAATCAACCATAAGGAATGTGTATCCAATACAATATGGAAAACAATTCGGCAAATAAAATAAATTCAGAAAATAGTTCAATATATATCTAACAGATTGGATCATAATCATCTAGAAGGTTCGCTAATTAGCTTAACAATATTTGGATTATCCAATTTCGGCTACAAATTGTCGAAAATTGCTTCAAATGTGAAATCTGTAACTTCTACTCTACTGAATTGCTCAATATATTCCTTCTCTAACTAAAATTGGATTCTATTAAGATATCGCCTGAAGTTTCCATATGATGTAGAAATCTACCATACAGATTGAATAGTTTCGAAACTGCCAATACAATATGGAAGAACGTTCAAGACAGTTATTTTCACTCTACCTTTTTCAATCAAAATTTTATGTTTCTACTTCTTATATAAAAGAATAGTTAATATTTATGGTTTAGTAGCTAAAAACATCAAAAATAGATGTATTTTAATAAAGATATAACAGATTTTACCATAAACTTCTGAAAGGTTGACTAATTAGTTTATCAATATTTGGACTACCCCATTGCGGCAACAAATTACCATGCAATATTAAACAAACGTGCTCGCCGCAAATTGCTAGGTTTTGTAAATAAACAATCCTGGGCCAGAAGGGCACAACCTTAAATCAGCAATAAACGGTGCCGCAATCTCATTAGGTCATCGACGCCGCGTGCAGATCACTGAATTATTGAAAAGCCAGGTCGCGAACGGTAAAATTTCGCGCTTTTTCCGTTTCAGCCGGCCGCGACAAGTAATCAAAAAGGGGGATGGAGACTTACCGGGGTAGAACTCGAGGTCGCCAATCACGCATCCACTACACGTTATCAGAGTGACAATACATAGAAAGGTGCTTTTCATATTGACACCGCGGTCGAGTTCACTCCATATGTTTTCACACCTCTGCCATTTTCCGAAATCAATATTACCCAGCGCGCTATTGGGCCCGCGCGTGACGTCAGAGGTGGAAAGCTCGCGTTTCCCGGCCGCTCCGCTACGCGCTTTCCATTGACTGCTGGCCAAAGCGGCGTTTTAACCGAGCCGACTCGCACATGCGCCCCGTTTTGATTTATCGCGGCTCCAGCTGGCGCTAATCGACTGATAAGGGTGCAGGCCAAAATGGTGCACCGCTTCCGGTTTTATATTGGCTAGGTCTGCGCTGTATCTGGAAAAATGCATTCTAAATTATCGAACATGAGAGGGTTGCCACAGTTTTATTTCGAAGCCGAATAGCTGCGCTGTACAGAATTTCAGTTGCGTAGTAACTGAAAACTTCCTGAATTTTTGCAGGACATATGCTGCATGCTTGTTGGAACTGGAAACCTGTTGAAATGTAGCTGTAAAACAACCAAAATTAAGGAAAATTTACTACAGGTGTGCTGATAAACAATTTTTTAATATTGAACTGCGTCCACCCTAATGGGCGAATGAATGGCAGAATTAAAAATAAAAACGGCATTTAATAACATAGCTATAATAAATGTACATAGCTCGACTAAAGATAGTGATACGGGGGTCAAAGACACCTTCTACGCAAAATTAGAGGAATAAACTGGTAAAATAGACAAATACAATATGAAAGTCATCACCAATCCTACTATTAGTCTTATTAATCAATATTTTCAAATACTTTCAATAAATGAACAGCTATCGGATCTACAAGGTATAACAACGGGTGTGCCTCAATTCTCTATACTTGTTCCTCTACTATATAGCATCTCTATATCGGAAATACATACGGAAATCAAATCATAAATTATTGTCGTTTTATATTGTAACAAACCGCAAAAATTTGCGCTTATAGTAGACGCCATAAGATTTTAATTAAACTAGATTGTACGGCAGACAGGCATACATAGTAGCAATCAAAATTCATATTATCCGAACGCATAAGGTTAAAATGTAACAATCACAAAATATGGAATTGCATCCGGCTAGACCGCAGACACGTGAAGGAAGTCAAAGAAACTCGATCTTAGTTTGCCAGCAAAAGATTTCAAAGAATCAAGCTGAAAACAACAAACTTGAAAATTCTCAACAGCAAGCGGTGGTGAGAAACGTCGACGAAGGCGTTGGGCGAAAGAGGTTTTTTAAATTTTCCTGAAAGGTGTTCGAACAACAGCTGGCAGTTCTTCCCGGCATCTGAAGCCTCTAATTAACAAAGGTGCGTGCAGCACCTCGCGTGAAAAATTAACTTGTTCAAAATGTAATTCTCTTTAAAACTATGTGACATGTGCCAGCCAACAACGACGGATAGAGAAGGAAGCCCAGCGATTCCCAAAATTCAGCATAACATATTCGCTTCCTTAATATATTCGCAGCGACGTGTAAATTATAAAAGTCCATCCCCCTGCGATCCGTCGGCACGGGATACAGGTCAGAAAATTATGGTTTTTATTAACAGACGTAATACGGGGGTTGCTCTACGTATAACTGCCTTCCAGGGTGTAACAAAATGGTAATTTAAGTGTAACTGTTCGAATCATTCCGAAGTATTTAGCCTAAACTGTAGGCAAGAAGGTTAACAGGAAATCCTTGAAGGGATGTAGATATAATTATTTTTATTTACTTTCAATAGACTTAATTTTTAACATTCTCAGCTGTTTTATTTTCTCAAAAACCAGTAGCCCAAGCGCCTATGCTATAATATGCTGACGATATATCATCATCCAGTTTCTCTTGTCCACTGCTGGACATAGACCTCCCCTAGATGTCTCCATTAATTTCGGTTTTACGTGGCTTTTGTCCAGTTTCCGACTTCTCGCTTAATATCGTCGCTCAACTTGTCGGTGGTTTTCTCTGCTTCATTTGTCCGTGCGAGGCCTCAAATCTACTATTATCTTCTTCCATCTGTTGTCACTGAATTGCGTCACGTGTCCAGCCCAAATCCATTTCAGCCTGGTGACCTTTCTGATTATACGGCATACCCCTGTTCTTCGTCAAATATCGTCATTGCTCTCTCGGCCTATCAATTTGATCCCTAGCACTGACCGTTCAATTTTCTCATGGCTTTTTGGCAATGTGAGGGTTTCTGCTACATAGGTTAAAACAAGCAGTACATATTGGTCAAATACGTTTTTTTTAGGAATGTTGCTTGCAAATGTATCTTGGAGCTTTTCGTATGCGGTCTAGTCTAATCTGTTACGATTCAATTGCGCATCCATTTGATTTCGATATCTGTAGTACTTATTCCATATTGTTACGCATCTATTCAATTTCGAGGTCTATGGTACTCAGTTCATATTTCGCGCGCTTCTGCTAAGCCTACTTTTGGCTGGCAGTCCAGAAAGTAAAAGGTCGCGATTGTTTCCAGCTTGCCTTTGGTAACGTCAGTGTAAAATGTTCAGTGAATGCATGGGCATGCAGTTTAATTTTTGGATAATGGTTACCAGCGCCTTCGACGGAGTTGAATTCCTGAACCGTAAATTAGGGACAGTTTCAATTCCACGCAGGCGGATTCTACGCTGCTGGTTTACTTCTTCGCACGTACCCAGAACATTTCGGGATAAGTTAGGAAGCCTTCTTTGGGCTGTATTTATTGTCAACCGTGTTCTATCATGGACTATTTTTTCCTTATGGCAGTCAGTGAGGAGCCGTAGGACAGTTTTCTGAGTTATTAACTGTCGTTGCATCTGGTTGCGGATGTCCTCTGTAGTGATGTCAACTTTAGTTACTTTTCGGTACATAACTATTCGTTACTTTTCGTTGTAGTATCAGTTACTTTGTAGTCGCTACCGAGTACTCGTTTATTCTAAAGCCTACGTACGTTGCAACCAGTTCGGATCGAGTACCCGAAAGTTCAGTGAGAGTATCCGTTGGTTTCAGATTGAGTGACAAGCACATGGAGCTGCGAAAACTGGGCACGGGGCTTATACACACGATAATATCGGGAGTTGAATTTTTACGTAAAATAAGTTTTTAAACAACCTGGTTAAGAGGCTTGCTTTTATTTTGTTTTCGAAGTAACTTTATCTTAATATCAGAAAACATCCCCGAAACCTCGCTTATGTGATAAAGCATATTAAGCATTTCTTCGGGAAATTACCTACCTATTTCATTTTAGGAGATTAAAAAAGTCCAAGCTAAGAACGCCAATTGCTGTTCGAATGTGCCTAAAATGTATTTTCATGAAACCCCTACTTTTTCACACAGCATTCTAATTTTAAACACAATCTCAAACTTAATCTTCGGACCGTAAGATGGCGATAAAATAAAAAGCAAGGTCGACCCAAATACTCTTGGTTAAACTAAAGTAACTGTTTTAAAAACGTAACAAATACTTTTGAAAGTTGATATCCGTTACTTCGGATCTTGTCGAGTAACAAGTACTCGTGGAACGAATAGTTACTTTTTTGACATCACTAGTCCTCTGTTGACCCGTCCATATCGCCAAGCTGGTCATTTACTGGCGACCAGTGCCCTGTCGCTTTGAGCCCCGTTCGGGCATTTTCGGATTGCTGACGTGGCCTTGGGAGTATACAGTTCGCTCCTCGAGCTTGATACCTGGAAGCACACAAAGCGTATCACCTTGCAAATCATTGCCTGTGTGCGATAATATTGTATCGCTGTATTGTGAACTTGAAAGTATGTATTAAGATGTATGTGTTTTTTGAGATGCCTCGTAATTTCTTTGTTACTGATAACAAATCTATTCTTCTTTGCAGTTGGCGAGTCTGATTGTCTATGCTGATTTTAATTTTGTTGCCAAGGTATCTGTATTCGCAGACGCCCTCTTGGTTTTTTGTTTATTTGAAAGTAGTTATAGCTTACTAGTTGCATTTATTCGTTCTGCTTATTTTTGTTATCTGTTAAAGGGACAAAGTCGCCTGCAAAGTGGAGATTACTTAGCCTCGCACTCTCTATGTCGATACTTGTTATCTCAGTCTTACGGCCTTCGAAATCCCGCCTGCTATTTTAATTGATAGAAGTCAAACTTTTTCTCCACTTGGGTGGTTGCAATGTTGTAATTCGTGTAAATAATTTATGTAGACGTGATAGTAAGAGTATGGGTCTATTATTTTCAATTTGCTATGTCATATTTATTGTAAATTATCATATTTATTGTAAATTAATATCATTAGTGCCCTGTTTCAGGTTTTTGGTACAGTACTGTGATACAGGCAAAAACTATAAGGTTTTTATTTTTTCAAATATGTTATTTTTTCATGGGGATTTATTAATTTTCATTTTATGCATTTTCTTCTTTTTCAACAGCCTTTTACAATCCACTCCTGGATAGAGACCTTCCCTAACTTTCTCCACAGCTCTTTGTCCTATGCCAAGTGATACCATTTTTTCCCACTTTTTCTTTGACATCGTCTAGCCTAGCCAACGCCTCGGTGGACTCCCGACGCTCCGCTGATGAAGTCGCGGCCTCCATTGCAGTATGCAATGTGATCTATGTCATCTTCCACCTTTGTTCTTTGTCATATCTCTGCATTAGTAACATGGTCTTTTAGACTTATACCCAAGTCTCAAGAATGTTTCTCTCATAAAGGCATTTGTTGAGCAATATCCTCATGTAACCGCTCCGCCACATTTTATAATTTCTATGGTGATTCCATCGTCTCCCGGCGCCTTGCCATTCCTCATCTAAGATAACGCGGGTTCTATTTCATCCATGGTTATAGCGGGTAGTTCCTTGGAGCCAACATTCATAATGCCTCCTGAAAATACAGTTGGTGGTTCGGGATTCATCTGAGAATAAAGTGATCCGTAGAAATGTTCGACGATCTTTGTAATTTCTGTCGTATCTTCTTGTCTCCATTTGTGTCCCTTAGTTGATGTATTCTTGTACAACCCTTGACGTTAGGTGTTCTATAATTTCCATATTCTTGTTGTTTTCTATAACTGATTTTACTAATTGTGTGTTATAGCCCTTACGTCTTCTCTTAGTTCTTTTTTTATAGTTTTGTTCAGCAGTACATACTCCAGTGTTCTTTTCTTCATATTTCTTTTTTATATCATAAGCGCTTTACTAACACTTTTTATCTTTCTGTTGTTATTTTTACTTTTACTTGTGTAGCATATCTTTCTAACTGTTGTATTAATGATATTCCTTATTTTTCCATTGTTCTCATTGTTCGAATGTTATATGTACAAGCTACCTAATATTGTACGAAACATGGCAATTCCATGAGTTGGAAAAGGCTCAAAGACTATTTGTCATAAGAGTAACCGAAATAGAAAATGCAATCATTACTTTGGTAGCTAGGCAACAAGTACGTACAATAGCTATTTGTTGTTTGTTCCACGCTGACTAAACAGGTTGGAAGATATTTAATTCAGGCATTCCTGACATGGGAAAGCATACGCTGTGTGCAGCCATCCAAATTGGGTACAAACGCTGCTGATGTTCATCATATCTGACTACTCACACTTAATTTGGCTGCAGCTTCCCAGGGTGTGTCAGTAGGAGCCTTCCGTGAGAGCTGGCGCGTAATTTCAGAGTCCACTTTCTTCATATATTTCTTCCAGTTCTACTTACTGTTATGGATTTCACTATAGAATTCGTCTAATTTACAATCTGGATTAACTCGTGTCTGTTTCTTTTTATTGTCCCCCTGCTATCTTTTAGTTTGAGAATATCCCGCTTACCGTTGCTGAGTTTTCTTCTGAATATTTTTAAGTTCTTATTTTCTTCTATTGTGTGTTTGATGTGTTGCCTATTGTAATGTCTTACGTCTCTCCTAATACTTTCTTAGTTTTGTATCATTCTATTTTTTCTAATGTTTAAGCTTACTATCACTCGAATAATTCGATGGGCACTACCTATTCAGACTTGGTTTAGTACAGTTACGTCTCCTATAGTGTATTTTTGTGAGTTATGATCTAGTCTATAGCGTTCTTTGATTTTTGCATCTGGACTGATGCAGGTTCATATTCTTCCGTCTTTTTGTTGGAGAAACTGTTAATTAAAAATAGAACGTTGTTAAGAGGTTATTCAGATTTTCTCCAGTTCTTTTCTGCACCCGCTGCCGAAATTACCCAGCGATACTTCTGAATCGTCTATTTGCGTTAAAATATCCGCATATGATTGTAAACCGAGTAGTGGGGTCTCAATATCTTCTTAGAAGATATCCACTTCTTCGTCAGAGTATTTCGCTTTGGGTTTTAGAAGTAGGGTAAGCTTATAGAGTCAGCATGATCGAAAATGAAAGAGAATATACTTGAATCGGTCAAAACACAGATTCAGAAATAGAATTACGGCAAATGCCGACACAATTGAACCGCACGAACAAAAGCCGCCTGGATCTGAGGTGCTAAACGCTTTGTGTTCCTAGAATAACTAATAAATAATGAATGTAGCTGTAATCTTTAAATTAGAAGGAACATACAGACAGCACGTAGTGCTATGTCGAAATTGCGTAAAGTGTTGGAAGATAGACGAATCACCATCAATATAAAAACAGTAGTAGAAACACTAGTTTGTGTGTGGCTCTAAATGTGGACCATAGAAATGGCTGTCAAAAGACGTATAGATACTTTTGGGCGTTTTACCTTCAATTTGACCTTAGACAATTATTGTCAGTGTGTCTCCAATGAATTCCATATTTCTTTTTTGTAAAAGTTGCCATAATTGTTTTCTATTTCCTACATTTCGAAGACTTTTTCATTGGTGACACTCTCTATCGCTTTTTTTTAACATTCTTCTGCATTTTACTGATATTGTTTTGGTTACTAACAGATTTTAATTTTCATAGAATGTGTGATAGTGCATCCTAGATAGGGAAATTCTGCATAGCTTATCATATCTACCCTTTCCCCATGCATTTTTATTTCTGAAATTACTTTATTTTGTCGGTAATTTACAGCTTGCTGAATATAAAAATTAAATAATACTGGCGAGAGAGCACATATTGTTTATTCTGTTGTTGATGATGTTTCACAATATTTTTGAGGCGTGGGCAATTAAGCTTATCGTTCGATCATTTTCACAATCTGATGCACTGTTCTTTTTGGAAAGATAGCAAAACCGAAATGTAGAAAAAAAGAGAACGTATAAACAGGTAATTCTGGAAGATGTGGAAAGAGAACCTTGCTATGAGTAGATGAATTGGAAAGATGGCAAGAATATTAATTTTAAGAAACTGCTTAGCTCAGATAATATAAAAAAGGTGATAGAAGAAGTGTAGAGAGATAGAGGGGGAGAGATAGGGTAAATTCATCAAGAGGAGAGGGCATGGAAAATATAATGAAAACGCAAAGAAATCATACAGCCCCAGGAGAATATCAAATAAGTTGATTAAGAAATGGGAAAAGGAAGTAATGCTTAGAGAATGAGGAATGACAATAACATATCCAATCCATAAAAGAGGAATAAGACATTATGTGCTAATTAAAGAGGCCTAGAGTTACTTAACCTGGGTTATAAAATACTAAGTAAGCTAAAAGAAAATAAGATGAAGAAAACAACTGAGGACTACCAATGCGGTTTTGAAGAAAACCGACACGTCTTTACTGCATTGAACTAGCAGACACGAGATATATTAAGAGAAGGTTCCTTCCAGAACACGTCCAGGAGGGTTAAATGCCAGTGACTCCCGCATTCAGAGTCCAAAAACCCAAAGGGTTTTCAAAAATACGATGTTTGTCCAGTAAGTACCTATTTGATCAGTAAAATAGTTCTGACATTGCATAGAAATTTGTGGGCCTATTAGAGGGGACCTTAATGGACTTGCCAAGGCAGGTAGCCCTGGAGCTCTTCGGTCGACTGTAATGCTTAGTGGTATAATCTATGTCAGATACATTTCTAAATTCTTCATAATGACCAACCGTGTTGTTTTTCAAAAATCGGGCGATGAATTATAATCTACGACTATGAATCTAAGATAAAAGCCCAGTCTTCTCAGTCTAAAACGCCAAAAAAGTAAATCACAGTCGGAGCAACGTCAAGGCAATGCTTATTCTTTTTGACAACGTAGATGTTGTTAACACCTCTACAAGGTCAGATAAATATTTAATAGGAGTTTTAAGGAGATTAAGAAATGCAGTAAGGAGTAAAATTTCTAGGAAAGTGATGACTAGCAAATTCACCAAGGTAGAGCACAAGCGCAAACATCACAGCAAAATTAACTATTTGCTGGAAACCTCCGCAAATTTTCTGAAATAGACTTACTGAAACTAAACAGCAGAATTGATGAAGATTTGCTGTCAATTCGTTAAAAGTGTACCAAGAATTGATTATTATAATATATGCTTTTCATTTTAAATACCTGTACGCCCCACCTGAATAGTTATGTTAATTGGAACGAAATGAGTTGTTTCCCGAAAGTAGCAGGAAAAAATACAGCGTATGAGTTGCCTCCCGTCGCTGTGAATCTCTCACACACTATTATCTTCTTGGTTTATTTATATTAACAACTGCAAAACTAATTAGGCCAACATTTTTTTTTCTTTTTTTATCTTAACGACTACCGTTGCCCCCCGGAACCGCTTGCGCATTACTGCAGGGTGCAGGTCCAGATATCCTGTATCAGAAATCGAACTCTCGCCCACTCTGGCTCGAGCAATCCGTGTTTTCACTGCGACCTTAGCTGCAGCGGCGAGCGCCACTCGAAGTCCCAATTAGGCCTACCTAACCTAACCTAATGTCACGGGTCATGGACATACAATATGGACCTACGCCAAAAAAATGGGTATAGACACAGATATACTAGACACGATTGGCGTTAACAGTATGAGATGTAGAATGGGCGATGAGCGATGGTCGACAAAATTTGTATTTGAATATTTTGAACATTTCAAATGAAAATTGATCAAAAGATGCAACCATATTTTCTAACTAAATAAGCTGCTAAAAAGGATGAGTGCGTTGACTATCAATAAACTAAACGGATTAAAATAGTAAGATAATAAATTACTTTAATAATAGATTAAAGCAGGAAAGTAATAAATTTGAATCACAAAGAAGATCAGTAATAGAATAGAAATGACGAAATATAAAAACCAAGATAAGACTGACATACTATGACAAAGTACAGAACCCCTTTGGAATTCATTCAATTTTTTTAATATTGTATTCTAGAGGTATAGCACAGTTTGTATTTAGATACCTATCATCGATGATTATGGTTTCTCAAAAATTTGGTATCAGCAAATATCAGTAAGCAAACTGCTAAAAAAAATGTGTACCTAAGTCAACAAACATCAAAAATATTAGAATCAATTGTTAAATTAGCTCCAAATAAAATTAGAAGCTAATGAGAAATATCAAAATGGGAAAAGTCGTCTAAACTCTTCGAATATGGAAGAACAACACAACAACTAGAACTTCAAAAAGTCGTGAATCAATCGAAATGTTGTAACTTAAGTTTTTTAACGTTAAATCGGCATTGGACATTATACCAAAAATGTAAGTCTGGAAAGCTTTTAAAGAAATGGAAGTGTTGAAAATACTAGCAGAAATAGTAGAGATTGCACACAAAAACAACCAAATAAGACGAAAAGAAATGGAATTTGGTAAGTTGATATTGTGTTATGCTTCGTTTGAGCATCTATTATTTTCGATGTCTAAGGCTCCGATTTTGTATTTTCGCGCGGCCCCGTCTCCCGCGATTCTATGAGTTCAGACAGAGTTTTCGAATCGTAGCGTGGCTTGCCGGCGTCTGTTTTCCTTTTGATGCAGAATGGTAATATCGGTCTAGCGTTATAAAACTTGTCGAGTGGTTTTTGCGGGCATACACATTTTGGAATTAGTTTCCGGCCCTCGCCTGATGTTGCGGAGCCGTAGCACTTGCAGTTTTTAGTGAGATATTGGTTCTCTCACCGTTTTGGGCGGATTAGAAGCGATTTGCCAAGACTATTTTTCACGTGGCCCAATACCATCTGGGGTGAGTTATTTGACGCTGTTCACGTTTTGCTTTAGCGATCCTAATTTATCTTGGGTTTTAACTTTGTTAGCGGTTAGTCCGGAACCCCGTTTACGGAGGTCTGCCATGCTTCCGTGTAAACTTGACCTTTGCCATCTAGCGCGTCGGCCTTGCGCCAACAATTGTGACACCTGCAAGTTTCCAGCCTATGGATGCTTAGCAAGCGCGCTGTTTCGTTTATCTGGGCCCCCTTTCATAGGTATACATAACGTGCAGAAGGAGACCAACTAGGGGAAATCCATAATCAGGTTTTATGCACATTTTATTTAAATAAAGCTACAAAACGCTGAGCCGTGTTTCGGTATGAAAGGCTTCGTCCGTTTTGCTATTGAATTCAACCAAAGTTTCGGACACCAGCTGTAATATACAGCTGGCGTCACTAGTTGCGTATATACCTGATTTTTCCCAACCATGAAGCGAAGGTGAATCGCCACCGCAATTGGTTTTAATTTGTTGTAAATGACATTTGTACCGTTGGTTGAACTGTTATGTAATTTAGTGTTCTCGCAAACCTTATATCTGTACTGTTAATTACCTGAAATTTGTGTTAAATTAATGACAATTATACTGTGATACCAGCAAAGTGGTTTTGATTTTATTACTGCTACCTGTATCTGTGTTGATTTTCTCTTTCAGAATATGTTGTACACTTGAGTTTACAAATTCCCTTTGAATGCCTGGATACACTTGTCGTTACTTGGTCAAGATTCGTTGGAGCCCTTTTGGCTCTTAATTGACTGGAGTACTTAAAGAACTGCACGTCATCTCCATTTAAGCTATTTCTGGCCGGCAACTGAATCCAAGTAGGTAATCATAGTTTTTTTTATGAGAGATTAGCCGGCAAACAAATAGTTATAACAATTGAATAAAAGAAGGACAAGGAAATAGTCTTAGTGCAACCCAGCAATGGGTCTATTATTGATAATTTCCTTTCTTTATATATACTAAGGAACTTTGCTGGTTTCACCATTGACAAGTCTCAAAGATTGTGATGGAAAGAGGGGATTGCTCCTAGTTAGGCCTAGCTACCTGTGCAGAGTAAAAAATACTGCTAACTGCTGTAAGATGTAGCCTATATCAATATTAAATTAGACATTTTGGAGTTATAACAGAATTATAAATCTAAAACTAAAATATCTATGCAATTATCTATCGAGATCCAAAAAAAACTGATCCTCAGCAGGCTCTAGAAATTCAAACGTATCAAGAATATGTTGGTAGCACTGTAAGTCTATGTCAAATTCGAGGTTAGCAGGTTAGGTTTTCCACCAGTTTTGACACAGACTGGCACAAAATCTAACCTGCTAACCTCGAATTTGACATAGGCTTACAGTGACATCAACGTATTATTCATACGTTTGAATTTGTACAGCCCGCTGAGGATGTTTTTTTTTATCTCTCGATATATGCGTTTGCAGAAACATACCGATCCACTGAAGAACATTCGCTGATACTCTTTATTTTACAAGATTTCACAAAATACATTCGACATTATATACACTACTTACAAATAAATCTGAAAAAATACAATCTATTCGGGAGAAAAATATAATAATCAATACATTTGGTTTTTAATACTTAAACTCAAATTATTGGTACGCAGTATGAACGAGAAGCTAGCTCCAATCTTCTATTTGTCTTTAGTTTGAGATATCAGACTTAGTCACGTTTAATAACTATTTAATAATTGCTTTCGTGCTTCTGCCTTCATTTTACTGAAGAAATTTATATTGCTCAATGCTACTGTCAGTTATCCATATTATCATCAGTAGATTCTCCCTCCAACGTCAACCTGGGGTCATCCTTCTTTTTGAAATCCCTTTTTCTTCTTCGATTTAACACTCCATCCTGTTCATCCATCATTCGTAATATAATCATTTGATCTGAACAGTCTAAGGGAGCCACGGATATATCTCTCACTGCTCGGAATTTACCGCAGTTGTTAAGATGTTCATTTTCCAGCCGAAAGAAATTCCACATAAATCTCCTATAACAATATAAGCAATAACTGGAAAGCCATATACAATCCAATTACTGTACCGAAACACCTCCAAAGGTGCCAAGAAGGTGACCATTAGATCTGCATGCACATAACCCATTTCAATCAACGACATGGATAAAACCCAACCAAACCGTAATATTAAATCCTCGAAAATTGCAAAATAGTAAAACCACTGCAAAAAATATATCAAATTGAGTTATAAATAACACTGCATATCCGTACATTGGATGAATAAACTACTTCCTCTCTAAGGAATTTATTGTCTCCAGCTTTCACATCGAAAAGCCCCCAGTCCAGTTTTATGTCCCACGTATATGCATAACACGAGCTTATAAGGGATGCGGCAATCCATAGGTACAAGAATGGGTTTTCCGTCATTGACTCATCTGCAACAAAGGGATATTGGTACATGCTTTAAAATAATTCAGTTATGTCTTTACTTACCAGTTGAATCAACGTAATAGAGGGCAGTAAATATAATTACAAAAAATGACGTAGCATATTTAATAGCATTCGCTACGTGGGGGAACACTTCCTTGGTGTCCCTGTATCTTCTCAAACACTGTGCAAATCGGAACCATGCAGGCAAGCATGCCATGAATGCTCGAATTGTCATAAACTTCTCCACACAGTGATTGGCATCTGCAATGCACAGGAAAAAAATATGTTCGATTACATGCAGCTCAAAAATTCTATCTATTATGCGATCTTCTAGTTAAAAGTCCTTCCAGTTGAAAATAACACTAGTAAAATTGAAAATCCCTAACCATTAAAAACATGGTTACTTAATGAGATTACTATGTATATTGTTATGTTGATTTAAGATTTCCCGCCGCCACTGCATTTTACCTCACGCAAGAAACGATTAGAAGATTTCCCAAGCTCTCACGCAAACATTTCAATCAGCTCTAGAGTTGCTATCCAGCAGGGTGTGTTGAATGTACAGTCCCGCAGCAACCCGGAAATAATTTATCATTCTTTCTAGGCGATTTCGACTTGTCATATGTGACATTCCTAAGTATCGCCTACAAATTTTGAAAATTTCCGTCCCTTGTGGTCTCATTGAAGCACTATTTTACTTTAGACTTTTGATTGGCTAGTAGAAATTCACCCTCCCGCAGTATCTGCAGTATATTGTCAATTTCCTGCATCAGCCCTAAGAGATGACACTTGGATATTACATTCACGATGTTTGCCGACGCCGCCGCCGGCTAGATTACTGCATTCCAAGCAGTTAAATATGCATGTTATCTAGCTAAGAATTGCGTATTGCGAATTGCCACCGTACAGAAACGATATTTAAGAAATGAGCCGTCTTACGCGGACCGAAGCTTTAAACACGTCCCTCCTTCCAGTTGAAAATAACACTTGTAAAATTGAAAATCCCTAACCATTAAAAACAAGGTTACTTAATGAGATTACTATGTAAATTTTTATGTTGATTTAAGATTTCCCGCCGCCACTGCATTTTCCCTCACGCAAGAAACGATTAGAAGATTTCCCAAGCTCTCACGCAAACATTTCAATCAGCTCTAGAGTTGCTATCCAGCAGGGTGTGTTGAATGTACAGTCCCGCAGCAACCCGGAAATAATTTATCATTCTTTCTAGGCGATTTCGACTTGTCATATGTGACATTCCTAAGTATCGCCTACAAAATTTTGAAAATTTCCGTCCCGTGTGGTCTCATTGAAGCACTATTTTACTTTAGACTTTTGATTGGCTAGTAGAAATTTACACTTCCGCAGTATCTGCAGTATATTGTCAATTTCCTGCATCAGCCCTAAGAGATGACACTTGGATTTTACATTCACGATGTTTGCCGACGCCGCCGCCGGCCAGATTACTGCATTCCAAGCAGTTAAATATGCACGTTATCTAGCTAAGAATTGCATGTTGCGAATTGCCACCGTGCAGCAACCGTTTTTAAGAAATGAGCCGTCTTACGCGGACCGAAGCTTTAAACACGTCCCTCCTTCCAGTTGAAAATAACACTTGTAAAATTGAAAATCCCTAACCATTAAAAACATGGTTACTTAATGAGATTACTATGTAAATTTTTATGTTGATTTAAGATTTCCCGCCGCCACTGCATTTTACCTCACGCAAGAAACGATTAGAAGATTTCCCAAGCTCTCACGCAAACATTTCAATCAGCTCTAGAGTTGCTATCCAGCAGGGTGTGTTGAATGTACAGTCCCGCAGCAACCCGGAAATAATTTATCATTCTTTCTAGGCGATTTCGACTTGTCATATGTGACATTCCTAAGTATCGCCTACAAATTTTGAAAATTTCCGTCCCGTGTGGTCTCATTGAAGCACTATTTTACTTTAGACTTTTGATTGGCTAGTAGAAATTCACCCTCCCGCAGTATCTGCAGTATATTGTCAATTTCCTGCATCAGCCCTAAGAGATGACACTTGGATATTACATTCACGATGTTTGGCGACGCCGCCGCCGGCCAGATTACTGCATTCCAAGCAGTTAAATATGCATGTTATCTAGCTAAGAATTGCATGTTGCGAATTGCCACCGTACAGAAACGATTTTTAAGAAATGAGCCGTCTTATGCGGACCGAAGCTTTAAACACGTCCCTCCTTCCAGTTGAAAATAACACTTGTAAAATTGAAAATCCCTAACCATTAAAACATGGTTACTTAATGAGATTACTATGTAAATTGTTATGTTGATTTAAGATTTCCCGCCGCCACTGCATTTTCCCTCACGCAAGGAACGATTAGAAGATTTCCCAAGCTCTCACGCAAACATTTCAATCAGCTCTACAGTTGCTATCCAGCAGGGTGTGTTGAATGTACATTCCCGCAGCAACCCGGAAATAATTTTATCATTCTTTCTAGGCGATTTCGACTTGTCATATGTGACATTCCTAAGTATCGCCTACAAATTTTCAAACTTTCCGTCCCGGGTGGTCTCATTGAAGCACTATTTTACTTTAGACTTTTGATTGGCTACTAGAAATTCACCCTCCCGCAGTATCTGCAGTATATTGTCAATTTCCTGCATCAGCCCTAAGAGATGACACTTGGATTTTACATTCACGATGTTTGCCGACGCCGCCGCCGGCCAGATTACTGCATTCCAAGCAGTTAAATATGCACGTTATCTAGCTAAGAATTGCATGTTGCGAATTGCCACCGTGCAGCAACCGTTTTTAAGAAATGAGCCGCCTTACGCGGACCGAAGCTTTAAACACGTCCCCGGTGGAACTACTGGAAACGCTTGTTGCGAGCTTCTCAGCTGTGGAAACCTTTTCCCCATATGGAATTGCACCATGGAAAACAAATGCATAGGGCTTTATTTGTACCACACAGTGTTTGTTATTTTGAATATAGTAGTCGTTCTTGAAATTAATGCTATGTAATTTATTTATGAAGCAAAATGCAGTTGCGCAAATTTTAAAGTAAGATAAGCCATTTTAGGTATAAACTAGATAATTTGCTTTTGGGAGCGGAACTACTTCCTGAAGCCGTGTCAAGTCATCATATTTATACGTAATAAAACATTTGCATGACTAATAAAAGCATCATATTACATCACTTACTTGTTCCTACTGACCAGCTGGGATTTGTCGCATAAAAACATATAAAGTACTGCAGATCAGTAAAAGCTGTCACCAAGCTGTTAAGTTGATCAGCCATCCAAAAATCGGCAAAGTGCACATAAAAAAAGGGCGCCATCAGCACTCTCCCCTAAAATTAACAACAGTAATTCACGATTTTAAGTCACGTCAACAGATTTGGTACCATAAAAAGGTGAACATTAGCTCAGCCGAAAAATAATGAATGCACCAAGCAATTACGAATGGAACATGATCTTCAAAGCCAAAATAAAGCTCTCAAATTAAACATGAATAAGCCATTAAGAACTTATAATATGTGTTCAACAAAAGAGGGGGGTATAGAGTGCCTTGGTCATTTCTGTCTGTTGCAAAAACAAGTCAATTTGATATTTCGAGTGCTTTGCTTGCCTAACTTTCAGCAACTATTTACTTCACTGTAAAATATTCAGTACCTATTTCGTAAGTTGCTATTACAGACGAATAAGGAGCACAAAACACAGTACTCTGAACCCCCTTTTTTAACGAACATTCGATATTAAAATAAGAAGAATTGTAACACACCAAATCGTACACACCACGACACGAAGGGCCCAAAACCTTGCTTCATGTCTGAATGTCTTACTGGGATTTATGAAATAAGCTACCATCAGGATTAAAAGAACAAGGGGGTTAACGTAGGGGGGGAATGCTGAGCTGTTCGCTTGTACAAGAAGCACAGCACGGAAAGGGACCAAATAACGCCAAACACCGAGGCCAGCTCAATGATGTGCTGCTCAGATAAGTGATTGCGGGGATCCAGTTCGAAGATCAGGACGTGGTTTACGCCCGACGAGCGCCAGCCGTAGATATTGATGCCCCACAGAAATAAAAACTCCACTAGTAAGAAGGGTCCTCTGTATAACCTGCAAACGATGCGCCAGTCGTCCCTTCCGTGGTGGAAAATTGCTGAAACAAATCCAATGAAAAGCTAAAATTACAGCAAAAATTTAAAGGTATGGACTACCACAGATTTGGTTTACCACTGATATGGATTTGCATCTAATATTTTGCAGATGCTTTAAACTGACTATAAAATGAACTACTACTAATACAAATTTACATCCGATATGAAAGTTCTTTGCAACATTTATAAGAATTTTTTAACAAATGTAGGTATGTAATTCCTCCAAACCACCAACTTAGTTTACCACCACCACAAGTTGCCTAAGTGAGACTTTCACGTCCCCATGGTTGAGTTTAATTCTGCCTGTTTAAGCAGCCACAGCTTGCAATGGAATTTACGTCCTGCTACTTCCTCTCGCAGTGAGCGGAAATAGTGAAATCGGTAGTTTCGTATTGGTATTGAGCTCGAGACTTTTGGCGCAATCAATTGTGGTGTGATTAAATGAGGGGCAATTAGTCATATGCTGTGGGGATCTTTTATTGTTTGAATTACGCAGAATAAATAATTATGTTATGGCTTAAGCCGTATCTAACCAGAGATTCCCTTACGAGTTACAAGTTCATTGAGTGAATTTTTGAACATGGGGCGTTTTTTTCGCTACATTGTCAGTGTTACTTTAACCTGAATTTATGGCTATTTTTCTCCCGATTTTCCCTCGCCTACCAATCATAACAACTTTCAATCGGAATATCATCTTCAGACAAGCCATTCCTTTTCCCCCTGAAGTATGTGACGGCGCTCTCCAATGGAAACGCTTCCGGTAAAACAAAAACGCTTTACCAGCGATGAAGATAGATGCGATATTGTTTATTGCATGTAACATTGTACGTACGAGAAAAGTGTATTACATTTACAAATAATTCGATTTTATGAACGTTGAATCATTCAAGTTATGCAATATGTGTTCCAATAGATTTAAAGAAGTAGCCCCATCAGGGTTAATAGGTAGATTGAAGTTAACTTACATATTAAGATGGCGCCTCCCAGGGTTTATATTCCATAAAAGTTTAAACAGTCAATATAAACATGTTTGTTAAAATTCGCGGTTGTTTTACTTGTGTTCTGTTCTTTCGATTGTAAGCAAATAGCAGGAAGTAAATGATATACTACAATGAATCCCTACTCTGCTTGGCGATATGCTAATAAATAAATAATGTGTAGGAATATCACCACAAATAAAAATAATTATTAGTTTGGTTTCAATAAAGAATTCAAAATATGTTGTCAATCTCAGGGCTTATTAAAAATTTATGCTGTGTATTATTTATTAGCAAAATAAACGGTTCATTGCTTTTTCTATTTTATTTATAAATTTAGAAATAAACGCTCCGGTTAAACGTGAGAAAAACTTGTATCAAAGGGTTAGGTTTTAACACCCAGTATAACAATGACTGTTGAGTATGATTTTTGCACAGGTATGGCAAATAGCCGACATTCCTGCATCTGACAGTTAACCTCTAAATTGACAGCATAAACACAGACGGTTGATCGCACAAAACTAGCACAATTGAATTCAAAATTCTCCAACAAGCAACTAATTTCGCGGCAAGTAAATATGCAATGTAATTAATAATGACGTAATAGCTAACCTGTTTTGTTTTTTTTCCTCTCGTGACGTAACAGCAAAGGAACGCGTTATCTGGCAATTATTTCACTTCCTGATTTGTATCCAAATCTGACGCCAACCGCACAATCACGGGCCGCTAGTGCAATAAAAATCCTCTGGAAGGATTCTGGAAACTGGAATCTCTCTCTGGACCTCGTATAATGTCTATTTTTGATGCTGCCCAAAGCTAAAGGACCCTGGGAACTGCTATCCTGTTGAAATTTACCTTGAACGTGGAGCTTTGTTGCTGGTTCACAAAATCAAAGGGTGCCACGGTTCAAATTAATCTTCTTAAGGCTTTCTGCTACTGCTTCCTGCACATATGGCTCAAGGAAGATCTCCTCCACACGTAGCACACAAAATTCAGCCGGCTGCTAACCTGAACGTCGTCGAAAACTGGCCTAGATGTCGGACCCACTTGGACAAACTTTGCAGAGCAATTCCCTCTTCACTGGGAGATTCTAACACGATGAAACTTTAGACACATGCGCTCTGCGGACTCGTGATTAAATAAAAACAGCTTTTGGACTCACACAAATACTTTTATATAAAAAAAAATACAATTTTCTACGAACTACTCTTGGACACAGCTTTTTTTATTATGGCTTGGGTTAACAACCACAACAAATGAACATGACGTATCTTAGCAACTAATTACAAATGTTTTGAAGTAAGTTTTGATACCATGTTTTACTTAGAAACTATACTGTTTTTCAATAATTTTCAATTCGTAGCACTTTATAACCCTACATCTCTGCCTTTTACACTTTAGCTTTAAATATCACTGCTTTTCACTAGTTTTATTATCACTGCACTATTGTTTTCCTTCTAATGTATGTGGCTGTTTCATGCTCTTTGCATTCTATGCTTTATTACACCGCTTTCGTTACCTTTCAGCTGCGTTGGTGATTGTTGTTAATTCTGTCAGTCCACATACTTGAGTACATCTGCCATAACGAGCACATTTTATGAAAATTAAGTTAAACGTAACCCCTTCGATACTGCTTAATCTAATGTTAACCTGTCAACCAAATTATAGCTACTGCTAATCGTATCTTGTGCATTTATTAGTGTATGATACTGATTTTAATGTTGCAATAAACAAAATATCCATTCTGGGCTTATTTGAATCTATTTCATGTTCGTTTCTTAGTTATACAACCAGAATTGCTGTGGACATTAAACTATTACAATACATCAAAGGTAAGCTCCTGTGGAAAGGAGCCGTTAAACACACTTTCTGAAGTGGTTAATCCCTGTTTCGCACTTTGGAGGAGCAATCTTGGCTTCAAGACCAAAACTGCGTGGCGCCGTTCAATTTGATTACACTAAGCTATTATCTAACCCTAACTTATCATTATACAAAACCCACTCATTTCTCGATTGACCCTAGCCGGGGCAAAATTGTGCAGGGCTAAACATGTAATCGTTTGGGAATTGTAATCGTCAAAAGTGATCATATCAAGATCTTGACATCGCCCTTGAGAAGCTTAGCTTCTTGTCATACTTATATCCGGCTTTTTCGTAATATTCAAGGGTTTAGTCATGTAATAAAGGACCCTGAGAATTAAAAATATAAATTAAAATTTACGAGTCTAAGACCTAATCAAATACAATAAAAAATATCTATTGAATCTAAATTTTATATTGATGGAAGATCTAAAAAACAATGGGAGCTACTAATAAATATGGCAGCAAATTATAACAAAATCAGTTATAGCAATAGCTATAACAGAATAATCTTTGAAACGGTTTTGTGGCGTCCTATGATTCATGCTGTTTTTTATTAATATTTTTATTTTTAGTATAGTGAAATACCCAAAAAACAGCATGAACAAAATTATTTCTGGTAATAAAGAAATCACAAGCTCCGAAGAAATGGAAAAAGCAAAAACCCACTTAATAAGTATCATAAAAATATTATCCAGCCAGTAAATACCCAAATCACATGACCCTATATAGCAACGCAAAACCATCAATGTAACTAAAAAAAAACACTAAAGAGAAAATTCTACAAATTTTAAACACTTAAACCAAGCTCCAGTTTTGTACATGATGGAGTAAAAACAATTCTTGTCAAGATGAGAAAAATTCTAACCCTAATTTTAAGTAAACTCATCAACTGAAATGTACAAGACCTTTTTTTAGGAATATTCAAGACACTAAAGGTAAAGATAATGTACAAAAATCTGGTGTGATACACGCACACAACTTCCTTTTACAGTGATCTTATAATTAGCCAAAAATTGATTTAAAATGTTTTAAGCATTTGTCAAAAATTTTCAAATGTTACAAATTCTGCAAAAACGGTACAAAATAGAGCGTTAGTTGAAGAGACAAATTTTCTCTAGAATTTTAAGCTGAATTCAAAAATGTAATAATATACCGGGTGTTCTATTTAAAATAAGAGTTAATAACAAAAATAGACAAAAAAACAAAAGAAACCCATTTTAGAAGTATTCAACTAGAAAATCACCTATCTCACATCAATACACATTCAAATGTAATAAAAATGTAAAGTTTAAAAAAAATCGTTAGCCGTTTTTGAAAAATCGAAAAAAACTGAAAAATCACAAGAGTAAACACCTACTTCCGGTTATGCGATTTTTTTCAAAGCTTGCTGTCTCATCTACATAGTACACAAAACTTATATATGAAGTTTCAATGCCATACCTCTTTTCGTTTTTGAGATATTCTGTTCACAGACACACAGACAGACAGACACACACACAGACACACAGACAGACCAATGAAAAAAAATATGTTTTTTGGGATCAGGGGACTCTAAAACGTGAAGATCCGTTGAAACTCAATTTCGAATTTTTGGGGGTGAATCCAATACTTCCTTTATAGTAGTAAAAGGAAGTAAAAATGGAGGTAGACTGATCTAGGCTAGGGAACTATAGACCCATATCTGTGCTTCCTACATATCCCAAAAGATTTTAAGCTGTGCTACATAAAAAAAATTTTAACTACTTACAATAAATTAAAATTTGAGCAACATAGTTTCTTAAAAAACAAAAGTGCACACTGCAATTTCAGATATTAGGCAACACATTTATATTGTAATGATGTCCCACCAAATGTATGTAAAGATAATAATTAATAAGATAAAGAGGGACGTATCACACAGATTACAATAAGAATGGTTTTAATACTAGAATTCCGTGTCAATCTCAGGACTTATTAAAAAGATACTGTAATTATTTGCTTAATAAATGGTTTTTTGCCCTTATATATTTTATTTATTTGCAATTGATTAAATTAAAAGCAAAGCTCCGGTCTAGCATGTAATAACTCATCTCAGGGGTAAGTTCAACAGCTTGTATTACAAATACGTTTGTGTATGACAAATTCACTAATATAGCAATTGCTTAAATTCGTTTCTGACAACTTTAACCTCAAATTGACTGTAAACACAAAGATGATCTGCATGTATAAAAATTTGCGTAATTTTACTTCAAACACAAAAAAATGGCAAAATTAACATCAGGTAAATACAATGTAATTGATGTGACGTAATTTCCGGCTAACCTGGTTTTGTTTCAGTGACTCAACCGACGCTCTGATTTGCTTTTGTTCTATTTCCGGCAAAAACAGTAGAAATCTTTGGTTCAAATCGCAAAATGGAAGGACCTCACGTCGATTAAAAATCTCTGGAACGCCTCTGGGAACTGACGGCTTCTGGGTTCTCCTTCCTACTTATAGGGGCTCACTAGAGGACTCCTCACCACGTAGTAAAAAAAGTTCTGGCTGACCCCAAATCTTGTCCAAATTTGGCCTCGCTATATGACGCACCTGGTGAAATCTTGCTGGGCTGATCCCTGTTCACTGGGCTGTGATATCACAACGAAATTTACTCTTAAAGATGATCTACACGCTGGTGAATATAAACAACACTTTTTGGCTGATACAAATAACTTTTTTATTAACAATTTTACACCAAAACTGGGAGCACTTCTTGCACCCAACCTAAAAGTTACAAGCTTGTTTTTAATATTTTAAACAATTGACTGTCTCGTATCCTCAGTAACCTAGATTTACAATTGTTTTTATGAAAAGAGTTTTGATATGTTTTTACTTATGAATTGTAGTTTTTCTTGGGAATTGTCACTTTCACACTTTAAAGCTCTGCTTTTTAATCACTTAGTTTTAAAAGCACTGTTTTGCATGTTTATTTTAGCGCTACACGTTGCCTGTTTCCTTTGATGGTAGCCTAATTGCTCTTTGCAATCTTTACTTTCCTTGTATTGCTTTGCGTTGTTTCTTTACTCTACAGTTGTTTTGCTGTTTGCTGGTGATATAATTTTTAACTCACAACGCTCATATAATTTTTGTAACTACACAAACCATCTCTGTATTATATTAAAAGCTACATAAATTAAGCTGCGTTTGCCATTCTAATCATTGATTATGAATAAAACGCTGAAGGTAACCCTTCTGAATCCTGCCTTAGCTAATGCTAACCTTTCTCACTCAAATTATAATTACTGCTACTAATCTCAAGTGCATTTATTAGTGTAAAATTACTGACTTTCTTGCAGTAAATAAAATATTTAATTCTGTGCTCATTATGAAATTATTCATATCCGTGTTAGTTAGGCAACCAGAATTGCTGTGGGCAGTAAACCAATGCAATATCTAACAAACTGGATAATCTGGGATTCATGCAAAGCTTTTGATATGGTTTTCCATTAAATCTCTGCTCTATGGACAGCCACAAGGCTCGTTGATTGGTCCCTTACTATTTACAATAGGTATATCTATAATTTAACTAGCTGTGATAATAGGAAAATGATAACAGTGTTTGCTGATGATAAGATGATGCAGCACGTTTCCAGTCTGAATCTAAAAGTGGAATTTTTAAATATGAACGAATTTAATGAATGTAAGTTCCTGAACTACTTAAAATAACATGAAGAAAAATAGAACAAAGCTCACTATAGAAATTTTTAAAATGTTGTTTCTTGTCACAGATGAATAGAATATCATAAAAGAAATACTGTTGTTTCATTCATACTAATTAAAAATTAAAGAAGAAAAAAAGTTGAAGATTTTTGCTATCCAAGGTATTCTGACAGTAGTTTGTAATAATAAAAGTATTTCGTGTTTAGAGTATTACCTATGTATCTTTTGTATTATCGATATGTACTATCTGTAACCTCATCTACCTTGCGGTGCATAGGCTGGTTGCTTTATACGCTTGCGTCTGGTGGTGGTACAATGCTCAACTTGCCCGGGATTCGAGATACAACGTTGGAGCGAACCTTTTGTGCTTGCGCAGATACCATTGTGTGAGGTGTGTCTTGGTGATGTGTTGACCTTGTTACTCTAACTCTTAGGTTCTGTGTGGTTCTGAGTAGAGCAAGTTGATTTGGTGCCCAACTGTAAATGATCTCGCCGAACGCGATCCAATCGCCAAGGCTGCCGAAAAATTCTGGCCTTCGCGGGACTTGCTTAATGCAAGCCTAGAGCCTACCCAACTGCGCTACGCGGCTTCACTAGTTTTATAAAAAACTAAAATAAAATCAGAAACTTTTACACCAAATTAGCAGTGTAGATAAATATAGCTAAAAAGATGATTAAAATGAGGATGAAGATAATTAAATTAAATTGCCAATTTTCTCAAAAACCTGCGAAACCAGAAAAATGCATATTTAGAAATGACGCAAGTCGGGTTTCCACTCGGGTTTCCATATATAAAATTTGAGCAAAATCAGTTCAACCATATGCAGATGCACAAGCACCTATTATAATTACCAACGCTTAGGCAACTTGTTATGTTAGATTAAACTTGAAGTCATTGGTAGTTTTCAACAGACGTAAACCAAATTGTTAAGTAACTTCACATAGGTTATAGTTCCAGTCAGTGGCAATTACATTCTAGCTTTTTTGTATCGGTGGTAATTCGTTTTGCAAAATGACAAAATAAATAATTTGTTACGTCGGAAGTTAAACCATGTCAGTGGTACTTCCTTCGACGATGTCTAATATAGTTGCCAGAAGGAAGAATGTCCAAATCGGTGGTACTTATATACAAACAAAAACTTACCAGATAAAACAACAGAAATCATGAGCACCATAAAAGCACCTGAAAATAGGCCGACCTTAAAGGTAATCCAAGGGCTTTGCTGTTCACCTAAAGGTGGAACTCGCAGCCGTTTCATAGCACGCTGTCGATCTCCACCCTCGAGCTCGTGTGTCACAGTCGCTTCCGTTTCGCGGATGATGCGATCAATGTCTTTGTTTGTGTAAAAGTGGGAGCTTTCCACGTGCAACACTCGCCATCTCGCCCCCAAAATCCACAGTTAAAAGCTAAAATTGTAAAAGTTACAAGATGATCATTAAGGAATTATAAAACCACCTTGTCATGCTTTTTGAGTATTTTCCTAAACCCAGTAAAATTTAAATTTTGATAGTTTTGTAAAAGAATGAGACTTAAATAAAATTCACTAAATGCCAGCTTTAGCTCTTGAATTTTGCGGGCGGGTACGGTCTTTTTCGTGATGATGTTCTTGCCATGCACAAAAATTCCCCTTTGCTCTTGTTAAAGCCGTCATCTTTGGGCCTCTGAAAGCTCGCTTTTCAAATTCGCAGACTTTCTAGTGGCTTCTGCCAATTTCTCTGTAAAAACAACTTAGTTTATTTATATTTATAAATACACATGATGCGCACCTGAGTAAAAGGTGTTGATTTTGGCTAGTTCCTTATCACAATAGTGGAAAAACTCCTCGTCAAACTTTGCAAAGTACCTAGTCAATATTTCTGGCTCAATGACTTCAGCAGACGGTGCCTGCTCAACGGCCCGCGTACAATAATGCTTTCATCTCCTAAAATTAAATTGCTTTTTTGACTGCAGCTGGAGGAATTATTTATAAAATGCACTTACTTCGTAATTAATGTATTGCTTCCTCCATTCTGGGGTGATATGCGCCGTTAGGTGCTCAGCAAATTTCATCTTGCTACAGCTTTATTGCGAAAACCATTACTTTATCTGAGCATTTTAGTTAAAACAACTTACGTCTTTCCATTGAATACTTCTGAACGACGTTTGACGTCTATCCCCTCCCTTTTGGCGTCGGTGGGAAAAGTAGGTTTCTGCCTTACCGTCGTTACTCCTGCAGTAGGTAGCATAACACCACCGTGATTTATTTGTTCCTTTATGGAGGATGCGGACATTTCGTATACAGATTGCAGCAGGCAACTAGGACCATAGCAAAAGCACAGTATATTTACACATTAAATATACTGCGGCAAAAGCAAGGGGACTTTACATGTGGCCGTAATTGTATTTAAAAAATTTAAAAATCGAATATATACCTTGTATTTATTATGATCCTAACGACCTACCGCTGTCGTATGTACCCATCGGTTGCGTAGAAAACTGGTACAGCTAGTTTTAGGTTGGTTATGCAACGTATGAATAATATGTTAGTGACACTGTATCAGGTTAGGTTTTCCGTCAGTTTTGACACAAAATGACACAAAACCTAACCTGCCTAACGTTGCATTTGACATAGACTTACAGTGCCACCAACATATTATTCATATGTTGTGTAACCAACCTAAAACTAGCTGTACCAGATTTCTATGCAACCGATGGCAGCGTACATAAATCAAACAAGTAGAGACACTCACTGTCGGTTCCTTTGATGTCAAAATACCGATTTGGATGACCTTGAATTGCTCCTGGGGGGTACTTTCCGACAGTACTAACAGATGGCGCCACTACTTTATCACATATGATTGGTAGCAGAGATAGTAACTGGGCTCTGATTGGTAACATAGATAATATAATAATATACTGTTATATTATTATATTATCTATGATTGGTAAAACTTTGTGCTGTCATCTGATAGTCAAGCTTAGAAATGCCCCCCGAGTTACTGTCCCAGGCACTCTCGACAGGTTTCAACATTTGGAATGAGTGTCTCTACTTGTTTGATGTATTGTAATGGTATAATATACTCCACCACACCACGTTAATATTAATAATTTATTATTTAAGAATTTTCAAATGTTGAACTGAGTAAAAATCAGATGGTTCTAATTTATTGCTTCAAATTAAATTGTATTATGCCCTCTCTTTTATTTTATCTGACTGCAATTATCATTTAAAATATGCTAGCTCAGGTAAAGATTCAACTCTCATCAAAGGGTGGCTTCATGACAATTTCAATATTAATTTATTTAAAACGGCACGTCACTGCGTTCCCATTCGATTTTACTACGCAGCCGCGCAACTATGAACTGGTATCAAATGTACAAAGGGGTTCCCAACCTCGCATAACGTATAGTTTGATTCGCAAATTCTAACTTTTGTGAACGTTAAATCAGGTCTTATTTTGGCGGTTCTAACTTCTTTTGTTTTGAGCCAAAACCGAACCTTGATTGTTAATCCGACTCAGCTTGGGTAGATTGCATTTGTTTGGACACTTAACCTCACAATTTGGCTTTTAATTATAATTTCTGGCAAAATAATTCTGCTATCGGCTCGAGTACGCCTGGCCTCTGCTGCTTTCGGTGTTATCTCGCTGGTACGTAAATTTCCGGCTCCTCAAGCTATTATTTAAGTTGCTACAGTACCTTATATTGCATTTGTGAACGGTAGCTTCCTCGGACAGGCGCCTGAGTTGGAATTCCTCTGGAACTCGCTGTACCGGGTGTTGGGGTTGTTGGTCTCGCTGCTGTTGGTGCCCACGATGCTCTGCAACGTCCACACGGTCCTGCTTATCCATGGTTTAGCTGGTGTCAAACCCGTAGCTGCCTCATAGGTGCCGATCTCAAGATCGGACGGCTCCACTTGGAAAACAACTTTTTGTCGTAGAAAACGTTGCCCACACTTGTATAGAAACTTCAAATTGCGCTGATCACTGTGGTATGATTTATTTCATGTAAGTTAATGATAAATAGGAGAAATCTTTAATTAAACACAGAGAAAATTTAGGTGTGACATCAAATAATTTATTCAACTGTTTCTCTCCTTTCAACGGTATAAACAAGTGCCCTATCTACTAATAAATTTACAAAAACCGGATATTATCTTAGTTCAAATGCAGTACATTTTATCTTAATTATTATTAACAGTAACTAGCACAACACAATTCTTATAAACTAAATTACAATGCACATTGGTTCAGTCTGTAAGCTGTTTGTTGGCGCACTGCACTTGTTATTAAATGTTCTTATTGTTTATTTAAGTATGTTTATTGACCCACTTCCTTTTAGAATGTTTGAAACTCATGTTTGCTTTTCACCAAATTTTAACAACACTTAACTGTCTATTTTTCTTGCATATTTTGCCAATAGAAATAAGTACTTGGTAATTTATTCTTATAGTTATTAATTTGCCTTATTCATTTGCTCTATTGCAATATTATCATTCCTTCGCCTCATACCTTTTTATAATCGTTCACAAAATGTTTTTTAAATTGGCTAACATGAATTCGATGTTTCATACCTGCACGTAGTAAACCTCTTTGTGTTAATGTGATTTTATTAGGCACTTTATTCTGCAAATATAATAATTACTTTACTTTAAACTCAGATTCCAACCCTGTGAAAAGCCAGCTGTCTCCTTAGGGTTTCTAAATTCATTCATTTATTTGAACACAGGCATTTCAAACTTGTAAAATGCATTTACTGGATTATAGTTATAATGATTTTTAACATTGCGGCCAGATACAACATCTCTACTCTGTGCTTAATTTACTTTTTATATCGCACTGCAATCAGATGGTATAAAAATTAAATTGATTGTTCGTTTGTTAAACACCACGACGGCCACATACATATTCTCCTTGCTTTTGCAATGGTTCTAGTTGCCTGCCGCAATCTGTATAGTATATATGATTATAGGTATTAAATAAATGATTTCACTATTTTATGAAAGTTGCTTGTGTTTGCTGCACTAATAGCAAAGCTCAAGATGCATAACAATCGCAACTATTTGCTTCCTTATGAGAAAAATGCGAACAAACAAACATCGTATGTGTTCTTTGGTTTACCATTTATGTAGGAAAGGTTTACATTATGGCATCTTTCGACTGACGATAATTTGCTTAATTCGTGCTGTATAAACCAGTTTTTTATACAACAGGCTCTTTCGCGAAAGATAGTGGCATTTAAATGTTTGCAGTAGATTGTGCCGGATCATTTTATTTTTTGTATTATAGAACATAGGAGCATTATAGTAAATATGGGCACAGATGAGTAAGAAATTAAGAATTAAGTAATACTCAACCATCTAATTGGTAATACTTATTTTAACTAGATAACATTCATATTTGGGACCTCGGTAGGCGAGCGGCGATTGCCGTTGCAGCCGAGGTCACATTGAAAATCATGGAGCGCTCGAGCCGGAGCGTTGAGAGTTCAACTCCGGCACGGGCGGTCTAGATTTTCAATTAATTAAGGCTAGGTTTAAGTGACGCCCGCGCCCCCTGAAGTAATGCGTAAGCGGTTCCGGGGGCAACGGTAGTCAATAGGGAAACTAAAAAACAAAAAAGAAAAAGATAACATTCATATAAATCTCAATAGTGGGCAACCAAGTTCGATGAAATCTCAGTAAGGACAATAATTAAAATTCAAAATACCACCATGACGCTACGAATTACCAAGAATTTTTGAAAGATTTACAGTCTACAGTATCTAATACATTTATAATAATTTTTTTTTAACGAAGTCGTCACACATATGGCACTGTCATGTGTACCTACAACATAATAATATGATAACAGCCATACCACATTAATAGCAATGGTTTAACAGATTACGAAAGCTGAATGAGTGCATTATAAAAACCGCTCCATAATACGAACCCTGGTTATGACAAAGTATTGATAGAAGTTTGCACCGTCTCATTTTTTTCTTAATTTTTTAGTAATAACAGGACTATTTGATACTGCAAGTTGCACCCACCTGATTATTGATTAAATTATTAGCATTTGTGCTGTTAATAAAAACACTTGCATAATTGGGATTCTGTTGTTCAGTTGCTACAAATAAAAATACTGGTGATTTAGGTAATACTGCCTACACTAAAAAAATGGTAATGTTGCTTTCTTTGATATATACAGGGTGTCCAGGAAATAGGCTGCATACTTTAACAATATATACTGCATATTAGAGGCGTGCAAAAGGTTCCTATTAACCCATGTCCAAAAATATAAATTGAAGAAGTTTCTTCTTAAATTTTTTTTTATTTTCAATCTGACATCAACAAAATAACTAAATTTTATGTTCAATTTTATTAAATTAAATAAACTAAACTAAAATAAATAAGAAAGTACATTTAACTAACTCACAATAAATGTTCGATATGCTGATCATTCATTTCCATACAGTACTGTGCACTATTAAATGGGTATCTATTTAAACTTAAAAAAAAAGAAAAGTTAAAGTCCCATAACTTTTTATTTTGTTTTTTGGACATAGAACTTTCTGTATTGTTTCTATGTGTAGTAACCCCTGTTGAATTACGGCAACCTAGTTTTTGGACACCCTCTATAATGCATATGTTATTTCTTCAAAGAGTTTATTTTATCATAACACTTCAACCTTCTTCATTGGCGGCCGAGCTACTTAATCTGCAATATAGACGAGTACAACCAGCAGTTTTCGCCTTTATGCAGATACGAAGAATTCAATATGTTCTACTTTAGCTAATCATATTTACGCAAATTTCGACGTTATAGTTATAAATAACTATTATGTATCAAAAGCGTAACAAGGCGTTTATGGCCCGCAGCGTGAAAAGTGAAACAGTTCAAACCGGATTTACAATTTTTACAAATTTCAGCAACCTACGATGTCATAATTGCCACTGCTTGTCAAATTGACAAAGAAGACAGTAAGCGGGCCGTAATAGAGTCCTGCAAAGGGCATTTCCGGCAAAGTTACGTACAATATGTTTTAGGAACCTACGTTCTTCTAAATATTGAAACATTGCAATAAAAAACAAGCATTATATATTCGCAAAAATCTAGAATTATAGTTGATTTTTTTAGTCACCATAGTCAAAAAAATATTGCAAATCAATAAAAACGTATTTTCCAAAATAGCCTTCTAAAGAAAAAATCCAGAACAGTCCTGTAAAGAAGTCGTTACTAGTCTAGAAATTGCACAGCAATGCATGCTTTTTAGGGCGAGTGCATAAAAACTACTTTATGGTCCTTGGGCTGTAAAGTGACGCTTTACGCCCTTAAAAACAGGTTATAAAGTGACCAATTCCGCTCGGTTGTACATAAAATAGATTTTATTTTCAAACGTCATAAAAGTGACAAGTTATGTGACTTGACAGACAAGGTAAATGAGTTACTTTTATGCCTAGACATAAAAGTAGTTACTTTTACGTCGGCGGAGTAAAAGTACTTCAAAACTTGATTAGCTTTTGAATATTTTTGACATTGACCTTTTTGATTGTCGAGAACTGACGTAGATGTCAATTCTCGGTAATCCTAATTTTTGAAATATATTCTAATTCAGCCGAGCAGCGCATATGGGTAAGCGCTTGCCTTTGCTTTAAGCAAGTCCCTGGTTCGAATCCCGCGAGGGCCGGATTTGTCCGCAGCCTCAGCCTTGCGATTTGAACCGGACTCGATGAGACCATTCACAGTTGGGCACCAATTTAAATGTGCTCTACTCAGAACCACAGTCCTAAGAGATAGAATAACAAGGTCAACATAACACGCACACACACCTCACACAATAGTTGCCGTGCAAGCACAAAAGGCGGGCTCCAACTTTGTATACCGAATCCGGGGCAAGTTGAGCATTGTACCGCCAGATGCAAGCACATACAGCACCAACCTCTACACCGCAAGGTAAAACAAGGTCATCGATTATACATATACATACATATTTATTTATATTAGCTTAGGCGTTTGAATGTACAACTAGTTTTATAAGTCCTTTTTCATGAATTTGCAGCAAATGAATGAAAAAAGGAACTTTCAAAACGTGTTGTACACGTACCTTTTTGCATAGTGATCTTTTGTAACTCGAAATTTAGTCGAAAAGGACTTCGGAATTTACAACTGTCAAATTGACTATTCACAATTTTAATAAAATAGTTTAAAAAGTGTAACTTTTCACGATTTTGAGTTAAAATGGGTTTTACTTTCACCACAATTTTTAGTTAAAAAACGACTTTCATGATCACTATGAAAAAACAAAATGACATACGCTATTCGGAGTAAAAGTAACTTTGTGTTCAAACTTGTGTTTGCCGATAAGATAAACAATTAATAAGTGAAATTACGAGGATACAAAATTAGAATATAAACTAGTTCATAACATGTACCAGTTAAACTGTACGGAAGAATGAGTTTTGGTGTCGGCTTACTGGGTCACGTTGCAATATTATAAGGAGACTTTATGCAGACAGCGCCATCATAATATTGTATTATTAGGTCATATTTCACACACATTGTTTACCAGTGTACTTTATGCAAACATTGTGTATTGCGCCTATACCAATAGTAGGTTATCAGATCAAACAGAAAAACACGACGCAACTTCAATTGTATATAAAGACTTGTTTTGATTTAATAATTCAATGTACTTTTAAACTCTGAAGTAGTTAGTCCTGGTTATCCCAGTCACATCTTATCTCAACATTTTTCATCTCCTTTCATCAAGTGTAAACCTCTCCAGTAAAACAACCTGGTTCTATAATTATATAATTTATCTTCCGAAGTGCGTCGTGAACGGAACTACACAAATCGAAGGCTTGCATAAATTCAAGGAGCATCGCGGACACTTTATGTGCCACACCCGGACTTGTCTGATTCGCTTACGCTTGTCACTCATACGCGACCGGTCTCGCAACACAAATTACTACTTTTACTTTTAATAATGTAATATACTGTTATTGAATAACAGATGATAAAATATTTATCAAATTTAAAATTGCAATTACAGTATGCATGTAACTGTTGTTGCTTCTGGAGAATGTGTACTATTTAAACAATTTATAGAGGAATAAATTGTAGAGACTGTGTTGAACGCTAACCAAATATGCCTTAGGGTATACAGAAATCATTATAATTTTTGACAAAAAAAAACAAGTAGCATGGTAATTGTGAAGCTTACGTATAAAATAATCACTATTTAAATATATTTTTTTAACAGGTATAAGGGGTTACAGATTATGTATGTATGTAACAGCAAAATTTAGAATTTCATCAGTTTTAATTGCAGGGTTTAAAGTTTACACTTCACTTTAGCGTCACTTTAGCCACAGCAACGTCATGTGTTTGAAAACATAACCTTAAAAACGATTTTAAATATATCCACTTAAACGAAAAGTTAAATATGATTTTGCATAAAAAAGCTCCCAAAACATTATACAGACTGATCAGAAGCGTAAGTTAAATCCCGACTATATTCTTAATTCTTATTGTTTTTAAATTTCCAGTTTTCAAGTAAGGCGAAAGCACTCGTACATCTCGATGAAGACGTAAGCGACAAAATAGACCATGCAGTTTTTAAACCTAGAAATCATCCTGGAAGAATTAAGCCTAGAACAGTCATTTTACCAGACAACATACTGCAAGCAATTCAAAATGTTGTAGAAGGTACTGTAGATTTAATATTTGTACATTAAGACTTACCATCGTCTTGCAGATCATCCTATGAAATCACTAATGGACGACAGCCAAGTGCTAGCTAGGCATCTCCATGCCCGTTTGCCACCTGTGGAAAGGGAGGAACTGAAGCAAATAAAAAAGGATTTGCTTCGAGAGGTGCTACGAAAAGAGCCTAAGGCAGAACCGAAGTCCGACAAAGACAACGAACAGCTTAAACAAAGCATAAAAGATAAAGTAAAACAGAAATTGGATAGGAAAGTTTATAATTGGGCGGCAGTGAATTATAATGTCTACAATTCGTTGTTATATTTATTTGGAAGGTTTGCCCCAGACTACGCGGTTTTAGTCAGAATTTTTTCTGAGATCAGCACGAGGGATAGCAATTTCAAGCCGAGGAGTTTTTTCGATTTTGGTTCTGGAACTGGAACAGCAACATGGTAAAAATATAGCAATCTATAATAATTTCTATAAAAATGGTTACGATTTAAAGGGCTGCAAACGTTTATTGGAAGACGAATATTTTTGAATATTTCAATGTGGACTGTTCTGGGGAAATGAATGATTTAGCACAGCTACTACTCCAAGGCGGGAGGGGTACCAAACAGATCAACTTAAAAGGCACATTTTACAGACAATTTTTGCCTGCAAACAACGTGAGCGACTTGATTGCAATTTTATATTATTGGTTGAACTGAAATACTGTTACAGATTTCTTATGACGTGGTTGTATGTGCGTACTCCCTTCTGGAATTACCATCACTCAGGGCGCGATTGCAAACAGTTTTAAACTTGTGGAATAAAACTGGGGGCTACTTAGTGCTAGTTGAACATGGCACAAATGCAGGGTTTAAGGTAAGTAGTTATGGGGTGTTTTAGCAACGGGATAAAAATCAAATGGCTCTACATTATATCAAGCTAATTGCGTGGAACATGTGCGACTGGTACATAGCAAGTTCAACTGACACAAGAGCAATCACTACCATTGTAGAGCTAGTGGTTGACTAGACGACATGATTGTAGGTTGGGAAAATTTGCTAATGCAGCTTTGTTCCCATTAAGATAACTTTTATGCTCTTAAAGCAGAAGTAGACCAAGGAGGTATTTTTAAATATGCATTTGTTTGCAGGTAATAAACGAAGTTAGAGATTTTATTCTGAATATTGAAGATGGAGCAAATAAAGGACATGTCTTTAGTCCAGTAAGTATCACGTTTTAAATTCTAATATTCAGGTGAAGGCATTACTTGCGATAACTTGATTGATTTTAATGACACGAATTGTTAAAGAAGTGTAGCGTTAAAAACTGTGTGTCTTATGACCCGTTATAGAAGTATTTTATAAGCAAGTTATAAACGAGATATTTAATTATTCAAACAATGACTACATTTACACGGTAATTTAACACTGATGTTATTTAAACCGTTGTTATTAAAACTCGTGTAAAACGTGCGTTTACACAAGGGGTGTTGTACAGGCGTTAAAGTGTTCGTCGGTGTTAGCGTGGTGTTATCTAAAACCTCGTCGCAGTGTGACCAACTGCTTCGAGATTTTCCATCTGTAACTCTGTCAGATGCTGTCTGTTATTATAAAATTATAAACATAACCGCTATAACCTACAAGATTAATAACACAGCTGATACAATTCAGCGGAGTGACGTTAGTGTGGTTGACAACTGTGACTCAGTACAACCAACCGTCTTTACAATTATGTTGGTAGTCTTGTTTCAAAACGGGTGTAAGTCGAAAGTATCCATTTACACGTACATTTTACACCCGCTTACTAACGTCACGCCTCTTGGCGAAGTGATGTAGCGTTAGTAAACCGGTTCTAGTAAAACCGGCGTTAAACCCCATTTACACTACAATTTACACCGGTGTTAATAACAACCGATGTTGTAACACCGGTGTTAGCGGACCGTGTAAATGTAGTCAATATTAAATGCTGATTTAATGTGTTTCGAGACTGATCAAATAGCTTTTTATTCAGTTTAAACAAACTTTAATCATTTTAGTGATTTCACCTATTACACTAGAATGAACGACATTTGAACAAGGAAAGAACTCGACCACAGTCATTTCTTCTTCAAACCTTTTAACCCCCTAAGATTATGGCTGCGTTACAGAAATCCTTTACATCTGTTTTGTGAGTTAGACGGGTCTTCTTCCTGTTGCTAAATTACAGATTTATATGTGATGGCTGCTGTCACTATTGCTTATCATTTCTTTCTGTTGTTACCTTCCTTTCGAATTTCTCAGTCCATTAAATTTGTCCCACCTTTTACAACCTTTGGAATATGCTAACAACCCAGGCTAACTCGATATATTCTGCGATTTGAGTTGTAACTAGACGGTAATCAAAATTGGTGCCAATTGCCACTAGGTTCGTTATATTAAAAGTCATCCAGAAATTAGATTAGAGCAAGATTGAAATGAGAAGACACCAGCGTCATAGCTGCGCTGTAGTTTATTTTGTGTCGGACGGGTCTATTACGTAAGTAATGGGGTAACAGTGTGACACACAGCGGTCAGTAGCATCACTAAATACATTTCTTGGTATTTATAAAGTTTTCTACCTGGATCGCAAAACGCGGACAATGAGATTGTTGCTCGCAAAGAACCTACATACATATACGTACATAATATTAGAAGAAATTAACTTTAAACCATAACTTAACCTCAAATTTTGTACTTACAATTTTTTAACATGATCTGCAGAACATACTGTTATCGTCTGTATGAAATGTTTTCTCTAGTCCTTTCACCTACTTTTTTAAAAGTTCAAGTTTGTTGAGTTTCGCTTTAGGCATTTTAAACAATAAGGATCATAAACACACAAAACGACTTCTAGACAGTGATGTCGCTAGGAGCCACCTCAATAAAAATATGGATTATGTACATAAAATTAAACGAGATAAACTAAAAAGATTGTTAATATTATTGAAATTAGGTGACAAATGAAAAATAGGTAAAATTAACAAAAAAGTCAAAAATAGGTAATAGTTATTTACGTGGCAAGCTTAGTAAATTAGCCTTTATGGGTGAGCCGGATAATTTGCAGGGTAAGCGACTTAGGAGCGAGCCCTGTAATCCGGTAAGCCCCAATAAAGGCTGATTGCAGGAGAGCCACGTACATTTTATTTCCTCTTGGAGAACATCTTAAAAATTAATATTAATGATTAATGAAGGATGTTGTCAGTGTTGAATTCAGACTGATTACTCCTGGGGGGAAAATGAAACGTCTGGGGGGTATTTTTACCTATTCCACCGCAATCCGCCCATTATTTTATAGATTTAAATAAACATGAATATGAAGTGCTAATGTTTCCGGGGGGGAATTTTGTTCTGCCCGGGGGGGAATTTCACCCCCGGTCACCCCCTTGGATTCAACACTGGATGTGATTATTAGAAAACAAGGTGCTTGTAAAGTCGCCAGGGCAACATTTTACAGGCACCGTGCCTGTAAAGTCTCATTTATCAGTCAGTTCAGACGACAGTAACATTTTACAGGCACTGGTCTGTAAAGACTCATTTACAGAGTCAGTTCAGATGACAGTAAACGACCTTTTAACAAGTTCTAGAGGAAATAAAAATAAGTTGGGCTCATATTAAAGCTTTCTCTTCAAAACGAATTTCGGTATAATCAGCACATACGTAACTCTGTTATGTTAACAAAGGTCCCATCTCTAGGAATTAAGGGGCTGTCTCTGATGTAATTACCAATTTCATTATGTTTTCTGACCCCTTTTCAAAAACAAATAAACGCTGCAAATGACTGAAGGTTTTAATGACAGCCGTCAGCACATATGACGTCACTTACTGGTGTCTTCTCATTTCAATCTTGCTCTACTGATATTGCAATGCCCACAGCAATTCTGGTTGCATAACTAAGACGAAAATGAAATAAAGCTTCAAATAGGCACAGAATTGATATTTTGTTTATTGCAACATTAAAGTAATTGTTGTACACTAATAAATGCACAAGATATGATTATCAGCAGCTTTAATTTGATTGACAGAGGTTAGCATTAGATTAAAGCAGTATCGAAAGGGTTACGTTTAACTTAAATTTTCATTAAATGTGCTCATTATGGCAAATGCTCTTAATTTATGTGGACTGAAAGAGTTAATATTGAAGAGTCAAGACAATAATGTGAATTTACATTGCTACAAAGATGTTTAAAGCATTACGAAAGTTATAACTTACTTACTTACGAAAATTGTATGATGCGTTAATAAGTAAATTACGAGGCCAGCCAACGGCTAACACAGCTGAAAGGTAACGAAAGCAGTGTAATCAAGCATAGAATGCAAAGAGCATGATAAAGCGACCTAAGTTAGAATAAAGAACAATAGTGCAGTGCTAATCAAAACTCGTGAAAACTAATAGTGAAAAGGCAGAGAATTGTGAGGTTAAAGTGCTACTACGAATTGACAATTATTGAAAAACATTATATACTCATGGACAAAGAAAACCGGTACACTAAATTTTTTTGAAAAATCGCGATATTTCAAATGATAACTTTTTAAATTATGAAGTTAGAAAGATCTATAAAAAATGAAAATGAAGCTTGGACTATATGATTAAGAATAGATTGATTCCAATGATGCGCGATGAGTTTTAAAAAAATGGCGGATGACTGAGCGAGAGCATGCGAAATTGAGAAATAACGGACCGACTTTGCGGCGTTGCATAAGGTAAGCAAAACATTTTACGTCATTGAGAGAAAAAGAATATGAAAGGTTATAGTATCCTCTTCAAAGTTCCTCTCATAATGCATCTCTGTATCTCTTGTTCACTGTGGAAGAAAAAAAATTTTTTTAAAGCGTACATCTCGAAAAAACATCGCCAGGAGAATTTTGAATTTTCAAGAAGGTCAAATCACTGGCAAACGGCGATTTTTGGGAAATTGCTGTTTGGTCATTTCATAATGTTTTGTAACCAACTTCATTAATTACCAGGACGGGGTCCTTATCCTTGTGACACACTCACACACAATTACAAAATCACACAAACCCCTTTTTTGGAAGAATTATGTGCACTATAGTTGCCGGTAATTAATGAAGGTAACATAACATTATGAAAGCACCAAACAAACGGCAGCTCCCTGAGCCCGCTATTTGTCAGCGATTTGACCTTGTTGAAAATTCAAAATTATTCTCCAAGCGATGTTTTTTTGCGGAGATCTACGTATTTAAGAAAAAACTTTTTTTTTTCTACGAATCCGAATAACTCAGAAAAAAAGGTTTTACAGAGATACCTTTAGGGAGCAATTTTGAAGAGGATACTCTAACCTTTCATGTTATTTCTCGCAATGACGTAAATTTTTTTTGTTTACGTTATGCACCAACGTAAGCGCCCTCCGTTATTTCTTAATTTCTCATGCTCTCGCTCAGTCATCCGCCATTTTTAAAAAAACTCATCGCGCATCATTGAAATCAATCGATTCTTAAAGCATGTAGTCCAAGCTTCATTTTCATTTTTTATAGACCTTTCTAACTTCATAATTTAAAAAGTTATCGTCATTTGAAATATAGGAAATTTTTTCAAAAAATTTTAGTGTACCGGTTTCTTTGTCCATGAGTGTAGTAGTATCAAAACTCACTTCCAAAACAATTGTTGTAATTAGTTGCTAAGTTACCTGATGTTCATTTATTATTGTTGTCAACCCAAGCCATGAAAAATTGAGCTGTGTGCAAATTTGGCTCACAGAATATTGTAAATTTTTGAATATAAAAGTTTCCTGTTGAAGTCGAATTTAATTATCTTCAATGTGCAGTCTGTCTGTGTGTAGAAATTCATTGTGCAAAAATATCCGAGTGAAGAGAGTTCTGGAGCAGAGGTCGACTGAAATTTGTATCCAGCGTGTAGAGGAGACCGACCTTGCTGTTTATGTCCAGCGAGCAGAAGCCAGGAATAATCCAGATTTGTGTAATCGCCGTGGCGTCACTGAAAATTGTATCCAGCATAGGAAGCCCATCTTATAAGGTAGATTCTAACAGGAAAGCAGATCCGGCCGCCCATTAGCTTTGGGTGGCTTCAAGAATAGAGAATTTACAAGGTCCAGAAAGAGTTTTCCAGCCTCTGGGTCGTTCCAGAAGATTTTTATTACGATAGCGTCGTTTGATTTTGCGGGTGGCGACAGATTTGTACACCAGAACCGGAAATTGAAACAGTTGCCAAGTCGGCGTCCTTTTGACGTTAGAAAAACAAAACAGATTAGCCGTATTACGTCATAATTTGCATTGTATATTTACCTGACGCAAAATTCGTTGATTATTGGTATTTTGAGTTCAAGTGACATGCAAAAAAGTCTGGTATTTGCCATACTTGTATGTATAGTCAACAGTAAATGCTATACTGGGTGTTAAAACCTAACCTATAGAGTTTTCTCATGCAATAGTCGTAGCATTATTTGGATGAGTTGCCAATGCATGAAATAATAAAGGCAATAAACCATTTATTTTACAAATTAATCATTACAAACATCTTTTTAATGAGATTTGACACAATAATTCTATTATTAAAACTGTTAATTGTATTTGTGGTGATTCGCCCTTAATGATTTATTTTATTTATATTATTAAAGCCTTTTAGTGCAGAGCTTTTATTACAATATATAACTACATGGGGTTTATTAAATTCAATAAAAATTAAACAGGATCCGTTATATTTAAAACAACCCACCAAGTTATCATTACCAAATTATTATAAAGGATTCTTCAACTCAATAGTATGTGAGAATTATGCAAGCAAACCAAGGAATTGATTGAATATGTGCTGGAATCAAACAGCAAAATTGACCCAGACTGAATTGTAACCTCATCAGGCGTTTAAAAGACAGCTAACCCCTAACGCAAATCACGGTATGCAACGCTTATCTCAGAGGCCTCTCAAGAATGAAGGGCATTTTTAATTAAATAACCTTATCGTTTCAAAAATATAATCTTTTGCTGGAGGCTATGTTGCACTATCAGTGAAATATAACTATACTATTTTTACAATTAAAAAACTGTGCTATATGGATTCCAAAGTAAGCAAAATAATTAAATTGATAAGCCAGAAGAGGTTGTTTAGTTAAGCATAAATTGTCAACATAAAACCAAATGAATGGTTACAAGAGAGCCCAAAACTGCTCATAAAAGGAGGCATACAAATGAATGCCCTCACATTATCACGGAAATATTGGTTTTATCACATACCGTAGATGTTGATAGACCTTAAAGATTTCTGGCGAATTAATAGATACCGCATAACGCAAAGGGGCAGTAATAACCAACCAGAAATCTGAATATGTTCGACCTACTTGTCACCTCAATGCGAGATAACAACAGCTTGAAGAGGGAAGTCTTGGTCTTAGATGGCAACAGGAAGACTGGCCATTTTCAGGAAATAGCACCGGAAAATTTGCTGCACTGGAGTTAAACGTGTTTAGTGGTGTGCACCACTGCAACTGTTATGATGTTTATTAAACATTGTTTACCACTGTGGAATTAAGTTCAGTAAGATACAACCGGTTGTGGAAAACAATAACATTCCTTTTATTTACTTTAGAACACATAAAAAATTACAAACATACGTCAGTATTGATTTAAATACAAATACGAACAGTGAATGTCATGTAAACAAATACCGGAAACTAATTAATGCATTAGGATTTAAAGAGACTGACCGAAAAGCCCAGAACACTCAGTGAGTAGCCTGGTTTTCGAGACGGAATTATTGATTTATAACAGACCTTGGAATCTGACCTTGGTCCTTGATTTGCCCAAAGTGAGTCAATTCGGAATATGCAGAAGTCCCCAAAAACGAAGCTACTTGCGCTTATATAGGTTGCGCGTGCCTGTGAAGGATATTCCCTATTCTTTTGAGCATAATAGGATTATCCAGCTAGGCTCCCTCTCTCTATTGTCGCACAAGTAGTTAAAATAACTTCCGCCAAAAAGTCGAGTCGTTTAAAACTGTATTGTTGACCAGGGTTGACTTTCCCTTTTGCACGGTCTTATGGTTAGTCGGGACAAAAGGATATTTATGCAACTCTTCTTTTTCGTTCTCTCATATCCCTGCTTTTACGACATAGCTCCGGCTGTGCTAGAATTTGCATTGTGACGTTTAGAAAAGTTAGTTTGCATTCTTCTACTCGATGACACATATCAAATTTGACATTACTGCACACGTACGACTCGTATCACGAACGTCACTTTTACTAGCTCATTTAATAATGCACTATACAATTACATTTTACATTATGGTTTATGGCCTCCTCTGGACGAAAGACGTTTTCAGGCCGTTTATTGCAGCTGCGCTACACATGCAAGAGGACAGATACAAATAGTGCCAATTTGAAATTTTCAAAATAAGTCAATAAACGAATGTAAGCAACCTGCTCTACACACAAGCGCTTAAAGTAACCTAATTCCAAGGATATAGCATCGCTATGTTTGAAATAAAGGGCCTTTGGAACTGAGCAAAATGGCAATTTGCAAATGAATTAACAAAATATCGCAACACAGACAAAAAAATTATTTTAGACCATTACATCATCTACTTCTTGGTCTCCGTTTTATTCTTTCCTTCGTTTTATCCATTTTGGTATTTCCTTACTTTTCTCAGTATGTTACATCTGGCTTCTTGTTTTTACCAGCTTTACCATTCATCTATCCTCTTAACTCTTTGTCTACTTCTCTTACTCATCCTAAAATCTGGCTTAATGGTTTTCTTTCAATTTTAGTTCATCTTCTTGAGTTAACATCCATATTGTCATTGTATAATTATGTTACAGTGGACCTGATTATACATATGATTCATTCTATTTCCTATCTGCATTCTTTCTTTTACTCCCTGTCGCTTTCGTCTAGATAATCTTCTTTCTTTTTTACTTTTTTAATTTATCATAGAATTTTTTTTACTTCTAGTTCTGCAACTTCCCTAGCTGCATAGATGCGTATCAATGTTGTTTTCCGCTTTCGTTTTAACTGTCATTATTGCTATTCTGCTACTGTTTCTAATTCTTATACATTTTTCATTTAGCTTTTTATTACATAGAAGTCTACCCCGTTTCCTTCAGTTTCCTTCTTCACTGTAGAACAGGCTAAAGTTACTTTGTGTTAATTTCCCTTAGTTTACGTACCGGGAGATCGAGAAAGGTTGTCCGAAAAAAACTACTTTCTACAGCGAGTATATCAATATTTACATCCTCCAACTGTCATCATAGACATCTGCTGTCATGTATGAAATGAATTTAGCAATTTATGGTAGATTCAAAATAGGAAAACCATTATGACAATAAGAAGTTATTTGCAATCAGTTTTAATTAAGGTTAATAATTAGAATATTAAATTTTACAAAATTAAATTATACTCTAATCAGTAATTATTACAGTTCATGTTCGAAATGAGCTCCATTATTGTTGATACAGCACTGAACTCTTCTTTTCATGCTGTTAAAAACATTTTGTAGCTGTTGCACAGTTATATTTGCAGTAGCGGCAGTAATCGCATCCTTCAGTTGCTCAAGTGTGTGCATGGGGGTCTGATAGATCGTGTTCTTTAAATGTCCAAATAGAAAATAATCCAGGGCTGTCAAATCGGGTGACCGTGGAGGAAATGCAATGATACGATCATCATAAAATTGTTGTAAATGTTGACGTGTTCGAAGGGCTGTATGTGCAGGTGCACAATCATGCTGAAAATATCCCTGACGTAACTCATCATCGTGAAGTTCATTAATAAATCTGTCTAGAATTGTGATGTAGCGGTCAGCTGTTACGGTATCTTCAAAAAACACAGGGCCAATTATGCGTCTCCTTGACATAGCAATCCAAACGCCGATCTTTATTGGATGCAGTGGAGTTTGTAAAAATTCACCAGGGTTATGAGCAGACCACATCCTGTAATTTTGTTTATTTACGTAACCGGTCAGATGAAACCACGCTTCGTCTGAAAAGAAACTTGAATCCAGCATTTCATCGTTATTTAAACTTCGGTTAAACCAATTGCAGTACTGCACACGCTTTTCATAATCAGGAGGAAGTAATTCTTGCATTACTGAAACTTTATATGGGTGTAAATGCAGTTTTCGTCTTACTGCCTTTTGACACGTTCCATAGCTTAACCCTGCAATTACAAATTAAAATAATTTTTTTATACAAAAATTTATAGGATAAAAAATACACACCTGTTTGTTGCGCTAACTGTCGTAATGGTTTTTTAGGGCTGTGTAAGATGCGTGCCTGTATATCCTCTAATGTGTCCTGAGTTAAAACGGTTGGTCTTCCAGGAGATTTTCCTGCATCAACACTACCCGTTGTTTGGAAACGATGTACGATACGCTTTACATGCCTGCTCAGATTATCGTAATCAAAGTCGACGTCAGGGAACCGATTAACGAATTCATTTACACATAAATTTCCTGAATATTTCCATTCACCATTATCCTCATTGCGTTGGCCATTGCGGAAATAAGATTCAATAATAAACGTGTTGTGTTCAAGGGTATACATAACCTAAAATTTACAAACATAATTATTACCATTTTCGATTAATTGAAAACACTGTACTTACTGTAAACTTCGTTTAACAATGGCTAATTAGTATTGAAAAATACTGTTTTGTATAATAATAACGGCGTTCAAGAAAAAAAAGGAGAAGTAAAGAAACGTAAACACACAGAACAAGTGAGAACATCTGTCAACAGGAGTGTGGCTAATATCACACTAGAAAGAAATATTGATAACTACTTGGAAGGTAGTTTTTTTTGGACAACCTTTCTCGATCTCCCGGTATATAATTTCTTGTTGTTGTTCTTATCATAATTTCGAGTTGTCTCTCTGTTTTTATCCTTTAAACATTAAATATTAAGCAAAAGTGGTCACAAACCTATGGTTGGGAGAGCATTTTAAGGCAAAATAATATTAACTGATGGACATCTGGCGTTATAAACACATTTACAATTTTAATTAAATATTTCAGTGCCCGCACGACACAATTTGCCCACGATTTCTAACAGACAATACACCATGTAACTTCGAGGTTTCATACATGCCCCTTCCCTTTGGGGGCCCTACTGTGATACAAAGAGAGAGATACTCGTATGTTGTTCTGAAAAAAGGTATGTAAAATGGCACTGTGTTGCTCTGAGCTTAGTGCTGTATTTTATTTCAGGGGAAAGAAGTGCAGACGATCCGCAGTGGCCAAGAGTCGTCAGGAATCCCCTAGTTCGATCCAAGCATGCGATTTGTCGGATGTGCACCAGTAAAGGAAAATTAGAGGAAGTTATTTTTACTGCTTCTAAGCATGGAAAGTAGGTGTTTGTAATGTCTGTATTGAATTACATGAATTTTAGTAGCAGAAATGAAAATCATTCGGTAGCTTTGGTTAGATAAAATAAAATTTATTTTAGAATAGGCTAATTCCGTTTGGAAAAAATGTCAATTATAAATTGATAAAGTAAAATATTTTTCAGAGTAACATATTACTGTGGACGCTCAAGCGAGTGGGGTGATCTCTTACCAATGAAGATCGAATCAGATAGTAACAGTGAAGAAGATAATCAAACATCTGACTTGAAGCAACTGGATTAGATGTACATAGGATTTTATTGTACATATAATTTTGAATGTAATAAAAACATTTTAATTGATATTTTGGTACAAATTTTATGTGATTGCACGCTACAACCAGCGTACATAAATCAAACAACTAGAGACACTCAGTGTCAATTCTTTTGAGGTCAAAGTGTCGATTTGAATGACCTTGAACGGCTCCTGGGGGGGTACTTCCCAATATTACCAACAGATGGCGCCACTACTTGACCACATCAAGATTGGTAGCAGAGACAGTAAGTGGCTCTGATTGGTAACAAGTTCCATAAATCACGTTTGCTCCATATAAGGTCATCTCATGTACTTTGACGATGCACAAATGTGGCAGTAAATTTAAAATGTGGATATGTACCTAGCAGAATTTAGATCATAGTTTGTCATCTTGACGCATTAACCTGACAACTGCAAAATAATCGGTCAGTAGTAGTCTAAGAGCCAGCGACAAAAATAGTTACGTCATTTCATTAAGAAAATATTTCATCTTATTATATTCTCTTAACGTCGCTGATAATTAATTCTGAAGTCTGCCTGGTTTCAGGTGGCAGAAAGAAGTAGAAATATATCTATTTCTTCTTGTCCTTTGGAAAAGTATGTTTAGTTAGGTGAAAATGACTTGACAAAATGTCAAGTATCCTTTTTAAATTAGGTTATAATATTTGATCTTTGACATACATTTTTAGCTATACGTGTATTTGTCAAATGTCAAAAATTATAACCTAATTTTAAAAAGTATACCTGATATTTTGTCAGGTCAGTTTCACATAACTAAACATGACCTACTGGGGATACTTTTCCCAAGGGCCATAAGAAAATGAAATACCGGTAGATCGAATAAATTTTTAATAAAAGTCGCCTGTGATACTTGTTATATGTTTGACAGTTCTGAAGTTGATTGTTGATAGCACTGTCAGTCTACATCAAATTCGAGGTTGTCAGGTTCGGTTTTGTGTCAATTTATGTCAAATAACAAACAAAACCTAACCTGCTAACCTCGAATTGGACATACACCGACAGTGTCACCAACAATACACTTCAGTACTGCCAGATATGTTTATTTTATCTGTCATCTCTAACACTTTGCTGCAGCTTTTTCCACCACCGGAAACCAGGCAGACATCCAAATCAATTATCAGCGATGTTAAGAGAGTATAGTAACATGGCATATTTTCTTAATGAAATGACGTAACTATTTTTGTCGCTGGCTCTCCGTCTATATTAACTGATTCAATTTAACGACATTTCAATATGTTTACGTATACAGCAAAAAATTGCTCAAATAGTTTGCTTAACGGAATTAACGTATTCACTTTTCCCATGCAGGAGAAACGTCGTATAGTGTAGGAAAGTTTTTGTGGGCACGATAATTGGAAATCCACTAAATATTCCTTTTTATGTAAGGTAAGTTTATACATAACTATTGCTATTTTCTTAGCTGTAATTTTATAATTTATTGTTATTTTCTATTTTAGCAACACTTTGAAATCAAGAGATAAGGAAGTCATTGCTATAAATAGGATTTTTAAATGTTAATATGTTTTGTCTTTATTTCAAATAAAATAACAAGTGCAAATTTATAATCGTTTTGATGTTCGAGACATGAATAAGGGTGACGATTTGTGTGGGTCTAAATTTGTAGTTTTCTATTAATCGTATGTAAGTGCCGTTGTCGAAAACTACCACTACATCTTTAGTAAATGTAGTAGTTGTATGTGAAACTAGTAATTTCCGTGTACTCAAATTATAATATAATTCTTCTCTATTTTAAGAAGTAAGTACGCAATTTAATCCACATTTTAAATTTACCGTCACTGTCCGCCATATTTGTGCATTGTCGAATTACATGAGATGACCTGACATGAACAAAGCAAACGTGATTTACGGACCTTGATTGGTAGTAAGGTCACCAAATACATAAAGGTACCGCCATTTCATTCCAAGATTTTGTTCCCCCTAATTAAAAAGGACAGAACATTGTAAGAACATGAGAGTGAGACAATTGATAGCTTTACCCCAAATTAGCCGGGCTCCATAGCTCAGTGGTAAGCATTCTGGCTACTGATCTAAGGGTCGAGAGTTCGATCGCCGATCCCGGTGAGGTTTATAAAAATAAAAAAATGAGGATGAAAACCTCCACATTCGGAAGTGATGTAAAGTCGTGGGTCCCGTGTTACTACGATGTGTAGCATGTAAAAGATCCCTTGCTAAGGTTGGAACTCCTTAGTTTCGGCAAAATTCTAAGTAGGACAAAGGTACCTGGTACTCTGCATGCCTAGACCTTGTTCATGGGGTTGGCAAAAAGGGCCTATAAAGGCCTTTGCTAGACATCAGTTTCCCCAAAAATAATACTACTACTACTACTACCCTAAATTAAAAGAGACAAAAAAAAGATATATGTTTGCACAGTTGGCGGTACCTTATAACAAAGATATTATAATATTTAGTAACCTTAATTGGTAGAACTTTGTTCTGCCATCTGGTAATCAAGCTTAGAAATATCCCCTAAGTCACCGTCCCAGGCAGTCACCGTCAATTACTTCAGGAAATCATGATGAAAATGATGAAGAAGAGCCATACGAACCAAACGATTTTCAAAAAATTCTACCTAAGCGTAGTAAACGCAAGAGAAATCATAACAGTCCACAAGATGGAAATCCAGAAATAAAACAAAAGACCCACACGGGAAGCATTGAAACGAGAAATACTTACCAACCTCTAGTAGATTTAGTAGAAAAAAATCAGACATCCAAAACAAGTAAAATCGAAAAAATACCTCCTTTTATCCTATATGGGGTAACCAAAAATATACCAACGTTGTTGCAACTAATAAAATCAGTAACGGATAAGTTTACATACCAACTACTCTCAGACAACAGAATTAAGATTAAACCAGATAGCGTAGAAAATTATAAAAAAATTAAAACTGTACTAGATGAAAACAAAATCGTTAGACATACATATAAGCTGCCAGAAGAAAAGTTCTTTAGGGTTGTTCTGAGAAATTTGCATTATAGCACACCTCACGCCGATATCATATCAGCACTTAAAGTACAAGGGCATGAAATTAAACAAGTGATGACGGTACTCGATAAAGTAAAAAAGACTCCAAAAAATCTATTCTTTATAGACCTGGAAAGAAAAAAGAACAATGGTGAAATATATAATATCAAAACTCTCATGAATGCCGTGGTACGTTTTGAGAAACCAAACATAAAGCAGGGAATCGTGCAATGCAAGAGATGCCAACAATATGGTCATACTCGAAATCAATGCACCCAACAATTTCGCTGCGTCAAATGTGCAGAACCACATGATTATCGACAGTGTACTAAAAACAAATCTGACGGTAAACAGGCAAAATGCACTCTGTGTGGAGGAGCGCATCCGGCAAATTATAAAGGATGCCAAGTGTATTTGGACATTATTAAAAAACGATTCCCAACAGGAAACGGAGTAGCCTTACCACAAAATAATGTACAAAGAAATATAGTACCGCCTTTACATTTATCAAAAGATACTACCATCACAAACACAAATAAAATCCAACCAGGTATTTCTTATGCTCAAAGGCTAATGGAACAACCTTCACAAGGACAAAAAGCAAACCTACAAATGCAACAACCACAATTGAACAACGACATCATAACCATCTTACAACAGCAAAATGTGTATCTGCAACAACAAAACGTCCAATTGCAACAACATTTAAGCAAACAACAGCAAGCAATCTTTGATCTTATCACAGAAATCAAACAGCTGAGAGAAGAGCTAAAACAAGCCCCGAAATTAAGCAAATAAAATGGCTGAAATATATAAGATATGCTTATGGAATGCCAACGGCCTTCTAAACCACAAGTGCGAACTTGAATCATACTTAGCACTTCATAAAATAGACATTCTATTAATATCCGAATCCCACCTCACATCCAACACGAGTTTTAAAATACCACACTACATAGTCCACAGCGCAGCCCATCCAGATGCAGAACGAAGAGCAAGGGCTGGTGCTGCAGTCATCATAAGAAAAGGCATTAAACATCATTTACTAAGCAAAATAGAAGAACCATTCCTTCAAACAGCAAGTATAGTAATTGAAGACTGGTACGGACCAATTACTATCTCAGCAGCCTACTGTCCACCCAATTACCCGTCAAACAGGGAAATGTTCATAAACTACTTCAATGAACTCGGTAATAGATTCCTGGCTGGCGGCGATTATAATGCCAAGCACACCAGTTGGGGTTCCAGGATCTCAGCTCCAGGAAGAGGAAAAATACTGTATAATGTTATCCAAGATTTACATCTAGATCATCTTTCCACATACAAACCCACATACTGGCCAACAGATCCGCGTAAAATTCCTGACTGCTTAGAATTCTTTGTCACTAAGGGGTTTGCTCGTGATTATTTGAATATTGTTCCCAACTATGATATTGCATCGGATCATACACCGGTAATAGCAACAATTCACTCACAGATAATAGAAAAGGAGCAACCAGTTAGACTTTGCAACCTAAAAACCGACTGGGAACACTTTAAAGCATTAATTGATGAGAAAACGAACCTGAAAGTGTCTCTCAAAACAGCCACAGAACTGGAGGAAGAAGTGCAGAAATTTACTACACTGATTCAAGAAGCTGCCTGGGAAGCAACGCCAATTTCAAGAAGGAAAAAGAACAAAATTAACTGTCCACCCGTTGTTCGGGATAAAATCAAAGAAAAAAGACGCCTTAGAAAAATTTGGCAAAGGTCAAGATATCCCCAAGACAGGATAAATTACAACCGTGCAGCAAGACAACTTAAAGAATTTCTCACAAAACTTAAAAACGATGGCTTTAAGCAATATATTGAAAATCTTTCAGCATCTGAAGATACAGATTATGCACTTTGGAAAGCTACCAAAAAACTTAAGCAACCCAAAGAACAAATTCCGCCTATCAGGAAAATAAATGGAACCTGGGCTAAGACTGATAAAGAGAAGGCTGAAGTTTTTGCAGATCATCTGAGAGAGGTCTTTCAACCTTTTCCGGCGGCTGAGGAAAACGAAGATGAAGAAATAGTTGCATTTTTGCATGAACCAGCACAATCGAGTGAGTGCATCAAACTTGTTACGTCAAAAGAAGTTAAAAACGTTATTAAAAACCTAAATACTAAAAAGACACCAGGGTACGACCTGATCACTGCTCAGGTTATGAAAGAACTACCTAGAAAAGGATTGAGTATGTTAACATCACTCTTCAATGCCGCATTTAAACTAAAATACTTCCCAGTACAATGGAAAGTGGCCGAAGTAATATCAATTAAAAAGCCGGGAAAACCGCCAAATGAACCAACCTCATATCGACCTATAAGTTTGCTTCCAATAATGGCTAAGATAATAGAAAAACTATTAGCAAAGAGACTACAAGAAATTATTGCCGAACGAAACTTAATTCCAGACCATCAGTTTGGCTTTAGAACCAAACACTCTACCATAGAACAAATCCACCGAGTAGTAGATACAATTAAAAAAACTTTTGAAGATAAAAGCTATTGCGCTGCAGTGTTTCTTGATGTCAGCCAAGCTTTTGATAAGGTTTGGCATCAAGGATTACTTTATAAGCTAAAGAAAACTCTACCAGAGGCAATGTATAGCATCCTAAAGTCCTACTTACAAGAAAGATTTTTTAGAATAAGATATGAAACTGAAGTAACAACATTACACACAATAGCATCGGGAGTGCCTCAAGGAAGCGTGTTGGGTCCAATACTGTATCTTTTATATACGGCGGACCTGCCCACAAGTATAAATGTTACCACAACAACATTCGCCGACGATACGGCTATTCTAGCAGTACATCAAAGTATTAACGAAGCAACAAACATACTTCAGACTAACATTAACGAAATTGAGAGCTGGACCAAAAAGTGGCGCATAGGAATCAACGAATCCAAATCAAACCATATTGTCTTTACGAAATGTCGTAGCGCACCATTACCTGTCACAATAAGTAACCAAATAGTCCCTACAACAGACACCGTAAAATACTTGGGAATGCACCTTGATAAAGGGCTAACATGGAAGTCGCATATTTGGAAAAAACGTAAGCACCTCAATGACAAATTTCGTAAACATTACTGGTTACTCGGGAGGAAGTCACAGCTAAAACTCAGCAATAAACTGTTAGTGTACAACGTTGTACTAAAACCGGTCTGGACCTATGGGATACAGCTATGGGGGACAACAGCAAAATCCAACGTAGAAATCCTTGAACGATTTCAGTCAAAAGTGCTACGTACCATGATCGATGCTCCGTGGTTTATCACTAACAACGACATCTACAATGATCTTAAAGTGCAAAAAATTAGTGAAGTGATTGTGCAATATAGTGCAAGTTACATTAAACGCTTAGAAGAACACCCAAACGTGTTGGCAATAAATTTGCTAGATAACAGTCAACAAACTAAACGTTTAAAACGAAAAACACCACTTGATCTAATGTAAAAAAAAAATCAATTAACCACATTACTTATAAACTCTTAAGTTAAACTAAGTTAAACAAAGATAATATTATATATATATGTATTGTATGTATGTATATATTTTGATTTGCATATAGAGAGTGATGTTCAATGGAACACACCTCTTCACGACATTCTGTACTACAACTAATATGTTTATTGTTTTGTAAAAAAACAGATTACATAGTAAACTTACAAAAAAAAAAAAAAAAAAAAAATTATAATATAATTCTTCTCTATTTTAAGAAGTAAGTACGCAATTTAATCCACATTTTAAATTTACCGTCACTGTCCGCCATATTTGTGCATTGTCGAATTACATGAGATGACCTGACATGAACAAAGCAAACGTGATTTACGGACCTTGATTGGTAGTAAGGTCACCAAATACATAAAGGTACCGCCATTTCATTCCAAGATTTTGTTCCCCCTAATTAAAAAGGACAGAACATTGTAAGAACATGAGAGTGAGACAATTGATAGCTTTACCCCAAATTAGCCGGGCTCCATAGCTCAGTGGTAAGCATTCTGGCTACTGATCTAAGGGTCGAGAGTTCGATCGCCGATCCCGGTGAGGTTTATAAAAATAAAAAAATGAGGATGAAAACCTCCACATTCGGAAGTGATGTAAAGTCGTGGGTCCCGTGTTACTACGATGTGTAGCATGTAAAAGATCCCTTGCTAAGGTTGGAACTCCTTAGTTTCGGCAAAATTCTAAGTAGGACAAAGGTACCTGGTACTCTGCATGCCTAGACCTTGTTCATGGGGTTGGCAAAAAGGGCCTATAAAGGCCTTTGCTAGACATCAGTTTCCCCAAAAATAATACTACTACTACTACTACCCTAAATTAAAAGAGACAAAAAAAAGATATATGTTTGCACAGTTGGCGGTACCTTATAACAAAGATATTATAATATTTAGTAACCTTAATTGGTAGAACTTTGTTCTGCCATCTGGTAATCAAGCTTAGAAATATCCCCTAAGTCACCGTCCCAGGCAGTCGAGACAGGTTTCAAAATTTGGCATGAGTGTCTCGGTTTGATTTATGTACACTGCTACAACCAAAACTAAAAATAGAAAAGTAAAACGGAATAATTAAATTACATGAGAGTGCTATTGAAATATCTAGAATAAGGCACACGCTGAACCCGCAATACGAAGGTCTCAATATTTCAGATCATGCACCCAAAAGGACTTAGCTATAATTTATTATGACTTAAAATTATTAGTTTCTCTGAAGCAGAGCGAAGAGCTACTTCGAATGCTTTTAATTAAATTATACAGGGTGTGTCTAAATTATATGGACTGGAAATGGCTTAACCATGAGTTCCTAGAGTACCTGTATATGTATAAGATAAGAGTAGAGCAAACAATAAGATTTAGGGATCCATCATGCAAAGTTAGTTACAATTTCACAGTCTACTACATGAATAGTGAAGTTAGTTACAACTGTCATAAGTTACAGTTGACTATAAAATTTGTATTTAGCCGTGGTAAGGAGTTGAAATTATATGTCAAATTTTTCTTCAAAAGCTTGCTGTCGCATCTACATAATACACAAAACTTATATATGAAGCTTCAACGCCATACCTCTTTTCGTTTTTGAGATATTCTGTTCGCAGACTGACAGACCAATAAAAAAAATATGTTTTTTGGGTTCAGGGGACTCTAAAACGTGAAGATCTGTTGAAAACTCAATTTCGAATTTTTTGGGTGAATTTAATACTTCCTTTATCTTAAAAGGAAGTAAAAAGGAACTTCAGTGCCGAAGTGTACACTATGTTTTATTTGAAATCGAGAAATCCTAAAATTACATTTTAACCAACTTTGTAGATTATGTTGATGTCAGTTGAAGTTTATCTGTCGACTCGCCACCTACAAAAAAAGCGTAAAACAGTGGATTACTTCACTGCCGATTTCTCGTATTTTAATGAAGATTTCGGCGTACTTCACTGCTGATTTCAAACAAAATATATTTTTATCTATTAAATAGTAAATATAGTTGTTGCAAGCCAACTTTATATCAATTTGCTGTTCATTTCATATCTACATATGAGGAACAGAGATTGAATAATACATAGTTACATACTGTACCTACTTAAATGTAAGACCCTAAAAATAGTTCCTCAATCTTACTTTTTATAAATGTTTATCTAAGTTCTGTGTACAATATTTTAAAAGATAGAAATTTAATACTAGAAGTAAGAAGGAATACATGTATATTAAGGTTTTACTACAATTTACTTGGGAGACATGAGAGACTCGCTTCAGCTTATCCAATGGGCGATTTATTAAACCCTTTCTTTAAAATATCTGAAATATGGATTATAAAATATCAAAAGAAATGAATACCATTATTGCGAGCTCAACAAATTTATTTTAAGTTATAACTGTATTATTATGTTAATTGCTTATTTTTGTATTATATGGTATACATTTTCTCATTAATCATGTATTTGTATGTGAAAGAAATGGTCTTTAACCGTTAAATAAATAAATAAAACAGTTTGAAATATGTACCGCATAACTGCAATAATTCTGACAACTTTAATGTCACTAATTTAAAAAATCTGTGAATGGGTTTACACCGAACTTCCCTCTCGCGAATTAGATCAATTTTCAAATTTTAAAAAAATGTATCCCGCTGGGGTTTGAACCTGCCGCATCTGCATAGCGGTCGTAACTGCACCTGCGTAGCGATCGTAACAGCATTGATAAGTCGAACTGCGCCATCGAGCCTAATTGAAATGCGTGCGGCGTGCGCCTCTATTTAACGGAACGGGTTTATTGTTGAAACGTTTCGACTCTTTTGTGACATCCTGTATCTGTTGATTCCTATTTTCGGCAAGTGTAAAGCCTGACCTATGTGAAAATTATTACTTCCTTCTATTTCAAAATCAACGCAAAAATAAACAATATTTTATAGTTTTAAGGTGCTCACCCTGTGTATATTTTTGCGACATTTTCACGGTTTCGTGCCAGGTATATATACCGGGTGTCCGTTCTCAAAGTCGAACATAGGCCATTAACATTGTATTCAACGTTTTTGCAGATTCCTGCTCGCCAATTCAACTTACAGGGAAGGTAATGGTATCAATGGAAAGATAAAATTATTACGCATCGAATGGTACCAATAATAATATTCAAGATGCGATTTTTATTTTAAAATACTAATTTAAAAATTGGGAATTTTTAAATATGCCATGCCTTGCTTTTCAAGTTTTATAGCATTTGTCAAAAAAATTGGTAATTATTTGGCGAAAAACAGGTATTTTCTGTCAACGTCTGTTAAAATTATCTACAGAAAACTGAATTATTTCAATAAAGAACGAGTGAATGCACTAATGTTAATTGCCTATGTTCGACTTTGAGAATGGACACCCGGTATAATGTGTATGCAAAATATCATCTTCCTCCGACAAATAGTTCTTGAGTTATACCGCCAACAGACAGACAGACGGAATTGAGAAAACCTGTTTTTTGTCATCTAGGGACCCTGAAACGTGAAGATCTGAAGAAATCTCAGGTGATTTTTTCGTGATTACAATACTTCCTTCGCCTTTCAGACGAGGGAAGTAAATCGAAATCTCGCAGGCCACCTATATTCTTGAATTCTATTGGGATCCAAAGGGATCCAACCAATAAAATGCTGTTGTCACGTTTGCCCTACTCATATTGAACTATATACAGGCACTAAAAAACTTATAGGCAATAAATAAATAAACACATGGAAGCGTGGAAGCTTTGGTGATCTAAAAAGTAGGCGGTGTTACGGTCTAAAACAACTTTTACACCTCGCCGGCTCATACAAAAATTTCATAAAAGCTAGACGGCCAGCGCGGACGATATTTCTCAAAATCCGGACAATGACTCGCCTAGGACCGCTCCCTGCCCGTAACAAGATATGCCGGCTAAACTACAGTGGAGCGAGGAGTGGTCGTACACGAGATTACTTACGGGCAATGGCCTAACGGACGGTAAACACTGACAAAATTAAGTGAGCGTCACCCGGTTTCATCAATAAGAACGAAAATGCAAAGGTAGACACACTATGAAACCGAGAAATCAATGTGCCTACTTTTCGACTTTACACCTTGGCGAAATCCCAAAGCTAAACAAGAATAGAATATTTGTGCACAGCCTCACGACTCCCAACACTGCGGCGACGAGCGCACTGACTTACCTGCGACGCTTAAAAACTCCTTCCAGGCACCACCGTGCATCAATCTGTAAATAAGCATGCACAGGCCCGTGGAAGAAATCATAAAGCAACGCACAGTAAACCGATCTATTGGTCTAACACAATACAACAGCGCCCACGTCGTCAGCGTACACAATATATAGACTCTAACAAATGGGTACTATAGCTAAGAGCCCAGCTGGGAGGTCGCCTTACTTCTAAAGTATTGCGGAAATTGCAAGAATCGGTACACTGCCCCAACGCGGGTGGCTCGCACTTACCTTGAAGAGCGTTTGTTAGAGTTTACACACAGCCAAAGCGGGCGGTTGGTGATTAAGCGCATGATTTATCGTTTGAAAGCAACCCACGCTGGCGGCTGGCATATAACATGAATGATTCATTAGAAATAGCCTGAGCTGTCGGCTAGCATTTAACATTAATGAATATTTATAAACAGCTTATGATGGCGGCTGGCATATAACATGAATAATTCATTACAAATAGCCTGAGCTGTCGGCTGGCATTTAACATGAATGAATATTTATAAACAGCCTATGCTGGCGGCTGGTATGTAACATGAATAATTAATTAAAAATAGCGCACACTCCTTCATTGGTTAGCTTTGCCTGGCTGCGTCGACTATCGTCGAGCGCCCGCCGTAAAAGCAGACGTGTCGTGGCCAGAAGCGACGGGGCTGTGCGAAGTCCAATGATCCCAGGTGCGGAATTCTCATAGGAAACAACGGAAAACTGTCGAGACCTGTATGTGTCGGTTCTGAAAAACCGAATCCACTAATGTAGCGGAGAAGAATGGCCTAACAGGCCGTTGGAAATTTGCAGAACAGAAAATCATCAAAATTAACAAAAGGACACGCATAAACCACCCCAACAAACACCACTTCACTCTAAACCGGCCAGTAAAGAACTTTTCGAAAAACAAAGCCACACCTCGCTGTAACAGCACATTCACTGGCCGCTTCCGCGCGAGGCTGTACACCAGAACCAAGCTCTCGAAGCGCTTACAATCACAGCCGGCCACTGACTGCCTCCAGCTACAGGGGGGAACCGGTTAGCCGCATGATCTAAACACATGTGACCAATCGCGAAGCGAGAAAAAGCCCGCCGTTAGCTCGACTCGTCAAACTTTCTAGAACAAGGCTGTGTGCGATATCTTAAAATTCCAAATAAGCCAACAAAAGTAATTATGAACGACAGAAAATTACAGCGACTGTTATAGCTGCTTGCACACAAGTTGATTAACTATTGGGCGTAAAAATACGACAGGAAAAACTATATACAAGCAGGGTCAGAATATTTGAACCGAAAATACTCCAAAAGGTCGCATATTGGTAGAATTTAAAAACGTCCTAACAGCAGGATCAGCCAAATGAAACTGACCGTCTCGGCAATGTCTTCCAGTGACATGTAGCTATTTGTGTGTTGACAAACTTAAAAAACTTAACTATGTTAGCAACTGCAGAAGTGCAAAAGGTCCTATGTATGCGCCCCCCGACTAGCGACCGATATTTATGATTGAGGTTACATATTATGCAGGTTGTATCCCAGTAATCGGAGAAACATGTCTGGAAATGATACAAGACCGAACATGAGTTCAGATGGTGTGTAGATGTCAAAGTACAACCATTATGTCTACATTAGACTGAAATATTCTTATAAATATGATAGCAATGGCCTAAAAATCATTCAAGGTGCAGGAATGGGATATGTCACAACTTTTGCTTTTACTATATTTATAAAGGTTATGTCAAATGCAAGAAGGGGATAAGTAACACAAGACCTTTTTGTAGAACACTGAGTTTATTAGCATTTACTATTAATGTCTAAACAAAAGTAAACATTTTGAACGATAAAAGAAAAAATAAATACAAGTAAATAATCTGAGCAAAGAAAAATAAACACTTGTAAATATTCTATTCCCAGGCCCACATCATTCACCCAGTCGTTATCATAACGAACACGTTTGTTATGAAAAAATGCACAATTCAGTTATACAGTGGACTAAATATGTCATTTTAACCTAAAAATTACAGACAATCTGCTGAAATTTTCAAATGTCACAATAAAACTGTCGTTCATTAAACTGCAAAGATGTGTATTTTTTGTGCTCGTGGGAAAAATAGCGCACATAACTCGCTCAAAAGTGTATCGTTCTCTCGTATTTTAAGTCACATGGCTTCGCTACACTTGCCTCGTTTCTCAAATGTACTAGCACGATATACGTCACTTTCACAGCTTTATATAGTATACTATAAAGACAAAAAACATAAAGACAAGTAAATATTCTTAACAAGAAAATAAAAAATCCTAAACGGTTTACTAATCGAAATCACTACAGTTCTCAGTTACCTCTGAATCTACATGTTTTATTTTTTGTATATTTCTATTCTACCCCGCTATATTTCTTTGTTTTTTCGCCCACGATTTTCAACAACGTTTGCAACATTACTTGCAATATTCTCCTGGGCTTCAAAATCAGATGATTCCTCGCGCGATGGCTAAAAATCGCTGCCAGAGCTTTCATATGGTTCACTATTATCACGATTCATATTATTAAATTATAATCTAATATTATGTCATTTTATATCCCTTCAGACTCCGTTAAAAAGACTAAAGGCAGACAGGCGACGAGTTCACACTCGGCTTAACACTGGACCAACTTTAATAAAGTGGCATGATTTTTTGATGCAGGTGGTCACGACTGCAGGAAGGGGATAAATCGTGCGAGGTTCGACCAAGTGTAAAAAACAACGAATATGTGGCGCAAGAATGGAATAACGAGTAACATACCCCTTGATTGCGCCACTCTGTAGCAAGAGATAAGTGATTTTATGTTATAGTTCGGTACCTATTAACCGCACATATCTCGTATTTGCACCAGACAAAAAGACCATATTTTAAAACCTATTTCTGTAATTAACTCATTTTTTCAAATTATGTTACATATCCCCTTCTTGCACCACAGTCTTCAATTGCACGGGAACGTGAGTGCCAGACATGCAGATGCACAACAGACCCATCAGAACATGATGAAACCCAAAGCTAGTGGAACTTCTGCAACGGCTTGCCTGTGAAATTTAACTTGCAAGGGCAGCTCTGATGTCGGCTCGATGAATGAAGGGATGCCACGGCAATTACAAACTTGGTGATGGCCCCCTGCTCCAAATTTCTGCACCTTGGGACTCAGGAGCGTCTGCTCCACAGAGCTAATCCCTTTTCACTGGAATGTGTCACCACGAGAGAAATTAGAAACGCAGATGCTCTGCAGACTGGTGAATATAAAAAACCACCGTTTGGCTCACACAGAAAACTTTGTAATACATGAAACTGGGAGAACCATTTGTAGCCAGCACAAATTTTAGAAGGCTTATTTTTGTTATTATTACAATTGAATATCTCATATCCTAGCAACTACGTTTTATAATTGTTTTTTATGAAATAGGTTTTGGTATAATGTTTTTACTTAAGGCGGCTTAGGAGAGCTCATAGATTTCCATAGCGGGTAAGGTAAATTTTCTTTTGCTCCTTGAATTTAAAATGTTTAGGCAACTTTAGATACACCTCTTTGCCTTCAATGGAAACGTCGAAAGCGGATTATTTCGCTAAGTACCTTATCTGTTAATCTACTACCTGTGAGGAACCTTCTATTTAAAACCAAGTTAGCCCAATACATCCTTACATTTGTTTTCGAATCACCAAATTAAATAATTTTAACTGAAATCTTTTGATGCAATTGATATGTTGTAATCAATAAGTTGGGGACTAATATAATTAACTATTTATAGACAGAATTCTTATGCTTTTCGCTTCCATTATTTTTCTTAATAAATAATTACGTATTATGGATTTTTTACTTCCTTATTGAACAAACTAAATTATTGTTAGTACCGTTTACGACAATAATCTTATTTTGCAACAAAATATAGGTAATTAGTAGACGAATTTGAAAACATTAGTTACTATTATAAATGAGAGATGACTGCTACACTAATGATCCTTATCTGTATTTAGTATCAGCTACGGAATTTCGCCCTTTGTTTGTACAGGTACGTATGCCAATTTAACCTGGTTATTATCATGCAAGTAAACGGTATAAGGCGATCTTGCATTTCGAAATAACGATGACCCTAAAGTTTCCAGAATCAACTAGTGTAATTTATTTCGCAAAGTGGAAAATGGAGCATACATATCTTTCGCATAAATAATTTTTAACAAAATACGTTCAAAGCATGAAAGCTTACATAGCTATATTTTTATAGTTTAAGTTCTATCAATTTATCCAAAACAAACTGCAAATACATTGGTATACTTGACGTTTTTTTATGATGATTTATAGTGACACCAGTAAATAATATCAGGTATATTAAAAAAAATAAAAGTGATTGATAGTAGTAATCAAATTACAGGAAAAAAGATAAACTTTTCGTTAAAGAATTCCGACGAATGTAGATGTAAAGCTGCAGCTATTAGCTATATCTTATAATACTAAAGGCAATTTTTATGTATAATTGAAACAACTATAGTCAGCGAAGCTCCTGGATATTTTACTAAACAATTTTTACGGCACGTCAAAAACAATATACTGCAAAATTGAACAGCAAACGTTAAGTACCTATAATGGATTATATGAGTAATAAATGTATAGTTCAAAAACCTCAAATAATTATGTATTTTAGGGAAATCTTTTAAAAGGCGAACTTTTGCTACAGTTGATGAAAACTACAGATTAGAAGTAGAAAATAAAGTAGAAGACATGGATTCTGAAACTTATGAAAAAAATCTGTAAAAGGCTTTACCCAGAACTTACTACCTCATTGGCATTGTGACACTAAATAATTTGAAAATTCAAATTAAGTTAGTAGTAAAAATACCTGCGTAGCAAATTGTAACTGCATCGACTTGTCGTCTGCGCCATTGAGACTTATTGGAAAGAGTGCGGCGCGCGCCTCTCTTGAACAGAACGGTCTGATTGTTGAATCGTTTCTACTCTCTTGTGACATTATCCTGTATCGGTTGAGTCTTATTTGTGGCAAATGTAAAGCCTGGCCCATGTGAAAATTATTATTACTTTCATCTATTTCAAAATTAACGCAAAAATAAACAAAACTTAAGAAATCTCGGAAGGTGATTTTTTCGCGATTACAATACTTCCTTCGTCTTTTAGACGAGGGAAGTAAATATCCAAAGAATTCAAAAAAAATCTCAGTAACAACGAAAAACACATTTAGAAGAACCACATCGACTGCTAAAACTGTGGAAAATTTATTGTATAACACATTCAAAGGAAATACTGCTACAAATTTCGGTATACAAAGCGAAGATACAGCGATTACGTTTTTTGAAAACCAATATCCAACGCAGGTAAGAAAGAGTGGTCTGATAATTGATAAATGATCCATGCATTTTTAGGTTGTTCCCCCGATGGATTAATTGAGAATTATGCTTTAATTGAAATTAAAAGTGCAGAAAAAAGCGGGGACCTTTCTCTACTTCAAGTAGTAATTTAAAAAAATTATTACGTAATCATAATTATTATTATCAAGTTCAGCAGCTGCTGCATATTTCGGAACGGAATCTATGTTAGTTTTTAATTTATACTAAAGGCTTAAAATGTACTTAGTAAATCTTTATCTACATATAGCATATAGTTACTTGTAATTTATCGTTTGTGAAATTTTAAAAAATGTGCCTAGTAGGTTATTATTTTTGGAAAGAAAATATGGAAAAAATGTGCGAAGTTGACTCACGAAGATGTTGTCAACAAAGTACACGTGATATATATATATATATATATATATATATATATATATATATATATATATATATAACTGTCAACACTGTTTAGAGATATATGTATGTTATTTGTTATATTATTATTTACTTTTTTTACTTGGTTTTCTGGTATTGTTTTGATATTAATAATTATAAAACCAATAAATTCGTTTATCCGCAAACGTCACAAAAGTGACAACTTATGTGTCTTTATTGAGAAGGTAAAAGTGTCACTTTATCTGCCTAAGCAGATAAAATAGCAACTTTTGCGTACTTTATCTGCCTAAACACACAAAATCGTTGCTTTCTTTCTTTCTTTCTATGTTTGTTCGCTATCTCCTCCGAAGATACTGGACCGATTAAATTGTATGATGGCTTAAAATTTTGCTAATTTTTAGACTTAGATCGTAGGCCGGTTTTCATTTTCAAAAAGAGTAGGTACGAAAAAGTTTTAATTTAAATAAATCCTGCAGCAGAGCGGAGCATCTGTCGCCGTGGGTTATGGTGTGACAGCTGCTGCTGTGGCCGTGTGCTATTAGCTCGGGTGTTATATACAGAATTTGAACGACACCTTCGAATTTTTTAGCATTTCCAGGCACCACTTGACGCGTGCCTGTTTTTGTTCTTCTTTCAAATTGTGAGGGATCCAACGACTACAAAGCTTCCGGACATGCAAATGATCGTGCAAAATCGTATGTATTTGTTTCGCCGCAATGCTTAAGGATGTCTCTATCTCACTATATGTCACATGCCGATCTGATAAAATCATTTCACGCACAGCATCGATATTTTTCGCGACAACAGAGGTGGATGGACGACCTTCGCGAAGATAGTCATCAAACGTTGGGCTTCCACGCTGGAATTCTGCGAACCATTTGTAAACCGTAGTTTTGGATGGTGTTTCATCCCCAAATAACGAACTAAATTTTTCTACGCATTACTGCGGTGTTAAACCGTATCGACATTCATAAAAGATCATCACTCGAAGATCACGATTCGAAATTTCCAATTTTCACACAATTAGGATTCTGTCAAATTCTGTTGAAACGAAACTGCTCGGTTTGAAATCGAACTGTCAACTGAATTATAGATTAATAACGTCAAATTTTACGAATATGACAATTGCAGGACGCTGGCAATGCAAGGAGTACTCGATTCCGCGAACTTTAGCATTGTACCTCGTATAGTAGTATAAAAAATAATATATGAACCACTGTTGAGAAGACTATTATATCCTTGCACTTGTTTTGGTTAATTGGATTTTGATCATCATTGAATATCTTGTAGGTGCAACTCTTCTAGGATAAGCTCTAAACAGTTAGAACAAACTACATGTAAATCTATAATTTAATTATTGTTTTAATGAATTTAGAAATGGAAGCTGAGTAATTATTTAAAAATAACTAATTTATTGCTTTTTATTGGTAATTTCACTAAGTCAACACCCTTTGTTGCAATTTTGAAAACATAAGCCATTCACAAAAACAAAAAAAGATTAATTCTGTCTTAGCTGACAATTTCCGTAAATTTCTATACAGGTAGCCGACTTCTACTAATAAAATAATAAGTTTCTGGTCAACAAATGTATTACAATGTTGTTTAAAAATAACATAAAAGTTTTCGATACACTATTACAAATTACAGATTATTTTTGCATAACTAATCCCGGTCAGTTGTAATGGGTGATTCATTTAGAGGTACTTTTTCCAGTAGGGATTTTATGACAGATCTAACTGTCAAACTTTAATGGTATTTTTGTTCAGTATTGTTTGACATTTCATCATGGAAAGACTTACCCCGGAACAGCGTTTACAAATTATTCAGCTGTATTACGAAAGTCAGCGTTCTACGAGGAATGTGTTTCGTGCGCTTAAAGCAACTTATGGTCCTCATAATCGGCCTACCGAACGTACAATTCGCTATATCATCGACAAATTTGAAAACAAATTTTCATTATTGGATAATACGCGACCAAGTAGACCACATCCAGCACGCAGTGAAGAAAATATAGCGGCGGTAGCAGAGAGTGTACGCGATGATCGTGATGAATCGATTCGGCGCCGTTCTCAACAGCTTGGCTTATCGTATGGAACAACTTGGTGTATTTTTGTAAGGATCTTGGTTTAAAAGCATACAAAATTCAACTCGTACAAGAATTGAAGCCGGCCGACCTTCCGAATCGTCGCCGTTTCAGTGTTTGCGCTTTTGAAAAGCTTGAAGAGGATCCACTGTTTTCGACCAAAATTTTGTTCAGCGATGAGGCCTATTTCTGGCTTAATGGCTACGCCAATAAGCAAAATTACCGTATTTGGGCTGAAGCACAACCCGAAGATGTTCAAGAGCTGCCATTACATCCAGACAAAACAACGGTTTGGTGTGGTTTATGGGCTGGTGGAATCATCGGTCCATATTTCTTCAAAAATGCAACCGGTCGGAACGTAACTGTGAATGGCGCCCGTTATCGCACCATGATAACGGACTATTTGCTGCCTGAAATTGAAGCCCGTGAACATGACATTTGGTTCCAACAAAACGGCGCTACTTGCCACACAGCCCGTGAAACCATGGCATTATTGCGAGAACAATTCGGTGAACAGTTAATTTCACGCTTCGGACCAGTGAATTGGCCGTCTAGATCATGTGATATCACACCTCTAGACTTTTTCCTTTGGGGCTACGTAAAGTCCAAAGTCTACATGGAAAAGCCGGCTACGAGTGACGAATTGGAAGCCAACATTACTCGCGTCATTCACCAAATATCATTCGAAATGCTCGAACGCGTCATCGAAAATTGGAACCTCAGAATGGACCACGTTAGCCGCAGTTACGGCCAACATTTTAAAGATATAATCTTTAAAAAATAAATGTAAAGAATCGTTCTTTTGTATGATAATAAAGATTACCCGATAAAATTTTATTTTTATTTTTTTTAAATTTTTGAAAAAAGTACCTATTAATGAATCACCCGTTTTATCAGGTAAAGTTAATGACCTGTCAATCACTTATAATTCTCAAGTAGTCAAGTTAGTAGGTCTGTTCGTAAACTCTGCACTGCAAGTTCTAGTGTACACTACTTTCGTAAATGACGTTCGTTTTTAACAGTGCATAAATTGAGTGTAACTAATGACCTGTTCGTAAACGCTAGTGCAAGCTGAATATTGTACACTAGGGCGTACTTTCCTACACCGACTCCGGAGGTGGTGTACGGAAGTGTAGCGACGTACTGTGAGGTTATGATGTTTGTTGTGATTTGGTTGTTGACGTATTTTTCACATAAAATTTGAGAATTTGTTAAAAATGGATGATGAAATCCCAGTAAAAAAGGCACATTTGGAGTATTTACGTTCGGGTTCGCCTATTTTAACTAATGAAGGCTACCTATTTCGATACGACGGTAAGGATTACCAAATTAATGCCTGGTTTATACACTCACTAACAACTTTTTTATATTGTAGATGAGCCACGAGAAACATTTTATATTGAAAAAGAGTTTGTTCCTGATCTATTAGATTCTGAGGGAATATACCTCAATTGTGATAATGAATATACACTTCATTTAATGTTAACAGATTTAGATGAAACGCAGGTAGTAAAGGATATAAACAAAAAAGCAACCGAAGAATCTCAAGTTTTGGGGCAGAAAGCAGAGTGGGACGATAATAATACAAAATTATTACTTCGTACTTACCATGAAATGAAGCAAGAAAATAAGTATAAAACGAAGAAGAGACTTTTTTCTGCTATTACCGAAGTTCAAAAAAAATATGGGTATGATGTAACACCCTTACAAGTGGAAAATAGGTTTAAAACTTTAGAGAGAGGTTACAAAAAGGTT
>OW679201.1:22024530-22238591 GCA_940337035.1 Agriotes lineatus | reverse complement strand
CCATAGTTACCAATGAAATCAATAGATTAGAGCGGTTATTTTACGAGTTAACATACGAATTTGAATTAGGTACTTGCTAATAAAAAACTTTATAATTTTCTTACCTGAATTTAGGTATGCAACTAAAAAGTAGATACGTAGGAACAACTTGTGTGTTGTATTTTTTGTTCAGTGGTATACATTAGGGTAACTTTTAATTGTATTTTTGACAAGTAATAATTCCTATGTTAACTAGTAAAATACACGCTCTAATCTATTGATTTCATTGGTAACTATGGAAGTGACCTGTATAATTAAATGCTGGCATAGAAACGAAACTCTTATGTTAACTAATAAAATAAATTCCCTGTATATAATTGTGGCCCCATCGGTATTAATCACACTGGCGTCGCCGGGTATTCGGCATTTTCTGTCAATTTCGCAGCTACTACGTTGGTTTTATTACAGTCAATCACAGCGCGTCATTAACCTACCCTACATGGTTTTACAGCGATACGACCGATTACACTTTCATCTAGGTTGTTTGCAATGTGTAATGAAAGCAACACCGGGCTCTAAATAACAACCTACATGTTAATTTAAATAATAAAAAAAAAATGTTTGTTATTATTCTGTATTCATAAAATAATCTTGTCGAATCTTACACGAGCTTTGAATTTTATTGATGAATTTATTTAAAGTAGCTGCATGCAAACTCAACTCGTTTTCGGTGCTATGTAACAACCTTTCGTAAAATAGGTAACTGATAATTTGAAAGTTCGCGTGGAATTACTAAAGAACATACCTACACATAAATTTCTGTTAATTTTTATCGTTACTGGGTTAGTTTTTAGTGTAGAAATTCTAGAGTTTAGGGCTAAAATATCAATTCTGTGCTAAAGTTTCTTAAATGTTACAACACTATTTTGTTATTTGGACAACTAATATATTTTTTTTTCATAATACCGACATGCGCTTGTATTATATCAGCACTGCTTAAGGCTCATAAGGACAGGGGGTAGGCAACACATTTTACAAGAAGACATTATTTGAAATTTAATAAAATTTTAATGCTATTTCTGCCCGTCTGAATCAACTTGGAAGATGCCTGACTACATTAATATGAATCTTAACTATATTACTTGCGGCTTACGAATATGTTGTGCTTATATACAATGTAGATCAGGTAGAAATTAATAAAATGTGCTTTTTTAATTGACTAAATATTAACTACAAGAGTGGCACTTTTTAGAAAATAGTCATGTGCAAGGGTGAATAAACACAATTAATACCAAAATCAATACTGACAATATACTTTGACATTCATTTAAACCCGGAATCATATAAAAACCGTATCTAAATCTAACAAAATTACTAAACACAGTACCATTGCGCTCTGCTCAGGTAGGCGGATTTTAGCCTAGAGCGTTCTCAGCTAAACGAGCAGATTAGAAATCCGTGAAACGCAACAGATTACAGCTGTTTGGCTCTCGTTCTTCATTTCGAATGCTGATTTTACTTAGAAGTTAGATATGTCATAATATCCGCCGAAGTTGGTGAAATTTTGTTTTTCTGTATAATAAACATAGTAGAGTAAAGACAAAAAATTATTGCTGGTTAAACATCGAATTTACAACAAATAATTTGTGCAGCGTTTTTAAACTGCAGCGGATGATTAGTAAAGTTACGTACTCTGCAGCGGGGTCATAAAATTCACTGACAACTAATCACATCAATTCCCCTCGCACTTTATTCAGGCTTGAGACTGACGAAATATACATATTAAATATATTTTCGGCGTGTTTAAAAATGATGGAAAAGCTTATTTCCACTTTTTTTAGACAAATAACATACAAGTATTTTTGTGTTTTTAATCGCCAAATGAAATTACCTCTTGTGTATCACAACATCGCCAAAGTGATGGCATACTTGCTGCATCAAGGCATGTAAGCGCATCTAATGTTTTTTTTACGAGATCTCCTGGAGTCAACTAGCTCTGGCAATAACGATTTCATGTAAAATTCGCACAATTTTTTTTCCATATGCTCGGTCCAAAACTTGTCATCTCTGTAATAAAAAACGTACATATTAAAAACAGTTTATAGTTATGTATGTTAGCGTATTATTGTAACTGATATAAGAAAAAGAAACACAATAAGCCAATCAATAGATAATATTTTACCTAGCAATTTCCTCCACATGTATTCCTCCTTTGGTATAAATTATAAAATAACAAAGGTTTCTTTTGCTGATATGTAGAATGCCCTGTACCTGATAGTAATAATTATGATTTCTTTTAAGTATTAGTTTGGCATCCTTAAATTCGCAAAAATCTATTTTGTGTTGCTCAGCCGCTTCAATTGGACAAAGACTTCCACTTTTTTCGGAACTTTTAATTTCTATAATACAATCTTGGTCTATTAATCCGTCCGGAGAACATGCTAAGTAATGTGCATCTTCGTCAATAATTAGACCACTCCTTTTCACCGTTTTGCCGTATTGTTTCTCAAACAATGATATAGCAATGTCTTCGCTATGCAGCCCAAAATCCGTAGCACTATTTCCTCTGAACGTGCTGTATAATAACGAAGCAACCGTTTTGGCAGTAGATGTACTTTTTCGTAATTTACATATTTTCCCAAAATTTGAAGCAGTTACTCTTTTCCTTCTTTCTACCCTCCACAAATTACTATTGGATTGCATTACAGTATTTTCGAAAATGTGTACTCTATTTATAATATTTAATTCTTGTAGAAACTGCGTCGATTTCGCTTCATACTCTACGGCTGACATATCTTCCAACGTTTCGATCGATGTAGAAGCTTCGGGACCGTAGTGTTCGTCGGTTGAAGCAAACAGTTTTCTTTTTAGTGGTTTTTCTGAAAGTATATCTGCGTTAGTTTTATAAATTTATAAAAGGAATTTGGGAAACAAAGACAAAAACCTACTTGCGTTATTAATTTCCATTGCTTTCCTGCGTCTTTGATAAAACATTTTTGTATATCTCCCTGGGCTTTTACCAGATAATGCAATCTCAATTTTACAAATAAAATTTCCATTTTCATTATAGGAAATAGCAGCTCCGTAACATCTCACCAGGTAAGAATTTCGCAAAGAAAAATTAATACGTTTACCACCTATGAATTTAGCAACGATTGAATTATATGTTTCCGCAGAATTGGTGTCTACATCGTGCAGTAAACTCCAGGCATTATTTGCTAAACGTTTGTTTATAGTTACAACCACATCAAACAAGCCGCTTGTTGTCAAATCGCCAACAATGTTGTCCTGAAAATAGATTTTTTTAAATTACTTAATTATTATTGAACTATAGAGTAATTACCTCTTCTCTATTGTCTTTTGTACAAAAATACTCGTCACAAGCAGAATGTTCACCAAATATATGTTTGGGTCCATTGATAATATCTTTTTTTAAAAGATCTACCTTTACATGAAAGGGTGCATCTCCTTGTTTTCTGTATTCGATGGCTTTGGTAACAGCATTTCTAAATCTCCCCAATGTATTACTGTTGGTAACCGTTTTTCTCAGAATTACCGGAAACCTAGTGTCCTTGGCGAGTTCGGATAACTTATTTAAATAATTCCTGAGCAAATGATTCCTGCATTCTATTTTGTCGATAACAAAAGTTGGGCCGTAAGGAGCTGCTTCTAATATTCTTTTATATACGCTGCTGTCACCATCCCCTATTACTTTGCCGTAAATTAAATTTTGCGTAGCAACAGATTTTTGAAATCCTTCCACTATAATGGCCGCTTCCATTCCTGTAGAAGTACCGTTCCAATTTTTGTAGCAATCGTGTTCGTTTGCAATGCCTTTCTTTGTTCTGGCGCATACATAACAATACTTGTTTTTTATATTCAAGTATAAAATTTTTTTTGTTTTTGCGCCGATAATACAAGCCTAAAATATAAAAAAAGTATACAGACAGTGTATTTTTATATTTCGACAAAGATTTTCTTATTTAAAAGTTTATATGTATAACCCCTACTTGACTTCCGTAGTGCCAAATTTTGCATAGGTAACGTTTAAGGTTTTTTGAAATAAAAATTTCACAATGGGGAATACATAAAATATTTCGTTACTTTGAAACTAATACGCAATTTAACACATAAAATAAAATAAATTCAAAAGTCGGACGATATGACAATAACCGCATTTCAAGAAAATCAATGTTTTTTAAAATTAAATATAAGTATATTTAGAAGTTCTGAAAGAAACTATACCATTACTTACCACCCCAGAGAGTGCACTGTAATTTGTGCGATAGGATCGTTTACTCCAGGCACCATCAACAATTACTGATATGATAGGCGTTCCATCTTTTGATACGTTACCAGATTCAATTGCTAATCTAGCTTCTTCCTCAGCAGCAATCTTCATAGATTTTTGCGCTTCTTCTTCGACAACAGGAGCAATTTTGTTGTGATATTTGGAATACGTTTTATTGGACATGTTGTAAATGTCCATACTTGCGAATATTTCGCACAACTGAGAGTAACCAATACCACTCGCCAGTGATCCCACAACAGCGGCTATATTCGCAGTAATGAATTTGTTTGAATCAGGTTTTTCTGTTCTAACTGTTTGAACAATGTTGCAAACATCACATTTAAAAGAAAAGACACTGTGTAATCCTTCCCTTTTCTCAGACACCACAGTCATGTCAAAAAAGGAACAACCAAATCCTAAAATAATTGATTTTTAATTTCACGTAATTAAAAGTTGAGTTATTGAAAACCATACCTTTATGTTTCAGAGATTTGAGTTGATCAAGAAAGTACGAAATATTCACTATTCGTCTACCACTAATGGTAAATCGTGTATTTTCTACGGCAAGACTGTTTGCTATGTTCGTTGAATCTTTATTGTTATCTATAAAATTGCAGTCAGCATCAGAATTATCCGTTTCAATATCATCAGCGGCTATTTCTTCATTTTCCTCCAAAAATAGTTCAATTTGGTCAAAAGAACATTCAACGACCCGTTCATCGACATCGTCACTAGGTTGTTCTTCATCAAAACGTTGAAGCTCGTTTGAATCACTTATACCTGATAAAGCACTTGCAACTCGAGTATCATCAAGTGACATGTTATCACCAGTATCCAGTGTCGAAGCAGTAAAAGTAGTATTTTCGGAATTTACTAAATTATTTAGTATTTTACTAAAAAAAAAACGCAATAAGTTAAACACGCTTAAAAGGTCTTTAGCTATGCCTGCTGAATTTACATATAATTTTAATACATACTAAAGATATTGCTATTATCCAATTAATAAAACTTTGTACTCACCGCATTCTCACTTGTTTCATAAGCATTTTTTTGCTTTTTCTGGATATGCTTAAACATTTAGCTTTAGCCATTTTAAATCGTAGACTATAGGATTATAATATAAATACACTGCAAGCACAGTATCACCACCGAATGCGCTACGATAATAGCAAATACGGAATTGCCATAATTAAAGTACAAGTACCTATTTAAAGATTTGGGGAAAAGGTAGAGATATTTTCATTACTTCGCTTATTGGTCAACTGGTTAATGATTTTATTACTTTTCTTCATAATCAAATAATGAGCCCTTAAATTGTCATTACCGTTATCGCACTTAGATTCTATTTAAAGAAAATTACATTGGAATTCATAATGTGAGGCATTCCAATAAATCTGTTGCAGAATTGTTATTCTAGAAATGCAATACTTTCTACAAATTTTCCTCCAAAAAAAATGAACTAAACTTCACTTCAAATTCCCATATATGTATATCTTTTTTATATAGTGGGTTAAATTAAAAATTGCAGCTATTTTGTTTTAATCACAAAGAATTAATGGTTATAATTATACAATGACGTAACGTAACAAAATCGAAACTACATTTTTTTGTCGTAATCATTAGCACACCGTTTAACATTAGTGAGTTGGATTAGAAACGGTTTATTATAACACTAATATGAAAAGTAATGACGTTTGACGTACGAAATTACATTAGGTACTTATATGTCAAATTGAAGTATAAGAATATCAAATCAATACAAAAATTAAATAAATCTGGAACAACGAGCTTTACCGAGTTCATCTACCCCAATCTTTATATACAGTGCTTTCGTAAAGTAGTGGATGAATTCGTTAAAAATTCAAGGAATAACTTTTGGAAAAAACGCTCTGACCCGTCGATTTTTATTTTTATTTGAGCATTTTTTGAAATAAAATGCATACATACAGGGTGTCCCGTGTATGAGGTATGACGTTATGGATGTTTTTTTTAATAGGCAACCCTCTTTTTTTATTACGTAATTTAAAAGAACGCATTTTTTCACTTACGCTAAGGTAATTTTTGGGTATAGGTCGAATGACCAAAAACTAAGAAAATTTGCAAAATGGTAAATTTTATTTTAAGAAGTACGATTTTATGCTTTTATCGATGACAGCAATCAATAAAAGACATGTCGGCCACCTTAGTTACTGTCAGGCAGACAACGGTGCACAATTTGTACATTTAATTTAGTTGTTTTTGAAATTATCATTGCAATTAAATTTAGTATTGTGCAACATTAAATTTTTTTTCTTAATTTTTGATCACCTGACCTATATTAAAAAATCAGCTTAACGTAAGTAAAAAGAGCATTTTTTTCAAATTCCGTAATATAAAAGAAGATTGCCATTTAAAAAACATCGATAACGTCATACCTCATACGCATTTTATTTCAAGAAATGCTCAAATAAAAATTAAAATCGACTGTATATAATTCTTCTGTACGTGTGTATGTCACTGAACTCTTCCTAAACGGCTGGAGAACGTCTGTCGGTTCCGCCAGTCTATTATAAATAACTATTTTCTAATTTCCCAAACGTTCAACTGGAAAATGCGATGTTTGTCATGGTATCACGAGATAATATAATTTTTTAAATTTCATTTAAAAAAGTAGGCTTTTTAAAATTAATTTAAGAGTGTGAATTGCCACTTTTTTCACTCACTGAAAAAAGTGACACTTTGCTTTTAATTTAGAAATGAACGATTTTAAATAGACGTTTCCCGAGTTACCAGAACTGACCAACGCAATTGACTAAAATTAAGGCAAATAAAATTCTATACAAAAAAACTTGAATTTGAATATTTAATTAAGTTTGCAATTCAAACACCATGCATCTGAATATAAACATGTATATGTTGAAATCGAACAATAAAGAATAATGAAAAACGGTAGGTACAGTACATAATTAGTCGATGAATCAGACAATATTATTGTGAGCTAACAGTGATTTATTAAAAGTGATTTATTTGATTAATCATTTTACAAATTATTGCCGATTCTTACGGCATTTTAGTACATGCAAAATGAATTCAACTCGGTTACTATTAGGCCAAAAGATATATGTATTTCTCTTTATTATCATGCAGTCCTAATGATCGTAGGTACCTACAAACATTTCAGAAACTGCATTTTATTGTATTAGTTGGTTTGGCTTATTCCAATAAATAATACACAGAAATAATACGTAAAAAAGAGTACAAGAGATAAAACTATATTATAATTAAACAATAGTAAACATCTTTCAGTGTTTCAAAATATGAATTTGTTAATATATTGGTATTGCATTTAGCTATGGAAAATGTATATTGTATACGTATTCATGACACTGCCTGCCAATTGTTAGAAAAACTATTTTTGAAACATTCCGTTGATCGGCAAACTAATCCTCTTCCAAGAAAGGTCATTATCGCTTAGGAATGCAGGTAGTCTGAGTCAAACCGCAGAGTTAGAAAGCGTAAGGATGGTTGCCGATTTAAAGTCAAGTAGGAGTAATCACAAGTTCAAGTCTCTGTCCTTATGGGCCTTAATCTTCAACTTTAGTTCGCACAAGCGCAAACATCACAGCAAAATTAACTATTTGCTGGAAACCTCCGCAAATTTTCTGAAATAGACTTACTGAAACTAAACAGCAAAATTGATGAAGATTTGCTGTCAATTCGTTGAAAGTGTACCAAGAATTTATTATTATAATATATGCTTTTCATTTTAAATACCTGTACGCCCCACCTGAATAGTTATGTTCATTGGAACGAAATGAGTTGTTTCCCGAAAGTAGCAGGAAAAAAATACAGGGTATGAGTTATTTCCCGTCGCTGTGAATCTCTCACACACTATTATCTTCTTGGTTTCTTTATATTAACCACTTTAAACGTGTACGAAATAACTTTTGCACAACTAATTAGGCCAACATTTTTTTCTTTTTTTATCCTAACGATTACTGTTGCCCCCCGGAACCGCTTGCGTATTACTGCAGGGTGCGGGCGTCACTTAAACCTAAACCTATCTAGTGAGATCCAAATATCCTGTATCAGAAATCGAACTCTCGCCTACTCTGGCTCGAGCAATCCGTGTTTGCACTGTGACCTTAGCTGCAGCGGCGATCGCCACTCGAAGTCCCAATTAGGTCTACCTAACCTAACCTAATGTCACGGGTCATGGACATACAATATGGACCTACGCCAAAAAAATGGGTATAGACACAGATATACTAAACACGATTGGCGTTAACAGTATGAGATGTAGAATGGGCGATGAGCGATGGTCCACAAAATTTGTATTTGAATATTTTGAACATTTCAAATGATAATTGATCAAAGGATGAAACCATATTTTCTAACTAAATAAGCTGCTAAAAAGGATGAGTGCGTTGACTATCAAGAAACTAAACGGATTAAAATAGTAAGATAATAAATTACTTTAATAATAGATTAAAACAGGAAAGTAATAAATTTTAATCACAAAGATCAGTAATAGAATAGAAATGACGAAATATAAAAACCAAGATAAGACTGACATTCTGTGACAAAGTAAGAACCCCTCCGATTTTGTATTTTCGCGCGGCCCCGGTCTCCCGCGATTCTATGAGTTCAGACAGCGTTTTCGAATCGTAGCGTGGCTTGTCGGCGTCTGTTTTTTGATGCAGAATGGTAATATCGGTCTAGCGTTATAAAACTTGTCGAGTGGTTTTTGCGGGCATGCACATTTTGGAATTAGTTTCCGGCCCTCGCCTGATGTTGCGGAGCCGTAGCACTTGCAGTTTTTAGTGAGATATTGGTTTTCTCGCCGTCTTGGGCGGATTAGAAGCGATTTGCCAAGACTATTTTTCACGTGGCCCAATACCATGTGAGGTGAGTTATTTGACGCTGTTCACGCTTTGCTCTAGCGATCCTAATTTATTTTGGGTTTTAACTTTGTTAGCGGTTAGTCCGGAGCCCCGATTACGAAGGTCTGCCATGCCTCCGTGTGAACTTGATCTTTGCCATCTAGCGCGTCGGCCTTGAGCCATCGATTGTGACACCTGCAAGTTTCCAGCCTATGGATGCTTAGCAAGCGCGTGCAAGAGACCAACTAGGGGAAATCCATAATCAGGCTTTATGCACATTTTATTTAAATAAAGCTACAAAACGCTGAGCAGTGTTTCGGTGCGAAAGGCTTCGTCCGTTTTGCTATTGAATTCAATTTCGGACACCAGCTGTAATATACAGCTGGCGTCACTAGTTGCGTATATAGCTGATTTTTACCAACCATGAAGCGAAGGTGAATCGCCACCGCAATTGGTTTTAATTTGTTGTAAATGACATTTGTACCGTTGGTTGAACTGTTATGTAATTTAGTGTTCTCGCAAACCTTATATCTGTACTGAAATTTGTGTTAAATTAATGATAATTTGTTACGGTATGAAAAGGACTTTACGACACCCACCCAAGGTGAGCATCGCACCACGGAATCAGTCCTGAAAACATGACACACTTGCCCTGAGATCGGTTCGAAATAGGCTAATAGGCCACGGCTGGAACGCTCAGGGAGTCGGGCGTGAGTCACACGATACGTTCTGGGCAAGCGCGTTGTGGCATAATATATACAGGGTATGTCGAAATTATGAGGGCGCCACCAAGCCTGTCTTAACCCGGCTAACCGGGCCTGGACGGTTAGACGGGAGCGAAGCATGCAAAAATACTCCGCCAATAAGATTATTCAAGAGTTGCAAGGTCAAACAACAACTTCGGGATTGCCTTAAGCAAGGATTGTGATTAGGTGTCCATCCGACCACGACTACGCAGCTGTCCCACTCACCTGCACGCTCACAGCTTCCTCGTTCCGTCGTACAATAATTCGTACAATAAAGGGGCGTCTATCTGTAACAGAACATGCACAAACCGAAACAAACAATAGTTCCCTTAACTAACCAATCATATATTTCACTTCGAGTTACAATGGGGTAGCAGAATGCGTCGCCCTGTATCTAACCTTACTCTATAATTAAGGGCACCAGCTGGCACGCGCGCTCTAAGCTTAACGACAGATGTTGAACATTAGTGAACAGCAATAATAGGTACAAAGATACACATTGCCTTATGCAAGGGCAGCGACGATTTACATTAGCCTTCACGGCCTGAACTGTCTGCAGTCTGAATGAATACACTAGCGTAGTAATGAATAGTAATGAGTAACACTCGCGTTCACAGCGGTAATCAGGTTAAAGGCACATACCTTAATGCGTGGGCGGCGAGGGAGCCTGGTACAGCTGAGTTGCGACGAGCTGCAATCGTAGGTGGTAGGTACCTTCGGTGTTACAACGGCGAAAGGGGGTGAATGCATAACCGCCTCAATGGCGACGGGAGACGCGTCAAGACGCGTACAACGGGACGACGAAAATGATGGGGGCCTCACTCGTTCTGCTGAACCAAATCCTCGTAGGTCGAGATGAAGGGGGCACGACCCCTCACTAATAGTAGCAGGAACTGGGCTCCAAAACACCCACGTTACGCCGAAGATCACTCGACAAATTTCGAATCACCACCACCACACACAAGCGCTCTCTGCAACGGGCTCTGGAAGACTACCTTTAAGGCGAAAACGTTTGTAACAAAATTGCTGAAGCAGCACTTGACGGAAAAAGACTGACGCCCCCGCCATAATGGCGGGAGCGCCGCACGAAGCACACACTATCCGACCACTTGCTTGATCGACGGCTCTCGGCTCAATGCCCGAGGGAAGCGTTGGCAAAAGGTCACCTTCGCCGCGTCCCCCACGTGACTAAAGCAGCCAATCGCAAGGCGATAAAATGAAACAAGCCAATGCAGGCCACGCTGGTATCACGCCGCCACAGCGTGCTATTCAGAATTCAGAAAAACGCCATCAGAGGAGAGCTCCAACCGACGACAAATACTGCTTTTTAGGCTAACTATGTGCGAAATCGTGATTCTGGAATTAGGCGATGGAGCCAAATAAAGAGCTAAAAGGGCTTAGCATACGGGCGCGCTGCTCTAAGCGTAGGCGGCTATTCAAAATACCAAAATGACCTAACTAACGGCGTGAAATGCAATTAAGCATCTGAAACAGCAAAATGACTTAACACTCCCCTTACTTGAAAGAGAGTTCCCCGAAGTCTCTTATAAAACAACGAGGCATTTTGCGACGACGTAACGAGAACTCAAACGAAAACGCCACAACAAAAAACGAACGAAACAAAACACAAAAAAAAACATTCGATACGATAGAGTGCACCCCCAAAGGGATTACGCACACTGGCGACCAGATAGGGTGCAAAGGTGGGAAGAAAGAAGAGGAAGAAGAAAGACTGGGTACGCCAGTAGAAAATACGTAAACTTTGTCGAAATCGGGTACAAACAAGTCTTACACCTGTGGACACTTCCGACCAACCGTTCCAAAAGAACACAGGGAGGGGGGGGCATAGAAATGGAAGTCCAAAGTCCCACCCAAGGGTTACCTGAAGAGGGCACGCTGCGCGTCACGAGATCGGCGCATTGTGTGGATCCCACAACTGGTATGAGTACCCAAGAGAAGAGGATGAACCACCAAAAAAAAGGAAATGGTTGTGACAGAAACTGTCAAAATAGTCATGATCAGTAATAGGAAAAACTCAGTCCACCGAAATCCTCAATCGATGCCGATGCCGGAGCCAAGTCGACTATTAAACCGCAAAGCGCGAGCTCGTAAGTGACTCCAACACCGAACACCAAAAGAAAATCACGAAGAACCAAGTCTCCAAGGGTGTAGGCGTTCGATGACGCATGCCCAATAAATCCTTTTCAGAAATCCATGCGGCCCAAAGGGACTACCTTACTACGACAGGGTCCGCACGAAACAAAATGACCAGAAACACGCTCTCTTTATGTAATCCCACACAGGTGGTTGAAAATGGCGACGGCCAACGGTACGGTAAAAGAGCGCTAGGCCACGAAAACAACAGGGCATCACTACAAAAAAAAAGTCAAAAATCTTTAAATACTCAAAATCTTTCCACTTAAGAAACCTCATGCGGACAGCAGGCCATTACCGCCACACAAAGCTCAGAAGCTTCAACGAAACTGTTCACAAAGAACACGACACTTGACAACACGAAGTCATCAGACAAAAACGGTACGTTAAATGACAGCAAAACGTCAACAAGTACGAAGCATTCCGACCAGCGGTAAAGACTCGTTAAATGCTAACGGAAAGTGTACAAAACTCTACTATGACTGTTAGGGGTGTCCACGAAGAAGTCGGTAAACCAGGTTGGGCGATACATGATAATAATGAGTATGAGGTAAAGGCCAAACGAAAATAACTACGTCAAACCAACTAAGAAGATGGCCTGAGGGACGTAATAACCGCACGAGCGAATCTCCCCAAGCACACCAACAACACACCATAACTTATCAACAAACAAACACTGTAATGAAGGTGAAAAAGAATTCCAACCTGCTTACCAAAAATCAACTCGGTACAACACCAAACGATAGAGAAAAAAAAAACGTCAAAATCGGTAATCATCAACGTCAAAATCGATAAACCTCGCTAACGTGAACGTCAAAATTGATAAACGTCAGTTCGGTACAACAAAAGTGTCAACTTAGCCCAAGGCTAAACAATGTAAGCGACAGGGAATCGAAACTCCCACTAAGCCTTCGAAAAGACTTAAAAAAAAACAAGGTCGGTACCTTCACTCAACAACATCTGGTACTAAATCCGACTAATACGGGATAAAAATCTGCACTGAATGCAACGAAACATCTCGGTAGTATGAACTGGCTAAGAAAAACAAGAAACGACGGTAAAAATGACGGAAAAGATACTCAAAATATAAAAAGACATGGAAAAACACAAAAAGAAAACTCAAAAAGGCGATAAACAACAAGAAAACACAAAACTACAAATAGAAAATAAGAAAAGACAAGAAAAAACATATAGAAAACAAGAAAAGAAACGTAAAGACAAATGACAACTAAGAAAAAAAAACATATACACGGTCAAGAAAACTAATGAAAATAAACTAAGAACAGGAAAAGACAGGAAAAAAACATATAGAAAACAGAAGAAAACAAGAAAAGACAAATAGAAAACAAGAAAAGAAGCTCGGTAAAATATTCTACTAAGAAAAAAAAACGGTTTACCAGTCCATACCACTTCGAAATGACGAAAAAAAAAACATTTGTGACAACAATATAAATGACACAACAAGGCTAAGCAAATCAAAGCCAGAAAGGCCTGAAAAGCCCCGCGTTGAGCGACAAAATTAGCCTGTTACGGTATGAAAAGGACTTTACGACACCCACCCAAGGTGAGCATCGCACCACGGAATCAGTCCTGAAAACATGACACACTTGCCCTGAGATCGGTTCGAAATAGGCTAATAGGCCACGGCTGGAACGCTCAGGGAGTCGGGCGTGAGTCACACGATACGTTCTGGGCAAGCGCGTTGTGGCATAATATATACAGGGTATGTCGAAATTATGAGGGCGCCACCAAGCCTGTCTTAACCCGGCTAACCGGGCCTGGACGGTTAGACGGGAGCGAAGCATGCAAAAATACTCCGCCAATAAGATTATGCAAGAGTTGCAAGGTCAAACAACAACTTCGGGATTGCCTTAAGCAAGGATTGTGATTAGGTGTCCATCCGACCACGACTACGCAGCTGTCCCACTCACCTGCACGCTCACAGCTTCCTCGTTCCGTCGTACAATAATTCGTACAATAAAGGGGCGTCTATCTGTAACAGAACATGCACAAACCGAAACAAACAATAGTTCCCTTAACTAACCAATCATATATTTCACTTCGAGTTACAATGGGGTAGCAGAATGCGTCGCCCTGTATCTAACCTTACTCTATAATTAAGGGCACCAGCTGGCACGCGCGCTCTAAGCTTAACGACAGATGTTGAACATTAGTGAACAGCAATAATAGGTACAAAGATACACATTGCCTTATGCAAGGGCAGCGACGATTTACATTAGCCTTCACGGCCTGAACTGTCTGCAGTCTGAATGAATACACTAGCGTAGTAATGAATAGTAATGAGTAACACTCGCGTTCACAGCGGTAATCAGGTTAAAGGCACATACCTTAATGCGTGGGCGGCGAGGGAGCCTGGTACAGCTGAGTTGCGACGAGCTGCAATCGTAGGTGGTAGGTACCTTCGGTGTTACAACGGCGAAAGGGGGTGAATGCATAACCGCCTCAATGGCGACGGGAGACGCGTCAAGACGCGTACAACGGGACGACGAAAATGATGGGGGCCTCACTCGTTCTGCTGAACCAAATCCTCGTAGGTCGAGATGAAGGGGGCACGACCCCTCACTAATAGTAGCAGGAACTGGGCTCCAAAACACCCACGTTACGCCGAAGATCACTCGACAAATTTCGAATCACCACCACCACACACAAGCGCTCTCTGCAACGGGCTCTGGAAGACTACCTTTAAGGCGAAAACGTTTGTAACAAAATTGCTGAAGCAGCACTTGACGGGAAAAAGACTGACGCCCCCGCCATAATGGCGGGAGCGCCGCACGAAGCACACACTATCCGACCACTTGCTTGATCGACGGCTCTCGGCTCAATGCCCGAGGGAAGCGTTGGCAAAAGGTCACCTTCGCCGCGTCCCCCACGTGACTAAAGCAGCCAATCGCAAGGCGATAAAATGAAACAAGCCAATGCAGGCCACGCTGGTATCACGCCGCCACAGCGTGCTATTCAGAATTCAGAAAAACGCCATCAGAGGAGAGCTCCAACCGACGACAAATACTGCTTTTTAGGCTAACTATGTGCGAAATCGTGATTCTGGAATTAGGCGATGGAGCCAAATAAAGAGCTAAAAGGGCTTAGCATACGGGCGCGCTGCTCTAAGCTTAGGCGGCTATTCAAAATACCAAAATGACCTAACTAACGGCGTGAAATGCAATTAAGCATCTGAAACAGCAAAATGACTTAACAAATTATACTGCGATACCAGCCGTGTGGTTTTGATTTTATTACTGGTACCTGTATCTGTGTTGAGCTTGTCTTTCAGAATATTTTGTACACTTGAGTTTACGAATTCTCTTTGAATGCCTGGATACACTTGTCGTTACTTGGTCAAGATTCGTTGGCGCCCTTTTGGCTCTTAATTGACTCGAGTACTTGAACTGCACGTCGTCTCCATTTAAGCTAGTTCTGGCCGGCAATTGAATCCAAGCAGTCTTACGTTTTTTTTTTGAGTGATTAGCCAGCAAATTGATTGGTTATAACAATTGAATAAAAGAAGAACAGGGAAATAGTCTTAGTGCAACTCAGCAATGGGACTATTATTGATAATTTCCTTTCTTTGTATATACTAAGCCATTTTGATGGTTTCACCATTGACAAGTCTCCAAGATTGTGATGGAAAGAGGGGATTGCTCCTAGTTAGGCCTAGCTATCTGTGCAGAGTAAAAAATATTGCTAACTGCTGTAAGATGTAGTCTATATCAATATTAAATTAGACATTTTGCAGTTCTAACAGAATTATAAATCTAAAACTAAAATATCTATGCAATTATCTATCGAGATCCAAAAGAAACTGATCCTCAGTGGGCTGTAGAAATTCAAACGTATAAATAATTATGTTGGTGGCAGTGTAAGTCGATGTCAAATTCGAGGTTATCGGGTTAGGTTTTGCGTCAGTCTGTGTCAAATTCGAGGTTGGCAGGTTAGGTTTTCCACCAGTTTTGACACAGACTGGCACAAAATCTAACCTGCTAACCTCGAATTTGACATACACTTACAGTGCCACCAACATGTTGAGGATGTTTTTTTTGGATCTCTCCGCGTTTGCAGAAACATACCGATCCACTGAAGAACATTCGCTGATACTCTTTTATTTTACAAGATTTCACAAAATACATTCGACATTATATACACTACTTACAAATAAATCTGAAAAAATACAATCTATTCGGGAGAAAAATATAATAATCAATACATTTGGTTTTTAATACTTAAACTCAAATTATTGGTACGCAGTATGAACGAGAAGCTAGCTCCAATCTTCTATTTGTCTTTAGTTTGAGATATCAGACTTAAGTCACGTTTAATAACTATTTAATAATTGCTTTCGTGCTTCTGCCTTCATTTTACTGAAGAAATTTATATTGCTCAATGCTACTGTCAGTTATCCATATTATCATCAGTAGATTCTCCCTCCAGCGTCAACCTGGGGTCATCCTTCTTTTTGAAATCCCTTTTTCTTCTTCGATTTAACACTCCATCCTGTTCATCCATCATTCGTAATATAATCATTTGATCTGAACAGTCTAAGGGAGCCACGGATATATCTCTCACTGCTCTGAATTTACCGCAGTTGTTAAGATGTTCATTTTCCAGCCGAAAGAAATTCCACATAAATCTCCTATAACAATATAAGCAATAACTGGAAAGTCATATACAATCCAATTAATGTACCGAAACACCTCCAAAGGTGCCAAGAAGGTGACCATTAGATCTGCATGCACATAACCCATTTCAATCAACGACATGGATAAAACCCAACCAAACCGTAATATTAAATCCTCGAAAATTGCAAAATAGTAAAACCACTGCAAAAAATTTATCAAATTGAGTTATAAATAACACTGCATATCCGTACATTGGATGAATAAACTACTTCCTCTCTAAGGAATTTATTGTCTCCAGCTTTCACATCGAAAAGCCCCCAGTCCAGTTTTATGTCCCACGTATATGCATAACACGAGCTTATAAGGGATGCGGCAATCCATAGGTACAAGAATGGGTTTTCCGTCATTGACTCATCTGCAACAAAGGGATATTGGTAAATGCTTTAAAATAATTCAGTTATGTCTCTACTTACCAGTTGAATCAACGTAATAGAGGGCAGTAAATATAATTACAAAAAATGACGTAGCATATTTAATAGCATTCGCTACGTGGGGGAACACTTCCTTGGTGTCCCTGTATCTTCTCAAACACTGTGCAAATCGGAACCATGCAGGCAAGCATGCCATGACTGCTCGAATTGTCATAAACTTCTCCACACAGTGATTGGCATCTACAATGCACAGGAAAAATATGTTCGATTACATGCAGCTCAAAAATTTTATCTATTATGCGATCTTCTAGTTAAAAGTCCTTCCAGTTGAAAATAACACTTGTAAAATTGAAAATCCCTAACCATTAAAAACATGGTTACTTAATGAGATTACTATGTAAATTATATGTTGATTTAAGATTTCCCGCCGCCACTGCATTTTCCCTCACGCAAGAAACGATTAGAAGATTTCCCAAGTTCTCACGCACACATTTCAATCATCTCTAGAGTTGCAGGGTGTGTTGAATGTACAGTCCCGCAGCAACCCGGAAATAATTTATCATTCTTTCTAGGCGATTTCGACTTGTCATATGTGACATTCCTAACGCCCGTATTCATAGTCGTTCGCCAGCGGATCGCCGGCGACTCGCCGGAGTTTCGTTATGAATAGTATTTTGGCGGCACTGTACGTCTATGTCAAATTCGAGGTTAGCAGGTTAGATTTGGTGTCAGTTTCTGTCAAAACTGACTGAAAACCTAACCTGATCACCTCGAATTTGACATAGACGTACAGTGCCGCCAACATACTATTCATAACGAAACTCCGGCGATCCGCTGGCGAACGACTATGAATACGGGTGCTAGTATCACCTACAAATTTTGAAAGTTTCCGTCCCGTGTGGTCCCATTGAAGCACTGTTTTACTTTAGACTTTTGATTGGCTAGTAGAAATTCACCCTCCTGCAGTATCTGCAGTATATTGTCAATTTCCTGCATCAGCCCTAAGAGATGACACTTGGATTTTACATTCACGATGTTTGTCGACGCCGCCGCCGGCCAGATTACTGCATTCCAAGCAGTTAAATATGCACGTTATCTAGCTAAGAATTGCATGTTGCGAATTGCCACCGTGCAGCAACCGTTTTTAAGAAATGAGCCGTCTTACGCGGACCGAAGCTTTAAACACGTCCCTCCTTCCAGTTGAAAATAACACTTGTAAAATTGAAAATCCCTAACCATTAAAAACATGGTTACTTAATGAGATTACTATGTAAATTGTTATGTTGATTTAAGATTTCCCGCCGCCACTGCCATTTTCCCGCACGCAAGGAACGATTAGAAGATTTCCGAAGCTCTCACGCAAACATTTCAATCAGCTCTAGAGTTGCTATCCAGCAGGGTGTGTTGAATGTACAGTCCCGCAGCAACCCGGAAATAATTTATCATTCTTTCTAGGCGATTTCGACTTGTCATATGTGACATTCCTAAGTATCGCCTACAAATTTTGAAACTTTCCGTCCCGTGTGGTCTCATTGAAGCACTATTTTACTTTAGACTTTTGATTGGCTAGTAGAATTTCACCCTCCTGCAGTATCTGCAGTATATTGTCAATTTCCTGCATCAGCCCTAAGAGATGACACTTGGATATTACATTCACGATGTTTGCCGACGCCGCCGCCGGCCAGATTACTGCATTCCAAGCAGTTAAATATGCATGTTATCTAGCTAAGAATTGCATGTTGCGAATTGCCACCGTACAGAAACGATTTTTAAGAAATGAGCCGTCTTACGCGGACCGAAGCTTTAAACACGTCCCTCCTTCCAGTTGAAAATAACACTTGTAAAATTGAAAATTCCTAACCATTAAAAACATGGTTACTTAATGAGATTACTATGTAAATTGTATGTTGATTTAAGATTTCCCGCCGCCACTGCATTTTCCCGCAAGCAAGGAACGATTAGAAGATTTCCGAAGCTCTCACGCAAACATTTCAATCAGCTCTAGAGTTGCTATCCAGCAGGGTGTGTTGAATGTACAGTCCCGCAGCAACCCGGAAATAATTTATCATTCTTTCTAGGCGATTTCGACTTGTCATATGTGACATTCCTAAGTATCGTCTACAAATTTTGAAACTTTCCGTCCCGTGTGGTCTCATTGAAGCACTATTTTACTTTAGACTTTTGATTGGCTAGTAGAAATTCACCCTCCCGCAGTATCTGCAGTATATTGCCAATTTCCTGCATCAGCCCTACGAGATGACACTTGGATATTACATTCACGATGTTTGCCGACGCCGCCGCCGGCTAGATTACTGCATTCCAAGCAGTTAAATATGCACGTTATCTAGCTAAGAATTGCATGTTACGAATTGCCACCGTACAGAAACGATTTTTAAGAAATGAGCCGTCTTACGCGGACCAAAGCTTTAAACACGTCCCCGGTGGAACTACGGGAAACGCTTGTTGCGAGCTTCTCAGCTGTGGAAACTTTTTCCCCATGGAATTGCACCATGGAAAACATATGCATAGGGCTTTATTTGTACCACACAGTGTTTGTTATTTTGAATATAGTCGTTCTTGAAATTAATGCTTAGTAATTTATGAAGCAAAATGCAGTTGAGCAAATTTTAAAGTAAGATAAGCCATTTTAGGTATAAACTAGATAATTTGCTTTTGGGAGCAAAACTACTTCCTGAAGCCGTGTCAAGTCATCATATTTATAGGTAATAAAACATTTGCATGACTAATAAAAGCATCATATTAGATCACTTACTTGTTCCTACTGACCAGCTGGGATTTGTCGCATAAAAACATATAAAGTACTGCAGATCAGTAAAAGCTGTCACCAAGCTGTTAAGTTGATCAGCCATCCAAAAATCGGCAAAGTGCACATAAAAAAAGGGCGCCATCAGCACTCTCCCCTAAAATTAACAACAGTAATTCACGATTTCACGTCACATCAACAGATTTGGTACCATAAAAGAGTGAACATTAGCTCAGCCGAAAAATAATGAATGCACCAAGCAATTACGAATGGGACATGATCTTCAAAGCCAAAATAAAGCTCTCAAATTAAACATGAATAAGCCATTAAGAACTTATAATATGTGTTCAACAAAAGAGGGGGTATAGAGTGCCTTGGTCATTTCTGTCTGTTGAAAAAACAAGTCAATTTGATAATTCGCGTGCTTTGCTTGCCTAACTTTCAGCAACTATTTACTTCACTGTAAAATATTCAGTACCTATTGCATAAGGTGTAATTACAGGCGAATAAAAGCACAAAACACAGTACTCTGAACCCCCTTTTTAACGAACATTCGATATTAAAATAAGAAGAATTGTAACACACCAAATCGTACACACCACGACACGAAGGGCCCAAAACCTTGCTTCATGTCTGAATGTCTTACTGGGATTTATGAAATAAGCTACCATCAGGATTAAAAGAACAAGGGGGTTAACGTAGGGGGGAATGCTGAGCTGTTCGCTGTACAAGAAGCACAGCACGGAAAGGGACCAAATAACGCCAAACACCGAGGCCAGCTCAATGATGTGCTGCTCAGATAAGTGATTACGGGGATCCAGTTCGAAGATCAGGACGTGGTTTACGCCCGACGAGCGCCAGCCGTAGATATTGATGCCCCACAGAAATAAAAACTCCACTAGTAAGAAGGGTCCTCTGTATAACCTGCAAACGATGCGCCAGTCGTCCCTTCCATGGTGGAAAATTGCTGAAACAAATCCAATGAAAAGCTAAAATTACAGCAAAAATTTAAAGGTATGGACTAGTTACCACAGATTTTGTTTACCACTGATATGGATTTGCATCTAATATTTTGCAGATGCTTTAAACCAACTATAAAATGAACTACTACTAATACAAATTTACATCCGATATGAAAGTTCTTTCAACATTTATAAGAATTTTTTAACAAATGTAGGTATGTAATTCCTCCAAACCACCAACTTAGTTTACCACCACCACAAGTTGCCTAAGTGAGACTTTCACGTCCCCATGGTTGAGTTTAATTCTGCCCGTTTAAGCAGCCACAGCATGCAATGGAATTTACGTCTGCTACTTCCTCTCGCGTGAGCGGAAATAGTGAAATCGGTAGTTTTGTATTGGTATTGAGCTCGAGGCTTTTGACGCAATCAGTTGTGGTGTGATTAAATGAGGGGCAATTAGTCATATGCTGTGGGGATCTTTTGTTTGAATTACGCAGAATAAATAATTATGTTATGGCTTAAGCCGTATCTAACCAGAGATTCCCTTACGAGTTACAAGTTCATTGAGTGAATTTATGAATATGGGGCGTTTTTTTCACTACATTGTCAGTGTTACTTTAAGCTGAGTTTATGGCTATTTTTCTCCCGATTTTCCCTCGCCTACCAATCATAACAACTTTCAATCTGAATATCATCTTCAGACAAGCCATTCCTTTTCCCCCTGAAGTATGTGACGGCGCTCTCCAATGGAAACGCTTCCAGTAAAACAAAAACGCTCTACCAGCCGTTGAAGATAGATGTGATATTGTTTATTGCATGTAACATTGTGCGTACGAGAAAAGTGTATTACATTTACAAATAATTCGATTTTATGAACGTTGAATCATTCAAGTTACGCATTATGTGTTCGAATAGATTTAAATAAGTAGCCCTATCAGGGATAATAGGTAGACTGAAGTTAATGTATATTTATCACCACAAATAAAAATAATTATTAGTTTGGTTTCAATAAAGAATTCAAAATATGTTGTCAATCTCAGGGCTTATTAAAAATTTATGCTGTGTATTATTTACTAGCAAAATAACCGGTTAATTGCTTTTTCTATTTTATTTATAAGAAATCAAATTTAGAAATAAACGCTCCGGTTAAACATGAGAAAAACTTTTATCAAAGGGTTAGGTTTTAACACCCAGTATAACAATGACTATTGAGTATGATTTTTGCACAGGTATGGCAAATCCGACCTTCCTGCATCTGACATTTAACCTCTAAACTGACAGCATAAACACAGACGATTGATCGCACAAAACTAGCACACTTGAATTCAAAATTCTCCAACAAGCAACCAATTTCGCGTCAAGTAAATATGCAATGTAATTAATAATGACGTAATAGCTAACCTGTTTTGTTTTCTTTCCTCTCGTGGCGTAACAGCAAAGGGACGCGTTATCTGGCAATTATTTCACTTCCTGATTTGTGTCCAAATCTGACGCCAACCGCACAATCAAGTGCCGCTATTGCAATAAAAATCCTCTGGAAGGATCCTGGGAACTGGAATCTCTCTCTGGACCTCGTATAATGTCTATTTTTGATGCTGCCCAAAGCTGAAGGACCCTGGGAACTGTTTTCCTGTTGAAATTTACCTTGAACGTGTAGCTTTGTTGCTGGTTCACAAAATCAAAGGGCGCCACGGTTCAAATTAATCTTCTTAAGGCTTTCTGCTACTGCTTCCTGCACATAGGGCTCAAGGAAGATCTCCTCCACACGTAGCACACAAAATTCAGCCGGCTGCTAACCCGAACCTCGTCAAAAACTGGCCTAGATGTCGAACCCACTTGGGCAAACTTTGCTGAGCAATTCCCTCTTCACTGGGAGATTCTAACACCATGAAACTTTACACACATGCGCTCTGCGGTCTCGTAATTAAATAAAAACAGCTTTTGGACTCACACAAATACTTTTATATTAAAAAAAATAAAATTTTCTACTAACTACTATTGGACACAGCTTTTTTTATTATGGCTTGGGTTAACAACCACAACAAATGAACATGACGTATCTTAGCAACTAATTACAAATGTTTTGAAGTAAGTTTTGATACCATGTTTTACTTAGAAACTATATTGTTTTTCAATAATTTTCATTTCGTAGCACTTTATAACCTTACATCTCTGCCTTTTACACTTTAGTTTTTAATAGTACTGTTTACACGAGTTTTATTATCACTGTACTATTGTTTGCTTTCTAACGTAGGTTGCATTGTCATGCTCTTTGCATTCTATGCTTTATTACACTGCTTTCGTTTCATTTCAGCTGCGTTGGCGATTGTTGGACTCGTAATTTTAACACTAACGCAGCAAATAACTTCCGTAATGTCTCAAATAAGGTTTCCAAGTCCCGGGACCAAAAGTGTTTTCGGGACTTACGAGCTAAATTTCAGGTCCCGGGACTAGTCCCGAAGATCCCGAAAATGGTTCCGAAAAAGAGAAATAGTGTACAGGTGAAATTTCCGAATAAAATTTCCAAAGAAAAACAAGTGTTTTAAGTTAAATAAAGTATTTCTGTGCTGATAATTTGTGTTGGGGCTCTTCTACAACTTCATTGCTTTCTTCTGGTACTAAAAATTTCTGTCGCTCTTCATCTTTTGCTTTTGTTTGATCTGCAAAGTGCGTGTGTAATCCCATCATCAAGTTGCCTCTGATTATGATAATTTTGTAGGAACCAACTTTACATTTGCGCCAATTGTTTATCTTCAATATATAAAACTGTTGCCATAGTGACTTCAAATAGTAATTTTTTTAAATGTAGAATGAAGGTAGGTTGCGAATCGGAATTCATTCTAATTGTAACGCTTTAGCAGACAAATAATGAACACACTTAAAACCCGAAAATATAAATTATTCAGCTTCTTCGCACATATCTAAATCCAACAAAAAAACATACAAATACATAAATAGAAGAAGATATGCAAATGTGGCTGAAACAATACACATGTTTAATTCTAACCTACCGAAAACAATACCTCTCCTGCCTACGCAAAACGAAAATAATGCAGAATGTGCAAGAGGCATGAGTAATACGCCGGACGCCGGTGAATATCCGTCCTAATTCTCTGATATCGAGTATACGCACGCATGTTGACATGGTCCCGGGACTTCGCCTGGGCTGGCTGTGGTCCCGGGACTCGGTTTTTGCGGTAGAATCCCGGGATTGTCCCGGGACCGAATCCCAGGACTGGAAACCTTATTCTCAAACATCTCTGCATCAAAGCAAATTTACTATACTGTCTTGACTTTATCATGTTAATTCTGTCAGTCCACATAATTTGAGTACATCTGGCATATTGAGTACATTTTATAAAAATCTGGTGTGATACACTCACACAACTTCCTTTTACAGTGATCTTATAATTAGTCAAAAATTTGATTTTTAATTTTTAAAAATTTGTCAAACATTTTCAAAAATTACAAATTCTACAAAAACGGTACAAAATAGAGCGTTAGTTGAAGAGACAAATTTTCTCTAGAATTTTAAGGTGAATTAGAAAATGTAATAATATACCGGGTGTTTTATTTAAAATAGCAGTTAATAAAAAAATTAGAAAAAAAAACAAAAGAAACCCACTTTAGAAGTATTCAACTGGAAAATCACCTATGTCACATCAATACACATTAAAAATGTAATAAAAATGTAAAGTTTAAAAAAAATCGTTAAAACCGTTTTTGAAAAAATCGAAAAAAACTGAAAAATCACAAGAGTAAACACCTACTTCCTGTTATGCGATTTTCTTCAAAAGCTTGCTGTCTCATCTACAAAGTACACAAAACTTATATATGAAGTTTCAACGCCATACCTCTTTTCGTTTTTGAGATATTCTGTTCACAGACAGACAGACACACACACAGACACACAGACAGACAGACCAATGAAAAAAAATATGTTTTTTGGGTTCAGGGGACTCTAAAACGTGAAGATCTGTTGAAAACTCAATTTCGAATTTTTGGGGTGAATCCAATACTTCCTTTATCGTAAAAGGAAGTAAAAATTAAGTTAAACGTAACTCCTTCGATACTGCTTAATCTAATGCTAACCTCTGTCAATAAAATTGTAGCTACTGTTAATCGTATCGTGTGCATTTATTAGTGTATGATACTGACTTTAATATTGTAATAAACAAAATATCAATTCTGGGCTATTATTTAACCCCAACTTATCATTAAACAAAACTCACTCATTTCTCGATTGACCCAAGCCGGGGCAAAATTGTGCAGGGCTAAACATGTAATCGTCAAAAGTGATCATATTCAAGATCTTGACATCGCCCTTGAGAGGCTTAGCTTCTTGTCATACTTATATCCGGCTTATTCGTAATATTCAAGGGTTTACTCATGAGATAAAGGACCCTGAGAATTAAAAATAAAAATTAAAATTTACGAGTCTAAGACCTAATCAAATACAATAAAAAATATCTATTGAATCTAAATTTTATAATAGTGATGGAAGATCTAAAAAACAATGGGAGCTACTAATAAATATGACAGAAAATTATAACAAAACCAGTTATAGCAATAGCTATAACAGAATAATCTTTGAAACGGTTTTGTGGCGTCCTATGATTCATGCTGTTTTTTATTAATATTTTTATTTTTTAGTATAGTGAAATACCCAAAAACAGCATTCTGGTAATAAAGAAATCACAAGCTTCGAAGAAATGGAAAAAGCAAAAACCCACTTAATGAGTATCATAAAAATATTATCCAGCCAGTAAATATCCAAATCACATGACCCTATACTGCAACGCAAAACCATCAATGTAACTTAAAAAAAAAAACACTAGAGAAAATTCTACAAATTTTAAACACTTTTAAACCAAGCTCCAGTTTTGTACATGATGGAGTAAAAACAATTCTCGTCAAGATGAGAAATATTCTAACCCTAATTTTAAGTAAACTCATCAACTGAAATATACAAAAACATTTTTTAGGAATATTCAAGGTAAGACTGATCTAGGCTAGGGAACTATAGACCCATATCTGTGCTTCCTCATATCCCAAAAGAATTGAAGTTGTGCTACATAAAAGAATTTTTAACTACTTACAATAAATTAAAATTATGCACAACATAGTTTCTTAAAAAACAAAAGTGCACACTGCAATTTCAGATATTAGGCAACATTTTTTTATTATAATGATGTCCCACCAAATGTATGTAAAGATAATAATTAATAAGATAAAGAGGGACGTATCACACAGATTACAATAAGAATGGTTTTAATACTAAAATTCTGTGTCAATCTCAGGGCTTATTAAAAAGATACTGTAATTATTTACTTAATAAATGGTTTTTTGCTCTTATATATTTTATTTATTTGCAATTGATTAAATTAAAGCAAAGCTCCGGTCTAGCATGAAATAACTCGTCTCAGAGGTAAGTTCAACAGCTTGTATTACAAATACGTTTGTGTATGACAGATTCACTAGTATGGCAATTGCTTAAATTCGTTTCTGACAACTTTAACCTCAAATTGGCTGTAAACACAAAGATGATCTGCATGTATAAAAATGTGCGTAATTTGACTTCAAACACCAAAATTGGCAAAATTAACATCAGGTAAATACAATGTAATTGATGTGACGTAATTTCCGGCTAACCTGGTTTTGTTTCAGTGACTCAAACCGACGCTCTGTTCTGCTTTTGTTCTATTTCCGGCAAAAACAGTCGAAATCTTTGGTTCAAATCGCAAAATGGAAGGACGCCACGTGGATTAAAAATCTCTGGAAAGCCTCTGGGAACTGACGCCTGGTGCTACACCTCGTAGACAGTCCAATCTTGATGAATCCCGAACCTAGTGGGCTTACTCCAACTGTTTCCTGTCAATTTTTACCTTTGGAAGTGGTGCTCCGATGCTGGCTCGCACAATGAAGAAACGCCAGGGCTCCTATCAGCTTGGTGACGGCTTCTGGGTTCTCCTTCCTACTTATAGGGCTCACTAGAGGGCTCCTCCACATGTAGTAAAAAAGGTTCTGGCTGACTGATGTCTCGAACTCCCCGAAATCTTGTCCGAATTTAGCCTCGCTGTATGACGCACCCGGTGAAATCTTGCTGGGCTGATCCCTGTTCACTGAGATGTGATATCACAACAAAAATTACTCTTAAAGATGCTTTGCACGCTGGGGAATATGAACAACACTTTTTGGCTGATACAAATAACTTTTTGCTTAACAATTTTACGCCGAAACTGGGAGTACTTCTTGCACCTAACATAAAAGTTACAAGCTTGTTTTCGATATTTTAAACAATTGACTGTCTAGTATCCTAGTAACCTAGATTTACAATTGTTTTTATGAAAAGAGTTTTGATATAATGTTTTTACTTGTGAACTACAATTTTTCTTGGAAATTGTCACTTTTACACTTTAAAGCTCTGCTTTTTAATCACTTCAGTTTTAAATGCACGATTTCGCATGTTTATTTTAGAACTACACATTGTCTGTTCCCTTTGATGGTAGCCTAATTGCTCTTTGCAATCTTTACTTCCTCGTATTGCTTTGCATTGTTTCTTTACTCTTCAGTTGCTTTGCCGTTTGCTGGTGACACAATTTTTAACTCACAACGCTCATATAATTTTTGTAACTACACAAACCATCTCTGTATTATATTAAAAGATACATAAATTAAGCTGCGTTTGCCATTCTAATCATTGATTATGAATAAAACGCTGAAGGTAACCCTTCTGAATCCTGCCTTAGCAAATGCTAACCTTTCTCACTCAAATTATAATTACTGCTACTAATCTCAAGTGCATTTATTAGTGTAAAATTACTGACTTTCGTGCAGTAAATAAAATATTTAATACTGTGCTCATTTTGAAATTATTCATTTCCATGTCAGTTAGGCAACCAGAATTGCTGTGGGCAGTAAACCATTGCAATATCTAATAAACTGGATAATCTGGGATTCATGCAAAGCTTTTGATATGGTTTTTCCATTAAATCTCTGCTCTATGGAGATCCACAAGGCTTAATAACATGAAGAAGAAAAATAGAAAAAAGTTCACTATTGAACATTTTTAAAATGTTTCTTGTCACAGATGAATAGAATATCATAAAAGAAATACTGTTAAGTTTCATTCACACTAATTAAGAATTAAAGAAAGAAAAAAAGTTGAAGATTTTTGCTACCAAAGGTATTCTGACAGTAGTTTATAGTAATAAAAGTATTTCGTGTTTAGAGTATTACCTATGTATTTTTTGTATTATCGATATGTATTATCTGTAACCTCATCTACCTTGCGGTGCAGAGGCTGGTTGCTTTATACGCTTGTGTCTGGTGGTGGTACAATGCTCAACTTGTCCGGGATTCGAGATACAACGTTGGAGCGAACCTTTTGTGCTTGCGCAGATACCACTGTGTGAGGTGTGTCTGGTGATGTGTTGACCTCGTTACTTTATCTCTTAGGCTCTATGTGGTTCTGAGTAGAGCAAAATTGGTGCCCAACTATCAATGATCTCACCGAACGCGATCCAATCGCCAAGGCTGCCGAAAAATTCTGGCCTTCGCGAGACTTGCTTAATGCAAGCCTAGAGCCTACCCAACTGCGCTACGCGGCTTCACTAGTTTTATAAAAAACTAAAATAAAATCAGAAACTTTTACACCAAATTAGCAGTGTAGATAAATATAGCTAAAAAGATGATTAAAATGATGAAGATAATTAAATTAAATTGACAATTTTCTCAAAAACCTGCGAAAACCAGAAAAATGCATATTTAGAAATGACGTAAGTCGAGTTTCCATATATAAAATTTGAGCAAAATCAGTTCAACCATATGCAGATGCACAAGTTAAAGTACCTATTATAATTACCAACGCTTAGGCAACTTGTTATGTTGGATTAAACTCGAAGTCATTGGTAGTTTTCAACAGACGTAAACCAAATTGTTAAGTAACTTCACATAGGTTATAGTTCCTGTCAGTGGTAGTAGATTCTAGTTTTTTTGTATCGGTGGTAATTCATGTTTTGCAAAATGACAAAATAAATAATTTGTTACGTCGGACGTTAAACCATGTTAGTGGTACTTCCTTCGACGGTGTCTAATATAGTTGCCAGAAGGAAGAAAGTCCAAATCGGTGGTACTTATATACAAACAAAAACTTACCAGATAAAACAACAGAAATCATGAGCACCATAAAAGCACCTGAAAATAGGCCGACCTTAAAGGTAATCCAAGGGCTTTGCTGTTCACCTAAAGGTGGAACTCGCAGCCGTTTCATAGCACGCTGTCGATCTCCACCCTCGAGCTCGTGTGTCACAGTCGCTTCCGTTTCGCGGATGATGCGATCGATGTCTTTGTTTGTGTAAAAGTGGGAGCTTTCCACGTGCAACACTCGCCATCTCGCCCCAAAATCCACAGTTAAAAGCTAAAATTGTAAAAGTTACAAGATGATCATTAAGGAATTATAAGACCACCTTGTCGTGCTTTTTGAGTATTTTCCTAAACCCAGTAAAATTTAAATTTTGATAGTTTTGTAAAAGAATGAGACTTAAATAAAATTCACTAAATGCCAGCTTTAGCTCTTGAATTTTGCGGGCGGGTACGGTCTTTTTCGTGATGATGTTCTTGCCGTGCACAAAAATTCCCCTTTTGCTCTTGTTAAAGCCGTCATCTTTGGCCTCTGAAAGCTCGCTTTTCAAATTCGCAGACTTTCTAGTCGCTTCTGCCAATTTCTCTGTAAAAACAACTTAGTTTATTTATATTTATAAATACACATGATGCGCACCTGAGTAAAAGGTGTTGATTTTGGCTAGTTCCTTATCACAATAGTGGAAAAACTCCTCGTCAAACTTTGCAAAGTACCTAGTCAATATTTCTGGCTCAATGACTTCAGCAGACGGTGCCTGCTCAACGGCCGCGTACAATAATGCTTTCATCTCCTAAAATTAAATTGCTTTTTGACTGCAGCTGGAGGAATTATTTACAAAATGCACTTACTTCGTAATTAATGTATTGCTTCCTCCATTCTGGGGTGATATGCGCCGTTAGGTGCTCAGCAAATTTCATCTTGCTACAGCTTTATTGCGAAAACCATTACTTTATCTGAGCATTTTAGTTAAAACAACTTACGTCTTTCCATTGAATACTTCTGAACGACGTTTGACGTCTATCCCCTCCCTTTTGGCGTCGGTGGAAAAGTAGGTTTCTGCCTTACCGCCGTTACTCCTGCAGTAAGTAGCATAACGCCGCCGTGATTTATTTGTTCCTTTATGGAGGATGCGGAAATTTCGTATACCTACAGATTGCAGCAGGCAACTAGGACCATAGCAAAAGCACAGTATATTTACACATTAAATATACTGTGGCAAAAGCAAGGGGACTTTACATGTGGCCGTAATTGTACTTAAATAAAAAATAAAAATCGAATATATACCTTGTATTTATAATTATTCTAACGAGCTACCGCTGTCGTATGTACCGTCGGTTGCATAGAAAACTGGTAGAGCTAGTTTTAGGTTGGTTATACAACGTATGGATAATATGTTGGTGGCACTGTATCAGGTTAGGTTTTCCGACAGTTTTGACACAAAATGACACGAAACCTAACCTGCTAACCTCGCATTTGACATAGACTTACAGTGCCACCAACATATTATTCGTACGTTGTGTAAGCAACCTAAAACTAGCTGTACCAGATTTCTATGCAACCGATAGTATACAAAATAAATTGATTGTTCGTTTGTTAAACACCACGACCGACGGCCACATACATATTCGTCTTGCTTTTGCAATGGTCCTAGTTGCCTGCCGCAATCTGTATAGTATATAGATTATAGGTATTAAATAAATGATTTTTCGATTTTATGAAAGTTGCTATTGTTTGCTGCACTAATAGCAAAGCTCAAGATGCATAACAATCGCAACTATTTGCTTCCTTGTGAGAAAAATGTGAACAAACAAACATCGTATGTGTTCTTTGGTTTACCATTTATGTAGGAAATGTTTACATTATGGCATCTTTCGACTGACGATAATTTGTTTAATTCCTGCTGTGTAAACCAGTTTTTTATACAACAGGCTCTTTTCGCGAAAGATAGTGGCATTTAAATGTTTGCAGTAGATTGTGCCGGATCATTTTATTTTTTGTATTATACAACATAGGAGTGTTATAGTAAATATGGGCACAGATGAGTAAGAAATTAAGAATTAAGTAATACTCAACCATGTAATTGGTAATACTTTTTTTTAACTAGATAACATTCATATAAATCTCAATAGTGGGCAACCAAGTTCGATGAAACCTCAGTAAGGACAATAATAAAATCCAAAATACCACCTACTACCTACTACCATGAAGCTACGAATTACCAAGAAGTTTTGAAAGATTTACAATCTACAGTTTTTAATACATTTATAATATTTTTTTAAACGAAGTCGTCACACATATTGCGCTATCATGTGTACAACATAATAATATGATAACAGCCATACCACATTAATAGCAATGGTTTAACAGATTACGAAAGCTGAATGAGCGCATTATAAAAACCGCTCCATAATACCAACCTTGGTGTGACAAAGTATTGATAGAAGTTTGCACCGACTCATTTTTTTCTTAATTTTTTAGAATAACAGGACTACTTGCTACTGCCAGTTGCACCCACCTGATTATTGATTAAATTGTTAGCATGTGTGCTGTTAATAAAAACACTTGCATAATTGGGATTCTGCGGTTCAGTTGCTACAAATAAAAATATTGGTGATATAGGTAATACTGTCTACACTAAAAAAAATGGTAATGTTGCTTTCTTTGATATATACAGGGTGTCCAGAAAATAGGCTGCCATACTTTAACAGGATATACTGCATATTAGAGGCATGCAAAGGGTTCCTATTAACCCATGTCCAAAAATATAAATTGAAGAAGTTTCTGCTTAAAGTTTTTTTTTTATTTTCAATCTGGCATCAACAAAATAACTAAATTTTATGTTCTAAAAAACTGTTCAATTTTATTAAATTAAATAAACTAAACTAAAATAAATAACAAAGTACATTTTACTAACTCACAATAAATGTTCGATATGCTGTCCGTTCATTTCCATACAGTACTGTGCACTATTAAATGGGTATCTATTTAAATTTCAAAAAAAGAAAAGTTAAAGTACCACAACTTTGTATTTTGTGTTTTGGACATAGAACTTTCTGTATTGTTTCTAGGTGCTGTAACCCCTGTTGAAGTACGGCAACCTATTTTTTGGACACCCTCTATAGCGCATATGTTATTCCTTCAAAGAATTTATTTTATCATAATACTTCAACCTTCTTCATTGGCGGCCGAGCTACTTAATCTGCAATATAGACGAGTACAACCAGCTGTTTTCGCCTTTATTCAGATACGAAGAATTCAATATGTTCTACTTTAGCTAATCATATTTACGCAAATTTCGACGTTATAGTTATAAATAACTATTATGTATCAAAAGCGTAACGAGGCGTTCAAACCGGATTTACAATTTTTAGAAATTTCAGCAACCTACGATGTCATAATTGCACTGCTTGTCAAATTGACAAACAAGACACTAAGCGGACCGTAATAGAGTTTTCGTAGCAAGTCCGGAAATACGATGATTACAGGATCCGTAGGCACATTTCACGACGATGCCCAAGGTGAGCCCTGAAGATCTATAAGTTTTGCAAAGGGCATTTCCGGCCAAGTTACGTACAATATGTTTTAGGAACCTACGTTCTTCTAAATATTGAAACATTGCAATAACAAACAAGCATTATAATATTATATATTCGCAAAAATCTAGAATTATAGTTGATTTTCTTAGTAACCATAGTCAAAAAAATATTGCAAATCAATAAAAACGTATTTTCCAAAATAGTCTTCTAAAGAAAAAATCCAGAAGACTCCTGTAAAGAAGTCGTTCCCAGGCTAGAAATTGTAAAGTGACACTTTACGCCCTTAAAAACAGGTTATAAAGTGACCAATTCCGCCCGGTTGTACATAATAGTAGTTTATGTAACTAGTCCTCAAAGCAAGGCTTTAGGGGACGAGTCGTAATGTTTCCGGACGAGGCGGAGCGAAGCGCAGCCGAGTCCGTAATATGAAGATGAGTCCTCTTAAGCCATTTGAGGACGTGTTGCATACAACGTTTTTTTGTATTAGCTCTCCAAACATTATAATATAAAGTTTCAATTACCATTAACGCGGCATTATATTAGGAGGCCGCGCGAAAATGTATTTTTCGCTCCCCAAACTGGTTACTTTGGAAACTGTCTACGATCCTCAAAATGGCCATTTAGAGGCCTTGTACTTAAAGTCGTCATGGCAACTAATGTTTGAGTCCGCTAAAATGTTGCCATGTCGACTTTAAGTACAAGGCCTCTAAATGGCCATTTTGAGGATCCTAGACAGTTTCCAAAGTAACCAGTTTTGGGAGCGAATACAAAAAAATATATTTTATTTTCAAACGTCATAAAAGTGACAAGTTATGTGACTTGACAGACAAGGTAACTGAGTTACTTTTATGCCTACACATAGAAGTAGTTACTTTTACGTCGGCGGAGTAAAAGTAGTTACTTTTAAGTCGGCTGAGTAAAAGTACTTCAAAACTTGATTAGGTTTCGAATATTTTTGACATTCACCTTTTTGATTGTCGAGAACTGACGTAGATGTCAATTCCCGGTAATCGTAATTTTTGAAATATATTCTAATTCAGCCGAGTAGCGCAGATGGCTAAGCGCTTGCCTTGCATTAAGCAAGTCCCTGGTTCGAATCCCGCGAGGGCCGGATTTGTCCGCAGCCTCAGCCTTGCGATTTGAACCGGGCTCGGTGAGACCATTCACAGTTGGGCACCAATTTAACTGTGCTCCACTCAGAACCACAGTCCTAAGAGATATAGTAACAAGGTCAACATAACACGCACACACACCTCACACAATAGTTGCCGTGCAAGCACAAAAGGCGGGCTCCAATTTTGTATACCGAATCCGGAGCAAGTTGAGCATTGTACCGCCAGATGCAAGCACATAAAGCACCAGCCTCTACACGCAAGGTAAAACGAGGTTATCGATTATACATTTACATACATATTTATTTATATCAGCTTAGGCGTTTGAAATAGTAATTTGCACAACTGGTTTTGAAAGTCATACTTTTTTTCATGAATTTGCAGCAAATGAATGAAAAAGAAACTTTCAAAACGTGTTATACACGTACCTTTTTGCATAGTGATCTTTTGTAACTCGAAATTTAGTCGAAAAGGACTTCGGAATTTACAACTGTCAAATTGACTATTCACAATCCTTTATCTAATAGACTTGTCCCTCCGTCCGTCCGTCCGGGACGCTGTTTCAGCAGCCAAACCGTAAGAGATAGAGAAAAAAGTTATGAAAGTTATATGTTTGGAATGGTCATGTCAGCTCAGGAACCGAATTTCAGTCATGTGACACTTCCGGTTTTCGAGAAATCACAAAAAAGACCGGTTTTCAAATAGAACGCCTATTAAATAAAAATGTTTCAGCAGCCAAACGGAGCTGCGACCCTCTGCGCCTTAAAACGTCGATCGGTTAGGCAACCACTTTGACAGCTTCCAGGTCTGGGTACAGTTTTTATTTAATACGCGTTCTATTTGAAAAACGGTCTTTTTTGTTTTTATAAATGAGACATTTGTCTCACTGGATTGGTTGTTTTAATAAAATAGTTTAAAAAGTGTAACTTTTCACGATTTTGCGTTAAAAAGGGTTTTACTTTCACAATTTTTCGTTAAAAAACGACTTTCATGATCACTATGAAAAAACAAAATGACATACGCTATTCGGAGTAAAAGTAACTTTGTGTTAAAACTTGTGTTTGCCGATAAGATAAACAATTAAGTGAAATTACGAGGATACAAAATTAGAATATAAACTAGTAGTTCATAACATGTACCAGTTAAACTGTACGGAAGAATGAGTTTTGGTGTCGGCTTACTGGGTCACGTTGCAATATTATAAGGAGACTTTATGCAGACAGCGCCTTCATAATATTGTATTATTAGGTCATATTTTACACTCATTGTTTACCAGTCTTGTATTTTATGGAAACATTGTGTTTTGCGCCTATACCAATAGTAGGTTATCAGATCAAACAGCAAAACACTACACAAATTCAATTATATATAAAGACTTGTGTTGATATAATAATTCAAAATACTTTTAAACTCTAAAGTGTATTCATTTCTGAACAGACAGAGGCTACAATTGTCTAAGGGGTAGTTAGTCCTGGCTAGTCGTCTCGACGTTAAACAATTCACTCGTGGATAAAATTTAACTTTATCGTCTTGTATAATACATTACTATTTTTCTATAGCACATGTTAAAGTGTGCTTTTATCAACTCAAAACAAAAGGTCAAGTTTTACTTTAACATCAAGGATAGATAAGTTATTTAATTTTCTAACTTTTGTTTAAATTAAATATGCCAGCTTCGTATTATCGTAGCAACCCAATCTAGCTACTGACATTTTGAAATGTGATTGACTGTCCTTATTTTCTTTTGAAATTGTTAAAGTTCTTGCTATAGAAAAAAATATTGTATTATACGCAACGATAAAGTTATTTCTATCCACTCTTGAATCATTAACGTCTCGACGTTAAATGATTCACTCGTCGATAAAATTTAACTTTATCGTCTTGTATAATAAATTACTATTAACAGCAAATTTTAGAATTTGATCAGTGCAGGGTTTAAAGTTTACACTTCACTTTAGCGTCCCTTTAGCCACAGCAACGTCATGTGTTTGAAAACATAACCTTAAAAACGATTTTAAATATATCCACTTAAACGAAAAGTTAAATATGATTTTGTATAAAAACGCTCCCAAAACATTATACAGACTGATCAGAAGCGTAAGTTAAAGCCCGACTATATTCTTAATTCTTATTGTTTTTAAATTTCCAGTTTTCAAGTAAGCCGAAAGCACTCGTACATCTCGATGAAGACGTAAGCGACAAAATAGACCATGCAGTTTTTAAACCTAGAAATCATCCTGGAAGAATTAAGCCTATAACAGTCATTTTACCAGACAACATACTGCAAGCAATTCAAAATGTTGTAGAAGGTACTGTAGCTTTAATATTTGTACATTAAGACTTACCATCGTCTTGCAGATCATCCTATGAAATCACTAATGGACGACAGCCAAGTGCTAGCTAGGCATCTTCATGCCCGTTTGCCACCTGTGGAAAGGGAGGAACTGAAGCAAATAAAAAAGGATTTGCTTCGAGAGGTGCTACGAAAAGAGCCTAATGCAGAACCGAAGTCCGACAAAGACAACGAACAGCTTAAACAAAGCATAAAAGATAAAGTAAAACAGAAATTGGATAGGAAAGTTTATAATTGGGCGGCAGTGAATTATAATGTCTACAATTCGTTGTTATATTTATTTGGAAGGTTTGCCCCAGACTATGCGGTTTTAGTGAGAATATTTTCTGAGATCAGCACGAGGGATAGCAATTTCAAGCCGAGGAGCTTTTTCGATTTTGGTTCTGGAACTGGAACAGCAACATGGTAAAAATATAGCAATCTATAATAATTTCTATAAAAATGGTTACGATTTAAAGGGCCGCAAACGTTTATTGGAAGACAAATATTTTTGAATATTTCAATGTGGACTGTTCTGGGGAAATGAATGATTTAGCACAGCTACTACTCCAAGGCGGGAGGGGTACCAAACAGATCAACTTAAAAGGCACATTTTACAGACAATTTTTGCCTGCAAACAACGTGAGCGACTTGATTGCAATTTTCTATTATTGTTTGAACTGAAATACTGTTGCAGATTTCTTATGACGTGGTTGTATGTGCGTACTCCCTTCTGGAATTACCATCACTGAGGGCGCGATTGCAAACAGTTTTAAACTTGTGGAATAAAACTGGGGGCTACTTAGTGCTTGTTGAACATGGCACAAATGCAGGGTTTAAGGTAAGTAGTTATGGGGTGTTTTAGCAACGGGATAAAAATCAAATGGCTCTACATTATATCAAGCAAATTGCGTGGAACATTTGCGACTGGTACTTAGCAAGTTCAACTGACACAAGGGCAATCACTACCATTGTAGAGCTAGTGGTTGACTAGACGACATGATTGTAGGTTGGGAAAATTTGCTAATGCAGTTCTGTTTCCATTAAGATAACTTTTATGCTCTTAAAGCAGAATTAGACCAAGGAGGTAGATTTTAAATCTGATAAAACAATTTTTTATACTATTTTTAAATATGCATTTGTTTGCAGGTAATAAACGAAGTTAGAGATTTTATTCTGAATATTGAAGATGGAGCAAATAAAGGACATGTCTTTAGTCCAGTAAGTATCACGTTTTAAATTCTAATATTCAGGTGAAGGCATTACTTACGATAACTTGATTAATTTTAATGACACGAATTGTTAAAGAAGTGTAGGGTTAAAAACTGTGTGTCTTATGACCCGTTATAGAAGTATTTTATAAGCAAGTTTTAAATCAGATATTTAATTATTCAAACAATATTAAATGCTGATTTAATGTGATTCGAGACTGATCAAATAGCTTTTTATTTAGTTTAAACAAACTTTAATCGTTTTAGTGATTTCACCTATTACACTAGAATCAACGACATTTGAACAAGGAAAGAACTGGACCACAGAGTCATTGCTTCTTCAAACCTTTCAACCCCCTAAGATTATGGCTGCGTTACAGAAATGCTTTTTTACATCTGTTTTGTGAGTTAGACTGTTGCTAAATTACAGATTTATATGTGATGGCTGCTGTTACTATTGCTTTCCATTTCTTTCTGTTTTTACCTTCCTTTCAAATTTCTCAGTCCATTAAATTTGTCCCACATTTTACAACCTTTGGAATATGCTGACAACCCAGGCTAACTCAATATACTTGGCGATTTGAGTTGTGACTAGACGGAAATCAAAATGGGTGCCAATTGCCACTAGGTTTGTTATATTAAAAGTCATCCAGAAATTAGAGTACTAATATTGCAATGGTTTAATGCCCACAGCAAATCTGGTTGCATAACTAAGAAGAAAATGAAATAAAGCTTCAAATAGACTCAATTGATATTTCGTTTATTGCAACATTAAAGTAATTGTTATACACTAATAAATACACAAGATATAATCAGCAGTAGATATAATTTGATTGACAGAGGTTAGCATTAGATTAGAGCAGTATCGAAAGGGTTACGTTTAACTAAAATTTTCATTAAATGTGCTCTTTATGGCAAATTCTCTTAATTTATGTAGACTGACAGAGTTAATATTGAAAAGTCACGACAATAATGTGAATTGACATTGATACCGAGATGTTTGAAGCGTTACGAAAATTATATGATGCGTTAATAAGTAAATTACGAGGCCAGCAAACGGCTAACGCAGCTGAAAAGTAACGAAAGCTGTGTAATCAAGCATGGAATGCAAAGAGCATGATAAGGCCACCTAGGTTAGAACAAAGAACAATAGTGCAGTGCTAATCAAAACTCGTGAAAACAGTGCAATTAAAACTAATAGTGAAAAAGCAGAGAATTGTGAGGTTAAAAGTGCTACGAATTGACAATTATTGAAAAGCATAGCTTCTAAATAACATTGTATGAAAACTCACTTCCAAAACAATTGTAATTAGTTACTAAGTTACCTGATGTTCATTTATTATTGTTGTCAACCCAAGCCATGAAAAATTGAGCTGTGTGCAAGTTTGGCTTACAGAAATTCATTGTGCTAAAATATCCCAGTGAAGAGGGAGCTGTGCTGCAAGATTTTACCAAGTGCGTTCAACATCGGGGCCGTTTTCTACGAGTTCCGGAGCAGAGGTTGACTGAAATTTGTATCCAGCGTGTAGAGGAGACCGACCTTGCTGTTTACGTCCCGAAATCAGAAACCAGGAATAATCCAGATTTGTGTAATCACCCTGGTGTCAGTGAAAATTGTATCTAGCGTAGGCAGCCCATCTTATAAGGTAAATTCCAACAGGAAAGCAGATCCGGAGGCGCATTAGCTTTGGGCTGCAGCAACAATAGACATTTTACAAGGTCCAGAGAGAGTTTTCCAGCCTCAGGGTCGTTCCAGAAGCTTTTTATTACGATAGCGTCATTTTATTTTGCGGGTGGCGACAGATTTGTACACCAGAACCAGAAATTGAAACAGTTGCCAAGTCGGCGTCCTTTTAACGTTAGAAAAATAAAACAGATTAGTTGTGTTACATCATAATTTGCATTGTATATTTACCTGACGCAAAATTCGTTGATTATTGGTATTTTGAGTTCAAATTACATGCAAAAAAGTCTGGTATTTGCCATACTTGAATAAAATGTATAGTCAACAGTAAATACTATACTGGGTGTTAAAACCTAACCTATAGAGTTTTCTCATGCAATAGTCGTAGCATTATTTGGATGAGTTGCCAATGCATGAAATAATATAGGCAATAAACCATTTATTTTACAAATTAATAATTACAAACATCTTTTTAATGAGATTTGACACAATAATTCTATTATTAAAACTGTTAATTGTATTTGTGGTGATTCGCCCTTAATGATTTATTTTATTTATATTATTAAAGCATTTTAGTGCAGAGCTTTTATTACAATATATAACTACATGGGGTTTATTAAATTCAATAAAAATTAAACAGGATCCGTTATATTTAAAACAACCCACCAAGTTATCACTGAATTGCAACCTCATCAGGCGTTTAAAAGACAGCTAACCCCTAACGCAAATCACGGTATGCAACGCTTATCTCAGAGGCCTCTCAAGAATGAAGGGCATTTTTAATTAAATAACCTTATCGTTTGAAAAATACAAGCTTTCGCTGGAGGCTATGGTGCACTATCAGTGAAATATAACTATACTATTTTTACAATTAAAAAACTGTGCTATATGGATTCCAAAGTAAGCAAAATAATTAAATTGATAAGCCAGAAGAGGTTGTTTAGTTAAGCATAAATTGTCAACATAAAACCAAATGAATGGTTACAAGAGAGCCCAAAACTGCTCATAAAAGAAGGCATACAAATGAATGCCTTCACATTATCATGGAAATATTGGTTTTATCACATACCGTAGATGTTGATAGACCTCAAAGATTTCTGGCTAATTAATAGATACCGCATAACGGAAAGGGGCAGTAATAACCAACCAGAAACCTGAATATGTTCGACCTACTTTTCACCTCAATGCGATATTACAACAGCTTGAAGAGGGAAGTCTTGGTCTTAGATGGCAACAGGAAGACTGGCCATTTTCAGGAATTAGCACCGGAAAATTTTATGCACTGGAGTTAAACGTGTTTAGTGGTGTGCATCACTGAAACTGTTATGATGTTTATAAAACGTTGTTCACCATTGTGGAATTAAGTTCAGTAAGATACAACCGGTTGTGGAAAACAATAATATTCCTTTTATTTACTTTAAAACACAAAAAATTACAAACATAAATACGTCAATATTGATTTAAATACAAATAAAAACAGTGAATGTCGTGTAAACAAATACCGGAAACTAATTAATGCATTAGGATTTAAAGAGACTGACCGAAAAGCCCAGAACACTCAGAATGAGTAGTCTAGTTTTCGCGATGGAATTATTTATTTATAACAGACCTTGCAATCTGACCTTGGTCCTTGATTTGCCCAAAGTGAGTCAATTCGGAATATGCAGAAGTCCATGAAAACGAAGCTACTTGCGCTTATATAGGTTCCGCGTGCCTGTGAAGGATATTCTCTATTCTTTTGAGCACAATAGGATTGTCCAGCTAGGCTCCCTCTCTCTATTGTCGCACAAATCGTTAAAATAACTTCCGCCAAAAAAGTCGAGTTGTTTACAACTGTATTGTCCACCAGGGTTGACTTTCCCTTTCGCCCAGTTTTATTGTTAGTCGGGACAAAAGGGTATTTATGCAACTCTTCTTTTTCGTTCTCTCATATCCCTGCATTTACGACATAGCTCCGGCTGTGCTAGAATTTGCATTGTGACGTTTAGAAAAGTTAGTTTGCATTCTTCTACTCGATGACACATATCAAATTTGACATTACTGCACACGTACGACTCGTATCACGAACGACACTTTTACTAGCTCATTTAATAATGCACTATACAATTACATTTTACATTATGGTTTATGGCCTCCTCTGGACGAAAGACGTTTTCAGGCCGTTTATTGCAGCTGCGCTACACGTGCAAGAGGACAGATACAAATAGTGCCAATTTGAAATTTTCAAAATAAGTCAAAAACGAATTTAAGCAACCTGCTCTACACACAAGCGCCTCAAGTAACCTAATTCCAAGGATATAGCATCGCTATGTTTGAAATAAAGGGCCTTTGGTACTGAGCAAAATGGCAATTTGCAAATGCATTAACAAAATATCGCAACACTTCAAAAAAATTATTTTATTCTTTCCTTCGTTTTATCCATTCTGTTATTTCCTTACTTTTCTCAGTATGTTACATGTTCTTGTTTTTATCAGCTTTACCATCTATCCTCTTAACTCTTTGTCTATGTCTCTTACTCATCCTAAAATCTGGCTTAATGGTTTTCTTTCCATTTTAGTTCATCTTCTTGAGTTAACATCCATGTTGTCATTGTATAATTATGTTACAGTGGACCTGATTATACATATGATTCATCCCATTTCCTATCTGCATTCTTTCTTTTACTCCCTGTTGCTTTCGTCTAGATAATCTTCTCTCTTTTTTACTTTTTTAATTTATCATAGAATTGTTTTTACTTCTAGTTCTGCAACTTCCCTAGCTGCATAGATGCGTATCAATGTTGTGTTCCGCTTTCGTTTTAACTGTCAATATTGCTATTCTGCTACTGGTTCTAATTTTTATACATTTTTCATTTAGTTTTTTATTACATAGAAGCCTACCCCGTTTCCTTCAGTTTCCTTCTTCACTGTAGAACAGGCTAAAGTTACTTTGTGTTAATTTCCCTTAGTTTACGTATATAATTTCTTGTTGTTGTTCTTATCATAATTTCGAGTTGTCTCTCTGTTTTTATCCTTTAAACATTAAATATTAAGCAAAAGTGGTCACAAACCTACGGTTGGGAGAGCATTTTAAGGCAAAATAATATTAAGTGATGGACATCTGGCGTTATAAACGCATTTACAATTTGAATTAAATCTTTCAGTGCCCGCACGACACAATTTGCCCACGATTTCTAACAGACAATACACCATGTAACTTCGAGGTTTCTTACATGCCCCTTCCCTTTGGGGGCCCTGCTGTGATACAAAGAGAGAGATACTCGTATGTTGTTCTGAAAAAAGGTATGTAAAATGGTGCTGTGTTGCTCTGAGCTTAGTGCTGTATTTTATTTCAGGGGAAAGAAGTGCAGACGATCCGCAGTGGCCAAGAGTCGTCAGGAATCCCTTAGTTCGATCCAAGCATGCGATTTGTCGGATGTGCACCAGTAAAGGAAAATTAGAGGAAGTTATTTTTACTGCTTCTAAGCACGGAAAGTAGGTGTTGTGTTTGTAATGTCTGTATTAAATTACACGAATTTTAAGAGCAGAAATGAAAATCATTCGGTAGCTTTGGTTAGATAAAAATTCAATTGATTTCAGAATAGGCTAATTCCGTTTGGAAAAAATGTCAATTATAAATTGATAAAGTAAAAACATTATTTTTCAGAGTAACATATTACTGTGCACGCTCAAGCGAATGGGGTGATCTCTTACCAATGAAGATCGAATCAGATAGTAACAGTGGAGAAGACAATCAAACATCTGACTTGAAGCAACTAGATTAGATGTATATAGGATGTTATTGTACATATAATTTTGGGTGTAATAAAAAAATTTTAATTGATATTTTGGTACAAATTTTAAGTGATTGCATGCTACAACCAAAACTAAAAATTGAAAAGTAAAACGGAATAATTAGAGCAGGGCTGTCCAACTTCAAGGGGCCCAAGGACCACTGTAAAAAAGGGCCGCATCATAAATTGTGTCGTATGCGACTTTGTGAGTGATTTGTAATAAATATAAAACGTGTATATTTCAATACTAATTTTTATTTATTCAAGAAGCTTAGGTTACATTACAAAAAACATTGAAACATAAAAGAGATATACAGGGTGCTCCCCGAGGTAACCGACAAACTTACACCATATGTTCTAGAAGTAATTCTAAAAAAAAAATCATATTCACTTTAGGTTAATTCCTTTCCGTTCTTGAGATACCGACAAAAGGTAAAAAACCAACTTCAATTAATGTTAATTTACGTATAGAGATGTGACGTTTCACTCCCTTACTAAGGGCGTCAAAGATTTACCCCTCGGGTTAAGCTCAAATCGGAGAAATACATTCACTCAAATATATATTCGATTAGGTAAAACACCAGATAATTACTAAAACAAATATAATGTTTTGAGCTAGTTACAATAATTAATTAAAAATAACTCTAATTTGCACATTATTTAAAATTAACAGGTTCTTCTGGAACGGTGTCTGGTTTCGTGGGTCGAGCTGCAACCCAATGCACCGGCGAGTGTTGCGGGGCCCTTCGGGAAATGGGCTGAGTAGGTCTTTTGTTCCTGCAACCTCGACCTTCCACTCAGCAGTGATTTTAAGCTGTAATTTTCCAGTGAATTTAGCAATTTTAAGGTTTACCTGAGGCGGGCGTTAGTGCCTAAATCCTGGTGCAGAGGTTGCTGGTACCTTACGACGGCTAGGCGTCGTTCTTGGAGCGAATTCGGTGTCAAATCCTGCAGAAGGAATTTTTTCGCCTTGAGCCGGAAAATGATGTTGACACTCCCCCGGTAGGGAATTTGCGGGCTGCAAAATCGAACGTCGAAGTCCAGGAATTCGCCTTTTAATGACCAAAAAGGTGCCCTGCAGGTGAATTTATGACGGGCGGCTACAGGAGTCTAGCCGCTCACAAGCGGGGTAGAGGCTGCAATTCCTACAGGTTACAGGTTTAATTATTACTAAAATGAGGTTATGAGGAGTATTTCACCTCTCGGGGCGCCGAGATTTGCGTTTAAAAATTAGGCGGCCAGAAATGGCTTTTAAGCAGTTAGTCCTGCAAGACAGTACAATGTATTAAGACAGGGTTAAAGCCTCAGGGATTCGATTTCTGAAGAAAGTTCAACAAATCGAATTCTAACGGTCTTGCTCTTGCGGAAAATTTGAACTTCTTCGGCTGACACTACAACACGTCATCTCCCTTGAAACCTGGTCTGGTAAGAGTTGGAGGCCTACTCCGTTAGACAGTTCAGCGTGTCAGACCGGAGGGCCCAGGTAGAAAAGGAGAGGACAGGATCAGGACTGGTGGACTCGAGGGGAATTTGATCCTCGGGCCGCAAAAATATCCTGGCGGGCCGCATGCGGCCCACGGGCCGCATGTTGGACAGCACTGAATTAGAGGGTCTCAATATTTCACAGCGTGCACCTAAAGGAACTTAGCTATAATTTATTATGACTTAAAAGTATCACTTTCTCTGAATCAGAGCGAAAAGCTTCTTGTAATATTTTCGTAATGAAATTATACAAGGTGTCTTTAAATTATATGGACTGGACATGGCTTAACGATGAATTCCTCGAGTACCTGTATATAAAGTAAGAGTAGAGCAACCAATGACATTTAGGGATCCATCATGCGAAGTTAGTCACTATTTCACAGTCGACTACCTTAATAGTGAAGTTAGTTACAACTGTCATAAGTTACAGTTGACTATAGAATTGCTGTTAATATCTATATATGAGAAACAGATTGAATAATACATACTTACTTTTTATAAATGTTTATCCAAGTTCTGCCTACATAATTTTAAAATATAGAAATGTAATACTACAATTAAGAAGGAATACTTTTATATTAAGTTATAACGGTACTAAAACAGTACCGCATAACTGCAATAATTCTGACAACTTTAATGTCACTAATTTAAAAAATCTGTAAATGGGTTTACACCGAACTTCCCTCGCGCGAATTAGATCAATTTGCAAATTTAAAAAAAAATTATCCCGCTGGGGTTTGAACCCGCCGCATCTGCATAGCGGTCGTAACCGCACCTGCGTAGCGATCGTAACAGCATTGATAAGTCGAACTGCGCCATCGAGCCTAATTGAAATGCGTGTGGCGTGCGCCTCTATTTAATGAAACGGGTTTATTGTTGAAACGTTTCGACTCTTTTGTGACATCCTGTATCTGTTGAGTATATTTTCGGCAAGTGTAAAGCCTGACCTATGTGAAAATTATTACTTCCTTCTATTTCAAAATCAACGCAAAAATAAACAAAATTTTATATTTTTAAGGTGCTCACCCTGTGTATATTTTTCCGAAATTTTTACGGTTTCGTGCCAGGTATATACAGGGTGCTGACTTGCGCGACGCACCATAGGAATTTGCATAGTAAATTCTTTATGTTCAATTATTTGCTCCCCTAATTATTTTAGAGTTAAAGTGTAAATACATTTTTTGTAGAGAAAAAAATTCTGCATCCATTCACACTGCTGCTAACAATTTTTAATTTTTCGGAACCGAAGGAATACAAAAAACAAGCTAGCATTTTCACAAAAATCAGTGATGCCATGAAATTATTGAAACAAGCCAATGCCAACGCAAATGCGTGCGGCACGACAATATGTGCTGTTTGTTTGTTTGTCATTGATGTTTGACGTTTATAATAATTCATTATTAATTATGTTCTGCTCAATGTCTCTAAGGTACCTAGGACCTTGTCCATAACAAAAATGGTTTTACGAGTATGGTGGACGTTCGTTAAGTAAGCTCCTTGTTTATTGTAAAATATTCGTATCGGCAAATTCCAAACAGTACAACCATTAATAGACTGATTCATTTTAAGTTTAAGACTACAGGCAGGTTATTAAATAATTGTAGGTGCAATAATGAGGTTCATAAATTACACCAAAACGAGAAAAACGACAATACGTTCAATCTTTTGACGGCAGTGACTGGATGATCGCCCCTCACGCACTTGCGTTGGCATTGGCTTGTTTCAATAATTCCATGGCATCACTGATTTTTGTAAAAATGCTAGTTTGATTTTTTGCATTCCTTCGGTTCTGGAAAATGAAAAATTATTAGCAACAGTATGAATGGATGCAGTATTTTTTTCTCTATAAAAGATGTATGTACACTTTAGCTCTAAAATGATTAGGGGAGCAAATAATTGAACATAAAGAATTTACTATGCAAATTCCTATGGTGCGTCGCGCAAGTCAGCACCCGGTATATAACGTGTATGCAAAATATCATCTTCCTCCGACAAATAGTTCTTGAGTTATACCGCCAACAGACAGACAGACGGAATTGAGAAAACCTGTTTTTTATCATCTAGGGACCCTGAAACGTGAAGATCTGAAGAAATCTCAGGTGATTTTTTCGTGATTACAATACTTCCTTCGTCTTTCAGACGAGGAAAGTAAATCGAAATCTCGCAGGCCACCTATATTCTTGAATTCTATTGGGATCCAAAGGGATCCAATCAATAAAATGCTGTTGTCACGTTTGCCCTACTCACATCTAACTATATACAAGCACTAAAAAACTTATAGGCAATAAACACATGGAAGCGTGGAAGCTTTGGTGATCGAAAAAGTAGGTGGTGTTACGGTCTAAAACAACTTTTACACCGCGCCGGCTCATACAAAAATTTCATAAAAGCTAGACGGCCAGCGCGGACAATATTTCTCAAAATCGGGACAATGACTCGCCTAGGACCGCTGCCTTGCCCGTTACAAGATATGCCGGCTAAACTACAGTGGAGCGAGGGGTGGTCCAACACGAGATTACCTACGGGCAACGGCCTAAGGGACGGTAAACACTGACAAAATTAAGTGAGAGCCACCCGTTTTCATTAATAAGAACGAAAATGCAAAGGTAGACCCACTATGAAACCGAGAAATCAATGTGCCTACTTTTCGACTTTACACCTTGGCGAAATCCCAAAGCTAAACGAGAATAGAATATTTTTGCACAGCCTCGCGACTCCCAACACTGCGGCGACGAGCGCACTGACTTACCTACGACGCTTAAAAACTTCTTCCAGGCACCACCGTGCATCAATCTGACAGTGTATAAGTTAACCTGTAAATAATCATGCACAGGCTCGTAGGAGAAATCATAAAGCAACGCACAGTAAACCGATGTATTGGTCTAACACTACAACAGCGCCCACGTTGTCAGCGTACACAGAATATAGATTCTAACAAATGGGCACTATAGCTAAGAGCCCAGCTGGGAGGTCGCCTTACTTCTAAAATATTGCGGAAGTTGCAACCCACGCTGGCGGCTGGCATGTAACATGAATGATTCATTAGAAATAGCCTGAGCTGTCGGCTGGCATTTAACATGAATGAATATTTATAAAAAGCCTTCGCTGGAGGCTGGTATGTAACATGAATGATTAATTAAAAATAGCGCACACTACCTTCATTGGTTAGTTTTGTCTGGCTGCTTCGACTATCATCGGGCGCCCGCCGTAAAAGCAGACGTGTCGTGGCCTGAAGCGACGGGGCTGTGCGAAGTCCAATGATCCCAGATGAGGAATTCTCATAGGAAACAACGGAAAACTGTCGAGACCTGCATGTGTCCATTTTGAAAAACCGAATCCCCCAATGTAGCGGAGAAGAATGGCCTAACAGGCCGTCGGAAATTTGCAGAACAGAAGGTCATCAAAATCAACAAAAGGACACGCACAAACCACCCCAACAAACACCACTTCACTCTAAACCGGCCAGTAATGAACTTTTCGAAAAACAAAGCCACACCTCGTTGTAACAGCACATTCACTGGCCGCTTCCGCGCGAGGCGGTACACCAGAACCAAGCTCTAGAAGCGCTTACAATCACAGCCGGCCGCTGACTTCCTCCAGCTAAGGCGGTTCCCGCCAGACGCGCTAGGTTTGCGGCGTGCAGGGGGGGAACCGGTTAGCCGCATGATCTAAGCACCTGCGACCAATCGCGAAGCGAGAAAAAGCCCGCCGTTAACTCGACTCGACGAACTAGAATAAGGCTGTGTGCGAAATCTTAAAATTCCAAATAAGCTAACAAAAGTTATTATGAACGACAGAAAATTACAGCGACCGTTATAGCTGCTTGCACACAAGTTGATTAACTATTGGGCGTGAAAATACGACAGAAAAAACTATATACAAGCAGGGTCAGAATATTTAAACCGAGAATACTCCAAAAGGTCGCATGTTGGTAGAATTTAAAAACGTTCTAACAGCGGGATCAGCCAAATGTAACTGACTGTCTCGGCAATGTCTTCCAGTGACATGTAGCTATTTGTGTGTTGACAAACTTAAAAAAGTTAACTATGTTAGCAACTGCAGAAGTGCGGTATGCACCCCCCGATGTTTAAGATTGAGGTTGCATATATGAAGGTTGTATCCCAGTAATCGGAGAAGCATGCCTGGAGAGGATACAAGACCGAACATGAGTTCAGATGGTGTGTAGATGTTAAAGTACAACCATTATGTCTGCATTAGACTGAAATATTCTTATAAATATGATAGCAATGGCCTAAAAATCATTCAAGGTGCAAGAATGGGATATGTCACAACTTTTGTTTTTACTATCTCTATAAAGGTTATGTCAAATGCAAGAAGGGGATAAGTAACACAAGACCTTTTTGTAGAACACTGAGTTTATTAGCATTTACTATTAATGTCTAAACAAAAGTAAACATTTTGAAAGATAAAAGAACAAATAAATACAAGTAAATAATCTAAGCAAAGAAAAATAAACACTTGTAAATATTCTATTCCCACGCCCACATCATTCACCCAGTCGTTATCATAACGAACACGTTTGTTATGAAAAAATGCACAATTCAGTTATACAGTGGGCTAAATATGTCATTTTAACCTAAAAATTACAGACAAGCTGCTGAAACTTTCAAATGTCACAATAAAACTGTCGTTCATTAAATTGCAAAAATGTGTATTTTTTGTGCTCGTGGGAAAAATAACGCACATAACTCGTTCAAAAGTGTATCGTTCTCTCGTATTTTAAGTCACTCGGCTTCGCTACGCTCGCCTCGTTTCTCAAATGTACTGGCACGATATACGTCACTTTCACAGCTTGTTATATAGTATACTATAAAGACAAAAAAACATAAAGACAAGTAAATATTCTTAAGACAACAAAAAATATATTCTTAACAAGAAAATAAAAAATCCTAAACGGTTTATTAATCGAAATGACTACAGTTATCATCAGTTACCTCTGAATCTACATGTTTTATTTTTTGTATATTTCTATTCCAGCCCGCTATATTTCTTTGTTTTTTCGTCCACAATTTTCAACAACTTTTGCAACATTATTTGCCATGTTTTCTTTGGCTTCAAAATCAGATGATTCCTCCCGCGATGGCTAAAAATCGCTGCCAGAGCTTTCATATAGTTCACTATTATCACTTTCACTGCTATTACGATTCATATTATTAAATTATAATGTAATATTATGTCATTTTATATCCCTTCAGACTCCCTTAAAAAGACTAAAGGCAGACAGGCGACGAGTTCACACTCTGCTTAACACTGGACCAACTCTAATAAAGTGGCATGATTTCTTGATGCAGGTGGTCACAACTGCAGGAAGGGGATAAATCGTGCGAGGTTCGACCAAGTGTAAAAAACAACGAATATGTGGTGCAAGAATGGAATAACGAGTAACATATCCCATGATTGCGCCACTCTGTAGCAAGAGATAAGTGATTTTCTGTTATAGTTCGGTACCTATTAACCGCACATAGCTCGTATTTGCACCAGACAAAAAGACCATATTTTAAAACGTATTGCTGTAATTAACTCATTTTTTCAAATTATGTTACATCCCCTTCTTGCACCGCAGTCTTCAATTGCACAGGAACGTGAGTGCCAGACATGCAGATGCACAACAGACCCACCAGAACATGATGAAACCCAAAGCTAGTGGGCCTTTTGCAACGGCTTCCCTGTGAAATTTTACTTGCAAGGCAACTCTGATGTCGGCTTGAAGAATGAAGGGACGCCACGGCAATTACAAACTTGATGATGGCCCCCTGCTCCAAATTTCTGCACCTAGATACTCAGGAGCGTCTGCTCCACAGAGCTAATCCCTTTTCACTGGGATGTGTCACCACGAGAGAAATTAGAAACACAGATGCTCTGCAGACTGGTGAATATGAAAAACCACCTTTTGGCTCACACAGAAAACTTTGTAATATAAAAATTTACATGAAACTGGGAGCACCTTTTGTAGCCAGCACAAATTTTAGAAGGCTTGTTTTTGTTATTATTACAATTGAATATCTCATATCCTAGGAACTACGTTTTATAATTGTTTTTTACGAAATAGGTTTTGGTATAATGTTTTTACTTAAGGCGGCTTAGGAGAGCTCATAGATTTCCATAGCGGGTAAGGTAAATTTTCTTTTGTGCCTTGAATTTAAAATGTTTAGGCAACTTTAGATACACCTCTTTGCCTTCAATGGAAATGTCGAAAACGGATTATTTCGCTAAGTACCTTATCTGTTAATCTACTACCTGTGAGGAACTTTCTATTTAAAACCAAGTTAGCCCAATACATCCTTACATTTGTTTTCGAATCACCAAATTAAATAATTTTAACTGAAATCTTTTGATGCAATTGATATGTTGTAATCAATAAGTTGGGGACTAATATAATTAACTATTTATAGACAGAATTCTTATGCTTTTTGCTTCCATTATTTTTCTTAATAAATAGTTACGTATTATGGATTTTTTAGTTCCTTATTGAACAAACTAAATTATTGTTAGTTAGTACCGTTTACGACAATAATCTTATTTTGTAACAAAATATAGGTAATTAGTAGACGAATTTGAAAACATCAATTAGGCCCTGAACACACGGGATTCCGTACCCGAGATTCGGTATGCGGGATACAGAATCTGAGTCTGTTCAGACACGGCGACTGAATCTCAGACGCGGGCCTTCAGTCACTTGCAGTGCCGTGCTGTTATGGACCTAGCATTGCTGTTCTTTGTTTCTGTCGAATTAGTCTAGAAGTGCTGTATTTAAAGTCAGGGATTGGGATCTACTAAGCAAATAAATTTTTCATTGTCAAATAATGTATGCTCTATGATCGTTGTATAGTAAGGAACGCCCTGCTTATTCGATTTAAATAGAAGTTGAAGAAAATCTGCTATGCCTATGATATGATATCTTATGTTCTGGCTGGCCAAAGTAGGCGTGTCCAGGCCCTGGTCCACGTGGACTCATATGCTCCATATCGGTATCCGAGATACAGAATTTGTCGCCGGCGGCCGAAATGGAGAGATAAGGAAAATCGGCCGCCGGCGACACATTCTGTATCTCGGATACCGATTTACCATTGGAGCATATAGAGGATATGAGTCCACGTGTACCACGGCCTGGACAAGCGTACTTTTGCCAGCCAGAACATATATCATATCATAGGCGTAGCAGATTTTCTTCAACTTCTATTTAAATCGAATAAGCAGGGCGTTCCTTACTATACAACGATCATAGAGCGTACATTATTTGACAATGAAAAATTTATTAGCTTAGTAGAGCCCAATCCCTGACTTTAAATACAGCAAACCTAGAATAATTCGACAGAAACAAAGAACAGCAATGCTAGGTCCATAACAGCACGGCACTGTAAGTGACTGAAGGCCCGCGTCGGAGATTCAGTCGCCGTGTCTGAACAGACCCAGATTCTGTATCCCGCATACCGAATTTCGGATACGGAATCCCGTGTGTTCAGGGCCTTACTATTATAAATGAGAGATGACTGCTACACTAATGATCCTTATCTGTATTTAGTATCAGCTACGGAATTTCGCCCTTTGTTTGTACAGGTACGTATGCCAATTTAACCTGGTTATGACCAAGCAAGTAAACGGTATAAGGCGATCTTGCATTTCAAAATAACGATGACCCTAAAGTCTCCAGAATCAACTATTGTAATTTATTTCGCAAAGTGGAAAATGGAGCATACATATCTTTCGCATAAATAATTTTTAACAAAATACGTTCAAAGCATGAAAGCTTACATAGCTATATTTTTATAGTTTAAGTTCTATCAATTTATCCAAAACAAACTGCAAATACATTGGTATGCTTGACGTTTTTTTTATGATGATGTATAGTGACACCAGTAAATAAAATCAGGTATATAAAAAAAAATAAAAGTAATTGATAGTATGTTAGATTACTTTCGACCTCGTTAATTTCTGAAGCCGGTTCTGCCCAAAAACCGGCCCTGCTTTAAAACCGATCGTGTAATTTAAAGTCATTCAAGCTGCGGCAGCGAATTGTCCGGGCTTGTTTGTATTGCGTTGTTTCTCACGAGCCTATTTAGTTTCTTTGGAACCTTGCAATTCATTGTAAATCATTTACAACTTACATATCCGTCGAAATTTTGGTATCAGGTCAGGCTTATTTCTGTTCAGGGTGACGTAATCTATACTCGTACGCAGCTCAGCTGCTTTCTTTCGTAGAATTCTTAACGCCGTTAGGGACTTTTGATACTATTCGGTCTCGCGAACAAATTGTCAAAAGGAAGAAAATTTTAGTAGAGCTCTTGTTATTCTGTGCATTATATTTCTGACTTCAGACCTTAATACTGCTTTCCTTTTCAAAGGCAGCTTTGTTTCAGTTTAGCGATAAGGCAACTTAAGCGCCCTGCCTTCCGTAGCACACTGCAAGCTCTTTGGAAATTAGTTTTGATTAATCTGTTGTGCCCAAGTAATAGGGTCACGTTCTGTAAAGCCCAAACCTTCTTTTCGATTAATTTAACTTCTGAATTTAAGACATTTGATACGCCTGGGTTTTCCTGACTTGGCAGTTCAAAGTATGTGAGGCTTTCTTTGTGCTTTGTTTGAATCGGGGTTTCCCCGAGTTCATGATGCAGTGTTTTCTTTCGTGTTGCAACAAGGAGACGAAAAATTCAGTTTGGATTAGTAAAAGTGAGATGGACTCTTCTTTGCCGCGGGGGCAAATCTTCAAGCCCGCGCGTTCGAAATTTTACTTAGTAGCGAACCCTCGAATAAGACAGTCGTGTGGTGAAGTTCTCACCCCGGTCCTCGGAACCGGGGGGTTACGTTGTTTCGTGCTGAAAGTAGTTCGGGGACAGCTTCATAGCCGTAGGTGCTAAAATAACTCCGAGGCGGTCGTGAAGTTAAGAGGAAAGGCCCGCGAATCGCTTTATTGGGGAAAACGTCGTTTATCGTATCGTTTTGTTGTCCGCTCTCTAAGTACAGAGGGACGCAAAGTTTGCCATTGGTGCACATATAGTTCTAACGTCGTCTTATTATTCCCGCCTGTGTACTCGTGTCGTTCGAGGATTATTGCAGTTGCAAATTTTGATTACGTTCGCTGGGCCACCCCGGAAACTAAAGTCATCTTCGCCAGCTCCGTCGCCGACTCCCGCTCTCTCTCCCAAGTTGGATCCCCCTGCAGCAGCTTTGCCAAGCTTCCGCCGAAGACGTCATCGCTACCCCAACATGCGTACAGCTCCAGGTATTTATTGTATGTGCGATATATCTTGTGTGCCGAGATAAGTGGCGTCTGTAATTTTTACTGTGCAACCCCAGTGATCAAAACGTTGCGTACGCTCGCCGAATTTTAGAATTTGATTTGCTTGTTGACATCAGGGGCTTGACCCTGGATATCTTGTCTTGTATTTTGTAATAACATCGTTAGACATTAAGGTAACTTTGCTTGGGAACCCTTTCATGTTCAAGTAGGGTGTGCTTTTCTTTTTTTATTAAATTTAAACTCGCCTCCGGGCGATTATTTCAGTGTAAACTTGTTTGTAAATTTAACTCATTCTATAATAAATCTGTAACCCTTTCATGTTCAAGTAGGGTGTGCTTTTCTTTTTTTATTAAATTTAAACTCGCCTCCGGGCGATTATTTCAGTGTAAACTTGTTTGTAAATTTAACTCATTCTATAATAAATCTGTTAAAGTCAGTCGGTTTATTTGTCGAGTTCTGAACCCCTTCTGGGTTCCTAAGTAATTTAGTTTGGGCAAAGGCCAGGTGTAACTGCAGTTGTAAAGCTAAAGCATGTCTTATGAGCAAGCAAGCCCCCAGAATTTGGGCCAGTATTAGTGGTTTTTTTTTGTTACTATTTAGCAAGGGTGGGCCTTAAGGTAAGTCATTTGTTTTTGGCCACTCTTGGTGTTCTATCTGAAGACTCGGTGGAGGCTTGGACAGCGCGGCGAGGACAACGTACACGGAGGACTTCTCCATAGGCTACGTGTGTGTTCTTGTTTCTAACACGTTTGCCATTCCCTATCTAGAAACAAGTGGCGCTCTAGGCATCTATTTTAAGCAATCTTTAGGGTAAGTGCCGCCGGTTTTTCTTTGAGCTTTCGAACCACGCCTTCCCGTCTGAGCTAAGTGCAGGTAACCGGAGCCACAAAATCTGCTCCAACACATTAAGATCTGTGTTCTTTTTAGTAAAGCCGGCGAACCCTGTAGTTTGTACCCGATTTTTGACAGTGCTCTTGATCAATGTCGATCTGATGAATTAATACCGTAACAAGTAGTAATCAAATTACAGGAAAAAAGATAAAATTTTCGTTAAAGAATTCCTACGAATGTAGATGTAAAGCTGCAGCTACATCTTATAATACTAAAGGCATTTTTTTATGTAAAATTGAAACATCTATAGTCAGCGAAGCTCCTGGATATTTTACTAAACAATTTTTACGGCACGTCAAAAACAATATACTGCAAAATTGAATAGCAAACGTTAAGTTCGGCTATCGCCTTAAAAATCTGGTACACCAAAAAATTTTTCCCTTTGTGAACACGACTGAAATAACATAAGTTACGTTCATAATATGTTGGTGTCCCTCTAAGTCTATGTCAAATTCGAGGTTAGCAGGTTAGGTTTTGTGTCAGTTTCTGTCAAAACTGACGGAAAACCTAACCTGATAACCTCGAATTTGACATAGACTTACAGTGCCACCAACATATTGTGGACGTAACTTATGTTATTTCAGTCGTATTCACAAAGGGAAAAATTTTTTGGTGTACCAGATTTTTAAGGCGATAGCCGTACCTATAATAGATTATATGAGTAATAAATGTAGAGTTAAAAAACCTCAAATAATTATATATTTTAGGGAAATCTTTTAAAAGGCGAACTTTTGCTACAGTTGATGAAAACTACAGATTAGAAGTAGAAAATAAAGTAGAAGACATGGATTCTGAAACTTACGAAAAAATCTGTAAAAGGCTTTACCCAGAACTTACCTAATTGACATTGTGACACTAAATAATTTGAAAATTCAAATTAAGTTAGTAGTAATAATACCTTCACGTTTCTAATACGTACATTAAATACATTTTCAAATAAAAAAATGTAGCCCGGGGGATTTGAACTCCGCTGCATCTGCGTAGCAGATTGTAACTGCATCGACTTGTCGTCTGCGCCATTGAGACTTATTGGAAAGAGTGTAGCGCGCGTCTCTCTTGAACAGAACGGTCTGATTGTTGAATCGTTTCTACTCTCTTGTGACATTATCCTGTATCGGTCGAGTCTTATTTGTGGCAAATGTAAAGCCTGGCCCATGTGAAAATTATTATTACTTTCATCTATTTCAAAATTAACGCAAAAATAAACAAAACTTAAAAAATCTCGGAAGGTGATTTTTTTGCGATTACAATACTTCCTTCGTCTTTTAGATGAGGGAAGTAAATATCCAAAGAATTCTAAAAAAATCTGAGTAACAAAGAAAAAAAATTTTTTTTTCCGCCGAATATGTAAGCTTAGAAGAACCACATCGACTCCTAAAACTGTGGAAAATTTATTGTACAGCACATTCAAAGGAAATACTGCTACAAATTTCGGTCTACAAAGCGAAGATACAGCGATTACGTTTTTTGAAAACCAATATACAACGCAGGTAAGAAAGAGTGGTCTGATAATTGATAAATGATCCATGCATTTTTAGGTTGTTCCCCCGATGGATTAATTGAGAATTATGCTTTAATTGAAATTAAAAGTGCAGAAAAAAGCGGGGACCTTTCTCTACTTCAAGCAGTAATTAAAAAAAATGATTACGTAATCATAATTATTATTATCAAGTTCAGCGGCTGCTGCATATTTCGGAACGGAATCTATGTTGGTTTTTAATTTATACTACAGGCTTAAAATGTACTTAGTAAATCTTTATCAACATATAGCATATAGTTACTTGTAATTTATCGTTTGTAAAATTTTAAAAAATGTGCCTAGTAGGTTATTATTTTTGGAAAGATAATATGGAAAAAAAATTGGGCGAAGTTGACTCACGAAGATGTTGTCAACAAAGTACACGTGATATATATATAACTGTCAACACTGTTTAGAGATATATGTATGTTATTTGTTATATTATTATTATTATTATTCATTATGATGCTTTAATTATGAGTATGATTTTTAATATATGTAATTTAGGCAATGTATACATTACTTTATCTACTCCAGTAAGTAACGCATTACGTCACTCATTTGACACTATTTCAGTTAGGTAATGAAACTCATTACACCACTCAGTTATGTAATGGTTTCATTACGCAACTGAGTTGTGTAATGACTTCATTACGTAACTGAAATAGTGTAAAATGAATGACATAATGACATTTGCCTACTAAAATATTTTTGAAAATGACAGATCTGACATTTCTCTTAATACACTTTTCTCAATTTTAGGCAGTCGTAGATAACATTTTGTACAATACATGTGTGATAATGCATCATCAATATACTTGTGTGCTTACATAACTCGTGCTACGCACTCGTTTGTAACTTACACACACGTATATTAATGATGCTGTTATCCCACTTGTATAGTAAATAATTATTTTTAACTTGGTTTTCTGGTATTGTTTTGATATTAATAATTATAAAACCAATAAATTCGTTTATCCGCAAACGTCACAAAAGTGACAACTTATGTGTCTTTATTGACAAGGTAAAAGTGTCACTTTATCTGCCTAAGCAGATAAAATAGAAACTTTTGCGTACTTTATCTGTCTAAACACACAAAATCGTTGCTCTCTTTCTTTCTTTCTATGTTTGTTCGCTATCTCCTCTGAAGATACTGGACCGATTAAATTGTATGATGGCTTAAAATTTTGCTAATTTTTAGACTTAGATCGTAGGCCGGTTTTTATTTTCAAAAAGAGTACGAAAAAGTTTTAATTTAAATAAATCCTGCAGCAGAGCGGAGCATCTGTCGCCATGGGTTATGGTGTGACAGCTGCTGCTGTGGCCGTGTGCTATTAGCTCGGATGTTATATACAGAATTTGAACAACACCTTCGAATTTTTTTAGCATTTCCTTGCACCACTTGACGGGTGCCTGTTTTTGTTCTTCTTTCAAATTGTGAGGGATCCAACGACTACAAATCTTCCGGACATGCAAATGATCGTGCAAAATCGTATGTATTTGTTTCGCCGCAATGCCTAAGGATATCTCTATCTCACTATATGTCACATGCCGATCTGATAAAATCATTTCACGCACAGCATCGATAATTTTCGCGACAACAGAGCTGGATGGACGACCTTCGCAAAGATAGTCATCAAACGTTGGTTTTCCACGCTTGAATTCTGCGAACCATTTGTAAACCGTAGTTTTGGATGGTGTTTCATCCCCAAATAACGAACTAAGTTTTTCTACACATTACTGCGGTGTTAAACCGTATCGACATTCATAAAAGATCACTCGAAGATCACGATTCCAAATTTTCATTTTTCACACAATTAGTATTCTGTCAAATTCTGTTGAAACGAAACTGCTGGGTTTGAAATCGAACTGTCAACTGAATTATAGATTAATAACGTCAAATTTTACGAATATGACAATGGCAGGACGCTGGCAATGCAAGGAGTACTCAATTCCGCGAACTTTAGCAGTGTACCTTGTATAGTAGTGTAAAATAGCTATTTATGCAACAAATGCTAAAAGTCGACGTTTATGCGCGAGACATGAAAATTATGAGACGAAGCCGAAGGCTGAGTTTCATAACATGTCTCGCGCATAAACGACTTTTAGCACGCGTTGCATACAATATTTTATCTACGACCTTAATTTTACCGTTATTAATCCATAAATATCGATTCAAGAAAGGTTCGCATCTGCGACACTTATGTCATAATGAACAGTAGGCTACGCCGCGCGGGCGATTGTTTCTCCACGCCCGTGCTGTCAAGGTGAGCTACGAAATGTAATTATTGATACTCCACATATGACTTTATTCATTACCTAACGCTTTAATTATTTCAAAAACGCTTTACCTGTAACGCAAGAAGCAACTAGAATAGCTATACAACTTCACTTGCAGTTTGAAATTGTAGTTTTATAACCTCACTTTACTTTTAGCCCGTGTGCTAAAAGTAAACAGCTGATTTCTTTAAACACGGTAAACTATAAAACGTCACTTTTAGTGAAACAAGCTAGCGCTAAAAGGTCTACTTTTAGTAGTGGTCGTAGATAAAATAATATATGAACCACTGTTGAGAAGACTATTATATCCTTGCACTTGTTTTGGTTAATTGGATTTTGATCATCATTGAATATCTTGTAGGTGCAACTTTTCTAGGATAAGCTCTAAACAGTTAGAACAAACTACATGTAAATCTATAATTTAATTATTGTTTTAATGAATTTAGAAATGGAAGCTGAGTAATTATTTAAAAATAACTAATTTATTGCTTTTTATTGGTAATTTCACTAAGTCAACACCCTTTGTTGCAATTTTGAAAGCATAAGCCATTCACAAAAACAAAAAAAGATTAATTCTGTCTTAGCTGACAATTCCCGTAAATTTCTGATTTTTATACAGGTAGCCGACTTCTACTAATAAAATAATAAGTTTCTGGTTAACAAATGTATTACAATGTTGTTTAAAAATAACATAAAAGTTTTCGATACACTATTACAGAAGATAATTAATTTTGTCATTGTAATTATACCGAATTGTTACTCAACTTATTTTTGCATAAATTAATCCCGGTCAGTTGTATATCAGGTAAAGTTAATGACCTGTCAATCACTTATAATTCTCAGGTAGTCAAGTTAGTGATTGTCATTTGGGTTGCCTGAATTTCGAATATATCCTCGAAACCTCCTCCATGTGCAATACTGAATCGACGATTTTGTATAGTTTTCTCACGATTCTTATTGTACATAATTATTTAATAAAAATCTCTCTTGACAAGTTATTCTAAATTGCATTAACATTTTTACTTTGAGACAAAATTTTCAATTTGTTGGCGTAATTTTGTTATATCAACAAAACATTAAAAAGTAATTAATCTAAATATACGGTTATCTAATAACTATTAGTCCAAGAGCCAGCAACGGGTTTGCTTACAGCATTTTTTAACAAGCGTGTAACTGTTATGGAAGATCCCTTTGAATATACTGAGAAGGAAACCCGAAGTCTGGCAAGCTTGTGGTGGTGGTTTTGGCCTCCTTGCGTCCTTGAAGGATGGAAAAAAATTATAAGAAAAAAGTATAATAACAAGTCTGGCTTTTTGCTATGTTAAAGGTAATCATATCTTATGCAAGTTAAAAGTATGACAGATGCTTTCGCGGGTGGTAAGTTGACCCCAGATTCACATAAAGTTGCATAATAACCTTAACCATTTACTGTAAAATATCGAGAGATTGTAAAAAACTGATCCTCAGCGGGCTGTGGAAATTCAAACATGTGAATAATAAGTTGGTGGCACTGTAAGGCTGTCAAATTCGAGGTTACCAGGTTAGGTTTTCTGTCAGTTTTGAGACAGACTGGCGCAAAATCTAACCTGCTAACCTCGAATTTGACATAGACTTACAGTGTTACCAACATATTATTCCTAGGTTTGGTGTCAGTTTTGACACATTATTTTTTTCCGCCCTTCAAGGACGCAAGGGGGCTAAAACCACCACCGCAGGCTTGCCAGACTACGGGTTCCCTTCTCAGTATATTCAAAGGGACCTACCATAACAGTTACAGACTTGTTAAAAATACTGTAAGAAATCCGTTGCTGGCTCTTGGACTATACCGGGTGTCAACTAATTTATTAGACAAGTCATAACTTCTAGAGTATTAGGTGTATCAAAATGAGATTTGGTATACTCGTAGCTAAATGGTATAGGGAGAGGATAGGTATTATGCATCTTGGCTATCCATGGCACACTTGACAAAAGAAAATAAGTTATTATCCAGTATTTTGCTGAGAAATATTTAATTTATGAGCTTATTTTTAATCCAATCGCAAATAAATTAGTATCGTTAGATTGGCCAAAATATCCTCTTTTCGGAAAGTGCTTGTCAAAAAAGAGTCGCCATTTAAAAAAAAATAGTTAGACACGAAAATGTTATTTTGTCAACTTGTCTTATTCCTATCTATCATACTAGGGGTCGAGTGGCTGACCGGAAGCCAGGAGTTGGCACTAACCTGCCCCGCGGCGGAAGGTCAACTACAGGGGAGGACAAAGGCATAGCACTCCAGCCTCTGAAATCCCAAGACCATTGGGTATCACCTTCAATGATTGGTGATATGTGATCTCAGATTGCATCCTACACGTGGTGGCCCTGTTGAAACTAAACCCAGCGGATCTAGACTGGGAAGTCGATAAACATCCCTCAAGCCAAGTTGGAAGATATCGTGACGAGGGCTGCATGGAACTGGGGAGGCAGTTTCACGAACGATTCCTTCGGAGCACCTGGCGCAACTCCGTCGTACTAAGTCGCCTTACCTCGTCGTTCGGGCTCCGGCTAGGGTTGACCTTTTTTCCCGATCACTCGTGGGAACAACATGGAGGAATTAAATTTAACAATAAAAACAAAAGAAAAAGAAAACCCAAAAAACATAACTCTCCCCCTAGGGGGCAACCCCAGGGATCGGCTGGAGGATCTTGGATGGATCCAGCCGAATACAGGAAACTATCGGGCGCTGCAAAGCGAAAACTGAAGCGCCAACGACTGCAAGAGGCAGGAACCGGGAGCAAAAGCACCGGGACAGTCCCAAGCAGTCAGCCGCAACCAGGGCCTTCAGGGACCAGGGCCGGCGCAAGAAAAGGGGATGACGGGAGAGGGTCAAAAAGGAACCGATCCGAAGGAAGTACCCCAAAGCAGCAGAAAAAAAGGAGCAGGGTGGAAGAACCTGCTCGCAGCTACAAAGAGGCCATCACTGGAGAAAAAATGGTAATTCTGCCAGACGGTTACCCAGATGAGACCTTAAATGTCGAGCAGGCAGGGTTGATTAGAACCTACCTGCTCGAAAAAATTGATGAAATCGAAGATGGGGGGAATGTACCCCACCCGAGATTTCTTGAGGTACGCCACGGCAGGGGAAGACTTAATGTGACCTGCGCGGACCTCGAAACCAGAACGTGGCTGGAGACGACAATAAAAGGCTGTATACCATGGGAGGGAGCAAAACTAGTACTCAGGGAGGCCAAGGACGTTCCCAAACCAGTATACACCCTAGCATGGATTCCAGGACCAGTACTGGAAGCCAAAACCATTCTGCACAGGCTGCAGAAACAGAACAAAGGTCTTTGCACAAAGACCTGGCAGGTGACGGACTCCAAGCCGGACCCCAAGGGACAGCAGGTAGTCATCGCCATGTCAGAACAGTCCTGGACTAAGCTACAGGACGTTGACTATAGGCCCTTCCTAAACTTCTCCCGGGTATCTTTTAAGAAACTGGGTAAGAAGAAGGAAGAAGACGAGAAGAAAGAAGGGCAGACAGAAGAAGAAGGACCTTCTCAGGCAATGGAAGTGGAGGGATCTTTGGAACCTCCACTCTCGCAATCGCCAGAGGAAATGGAGGTAGAGGGGCCTCGGGAACCTCTACCTGCAGAAGAACCACAGGCGGAAGGGACTTCAGAACCCCCCCAGGTGAAAGAAGGGGGAGGGTCTAAGGAACCTCCCTCTTCTTAAGCCCAAAAACCTAAGCAGAAGCTACAATGGCGCTGAAACTGCTACAGGTAAATATACCTACACCATTGTAAGAACGCATCGGCGGTCTTACAGGCTTATGCCATCAAAAATAATATTGATATTATATTAATTCAAGAACCTTGGATTAAGGGTAATAAAATAATGGGACTAGGGATGACCAAGGGCTGGACTCTGCACAGCTCCGATGAAGTCATGCCTAGAACCTGCATACTTGCTAAATCAAATTTGAATCTGATCACATTAAGAGACCTTTCTTGTAGGGATCTTGTGGCAGTCAAAACCAAAATGACTATGGAAGGGAACGAGAGGGAGATCATTATCGGATCCGTATACCTCCCATATGACCAGCCAGGAGATCCACCCACTCCTGAGATGAGAAAGCTAGTAGGACACTGCAGAGGGGCGAATCTGCAGCTACTACTAGGATGTGATGCAAACGCTCACCACATAGCGTGGGGAAGCAATAACACCAACCCCAGAGGTGAGTCACTCCTTGATTTCTTTTTAGAAAATAGGCTCTTGACAATGAATCTAGGCAATGAACCCACATTTGTAACTAGTGTTAGAATGGAGGTCATTGATATAACTATAGCCACTACAGCTATGGCAAACATGGTAGAAAAATGGTATGTATCTGAAGAGCCATCGCTCTCGGACCACAGATACATCAGATTTGACATCAAAACACCAGTGCTAACCGACCTGGAGTACAGGAATCCCAGAAACTGCAACTGGGGGTCATATAAAGAGAACCTTAAGCAGGCACTACAGGATTGCCCCTCCAGGGCCAGTAACACTGTTGAATTAGAAACAATGGCAGATGCCATCGCTGAATCACTGATAAATGCCTTCGAATCGAGTTGTACTGCAACTTCCAGAAGGTCAACCAGAGATGTTCCATGGTGGAACGGTCGACTTTCAGAGCTGCGGGTGGAGACAAGAAGGCTATTTAACAAAGCAAAAAGGACAGGGAAGTGGGAACCTTATAAAGAAGTCCTTACAAAATACAATAACGAAGTGAGGAAAGCAAAACGATCCTCATGGAGGGAGTACTGCAAGGGAATCGACAAGACACCAGAATGTGCAAAACTCCAAAAAGCGCTAGCAAAAGATAGACCACAGATAGTGGGAACACTAAAAAAACCTGAAGGAGGATACACGGAAACTGGGAAAGAAACACTGGCAGTTTTACTACAGGCACACTTCCCAGGCAGTATACTATTACAAGAAGATAATACCAGTGATCACGGTGTAGAAATACCTTTACGCAGGGCCACACAAGAGAACTGGAAGACAGCACATCAAGTGATAAACATAACAAAACTTAAATGGGCATTACACAGTTTTGAACCATTTAAAGCTCCAGGTGGAGACGGGATCTACCCAGCTCTACTCACTCAGGGCTGGGGTGAACTATCCACCCGTCTATGTGCAATGCTAAGGGCAAGTCTGGCCCTAGGCTACATACCAGCAAGCTGGAGAAAGGTGAGAGTGGTATTTATACCAAAGCCGGGAAAGGAAAGCTATGCCCAGGCAAAATCTTACCGACCAATAAGTCTGACGTCATTCATTCTGAAGACGCTAGAAAAGTTAATTGACAGGTATATAAGGGACGAAGTACTGGTGATTTCTCCATTACATAGATACCAATATGCCTACCAATCAGGAAAATCCTGCGAACTGGCTATACACGAACTAGTCAGCAAGGGGGAAAAAACTATACAATCCAAAGACTTTGGCCTAGGAGCCTTTCTGGACATCGAAGGTGCTTTTGACAACACCTCGTTCGACTCAATTCATCTAGCCTTGAATAGCAGGGGAATAAACGACACCCTGAGCAGATGGATACTAAACATGCTTAAAAGCAGAGTCATAACCACTTCTCTTTATAAGACAACCGTGAAAGTGTCGGTAACCAGAGGGTGCCCACAAGGAGGGGTATTGTCACCTCTACTGTGGAACCTCGTGGTGGATGGCCTTCTACGGGAACTAGAGGAGAGGGGCTTATACACACAGGGCTACGCTGACGACATCACCATCTACATACACGGAAAATTTGAGGGCGTAGTATTCGAAAGAATGCAATTGGCCCTCAACATTGTGGAAAGATGGTGTGAAGCCAAGGGACTATCGGTCAACCCGGAAAAGACCTCGCTTCTGTCAATCACAAGAAGGAAGAAAAACAAGTATAGGAAACTAAAACTATACGGAAAAGAACTACAGACGGTGGAGAAGGTCAAATATTTGGGTGTGATTTTAGACACCAAATTGACATTCAAACACCATATGGAACATGTTACAAGCAAAGGCTGCAGAGCATTCTGGACCTGCAGAAGAATGTTTGGAAAAACATGGGGACTGTCACCAAAAATGGTATACTGGCTCTTCACAAGAGTCATTATACCAACGATAACCTATGCATCCTTGGTATGGTGGCACAAGGCAAGCAATATTAAAAATAAGAACCTACTTAGCAAAATACAAAGAATGGCCTGTATTGGAATAACGGGGGCAATGTCAACAACCCCGACAGCCGCGTTAGAAGCCTTGCTGAACCTTCCCCCATTACACCTAAGGGTAGACGCGGAAGCGAGACTAGGGGCATATAGGCTGAAAACACAAGGGTATGATCGTTATCCTGGACATCGAGGATACCATACCGAAATCTTTAACCGATTACGTGAAAACCTCATCCTGCAGATGAAGTCCGACAAAATAAAGACATCCTACCAGTTCCAAAAACCGTTTGAAGTATATCTTCCAGAGCGGGAAGAGTGGAACGAGGAAGAAGTCTTAACCAAACGAAAGGGGGAAGTCTGGTACACAGACGGATCAAGAACAGAAAATGGAACAGGTCTGGGCATTTATGGTACGGGACCAGGAAATGCAATAAGCATAAACCTGGGACAATATGCAACAGTATTCCAGACCGAGGTAACAGCAATTCTAACCTGCGCCCAATTAATGGTGCAGAGATCCTACAAAGACAGGAGAATACACATCCTGACGGACAGCCAAGCAGCTTTAAAAGCGCTGTCATCTAACCAGTTCAACTCAGAACTGGTATATGAATGCCATAAAAAACTGGTTCAACTGGGAGAACACAACAAACTTAGCCTGTTGTGGGTCCCAGGTCACCAAGGAATAACAGGCAACGAAAAAGCAGACAAATTAGCAAAATCAGCCAGCACTACCCAGCTGATAGGACCAGAGCCTACCTGTAACATAGCTTATAGCATGATCAGGGAGCAAACTAGAAGCTGGTTACGAGATAAACATCGCAAATTCTGGCACGACTACCCTAAAGCAAGGCACTCTAGGAACTTCATAGGGGAACCGTCCAAGAAAGCGACACTGGCACTCCTGGAAAATGGAAGGGAGAAAATAAAACACATAACAAGGATAACTACAGGACACTGTTATATGAACAAACATATGCACACAATAGGAGTGGCAACAAACACAGAATGCAGATTCTGTGAAGAGGAGAACGAGACTCCAATCCACTGGATATGCGAGTGCGAGGAACTCATAACTCTGCGACATAAACACTTTGGGGAAACAACAATTGAACCCGAACTGCTGATAAACACCTCACTAAACTCACTAGGAAGCTTTTTTGAGGACATCGGAATACCTCTGTGAGGCTAGGTGAAACACTGGGATGTGCACAATAGGTCTTTTAGGTCGCAGTGCAGAAAGGGGAACTAACCCAACCAGAAGTATATATAATCTATCATACTAATCACTAAAACTTTGTGATTGTAATTTTCTGACATCACCTGAGGTCCTTAGATTAGTTTGCGTCCAATCATGGCCACCTAGATGCAATACTAAAAGTGTCTCTAAAAAAATCAAGTAGGCTTAAAAAATGTCTAAAATGTCACATTCTGATCGAGAATTGTCTCAGAAATCCAAAAATATAAAAATATACAGGGTGTTCCATTTGAAAATTCGAAACCGGAGCCATTTCCGGTAAAACCGGAAGTGACCAGAAAGTGAAAAATATGCGAAAACTCTCCTCCCCCTATACCATTTGTCCATACCAAATCTCATTTTGATATACCTAATACTCTAGAAGTTATGACTTGTCTAATAAAATTGTTGACACCCGTATAGGGAAAAAATCATCTGGAAGTACCAATTATATTGCAATTACCAACAAACTAAAGCAAAGAGAAATTTTCTAAATTAATTCCAATTCTTGTAATCGTGAGCAATAGTTTATTAATTTTGTGCTCTGATTCTCACAGTTCGCTGCGTCTGTCCTAAGAAGCCTTAAGAACTAAACTGTCTTTTTCTTGTAATTGTCAATCGTAACACTTTACTCTGCTTTTACACAATTAGTTTTAAATGCACTGTTTCACATGTTTATAATTAGCACTGCACAATTGTCTGTATCTTATAATAGGTTGCCTTATCTTGCTCTTTGCTTCATTGCACTGCTTCGCACAGTTTCTTTACCAGTCAGTTGTCTTGCTTATATAATTTTTCTAACTGCACAAACCATTTCTGTATTATGTTAAATTCACATTATTGTATTGATATTACCATATCAAATTTGCCAGCTACATAAATTCAGGTGCTCTTGCTATTCTGAACATAAATTATGAATAAAATGTAAACGTATCCCTTTTGTTTCTGCTTTATCTAATGCTAACCTTTCTCAATCAAATTATAGTTACTGCTAATCATTTTACATGCATTTATTAGTGTAAAATACTGACTTTATCTTGCAAGAAACAAAATATTAATTCTGTGCTCAATAGGGGACTTCTACTGAAATACGACCTTGAAACAAGTGAGAGAAAAGTTCTACCCTAGTGTTGTCTTTTTCTACCAGTGACACCAATATAATGGCAAGAATAACTCTAAATTACTAGTTACTATTGAATGTTACTAGTTAGGTTGGCATGTACAAGTACATCATAACCTGACTTTCAGTCATAAATAAAGCACATAGTGTTTTATTTATGCTACTTCTATAGTAAATAACTATTATAGTATCAATTAAACAAGTAGTAATAAAATAATTTTAAGTTTATTATAGAAAAATACAAGTAGAAACAATCAAGTAACCAAAGGTTTCTCAAAATTGACCAAAAACAAATCACACTTAAATATATTTCATATCTGCGGTAACATGGAAATCTGAATTGGTTTTGCAAATAACTATTAAAAAAGTGTTGATCCTTTAGATTGCTCGTTCAACATGGATACGTCCCTTAACAATTCGTTTCGTCAATATTTCCTCCCCTCCTGTCAATCTAGATCTACCCGCAAGAAATGGGGGTATAAGTAATTTATAGTTGTTTTCATTACCACAAAACTCTAACCATAAAAAACATTTTGCGAGGTTTGTTTTTGGTTTAGGAGATGGAAGGTATCGCAGCGTTTTCAACTTCGTAGACTTGGATGTGATACTACAATCCTTGTAAAAGCATTTCGGCATTTTGTGGTATTTCTAAAAGCATAAAATGAATGATTACACATCACTGCTCTTTTACAACTAGCAAATAACACAAAATAAGTATGTATTGAGTTCAAGAACTTACTTTAGTGTACTTTATGCAAATTTCCTTTAGTGGAGTATATGGTGGAGGAATAAACAATTTTAGTAAAACACACGGAACAGGCTACTGGCGGGATTACAAGGAACAGAATCAGAAAGCAAAGAACAACAACAAATACAGAAAGTCAGGTTATATTGTATTTGTACATGCCAACTTAACTAGTAATATTCAATAGTAACTAGTAATTTAGAGTTATTCCTGCCATTATATTGGTGTCACTGGTAGCAAAAGACAACACTAGGGTAGAATACAGTCCCTTTATATACAACAGTCTGGCCATATGAAATGTCACTTATGACATAAGACAGAATATGGCCGCCTTCAGTGGCGGGTCAAAAGCAGTGGCGGGGTTAGTGTTGGAAAATAGTTTAATTAAATAAATGCTTAGTATAAGTAAATATATGACCAAATAGTAAAACAAACAATGTCATTGATAATGAGATATTATAAATTTTATTTACAGTTAGTGCTCACATAAATAATAGCAAATCTACAGAACTTACAGTGATCCCAAAACTAATAAAACAGTGAGTATACAGTCTAATAAGCTTAAAATTACTTTTCATAACTTCCCACTTAATTTATATAGCCTACATTGTGCATTGCCACAGAAGTACAACTGTATTTGCTTCGTTGTGTATTTTGCGTTTTCGTTTCAGTTATTCTTAAACAAACACCGATAACTTTGGAGATAATAAACTTTTCTAATTGATTAAAAGTTGCAATATGTTTTACATCAACAATATGCATTTTATTTATATAAAATGCTTTTACATTTAGATTATATTCTGACCTTTTATGTTATTCTAATATGCTCGATAAACCTGTTTGACCACAAGCCCCGCTTTTTTATTTCTAGGAAAGCTTTTCATCTTAATACCATGTTCAGACCTATTTTTGCATTCAAATGCACACGACTCCATACCTAAAACTTAAACGTCGATAAAATCAGTTTTTCGAACGGAAATATTTTAAAATTTTACCAGTTGTTTATAAAGACATTGGTATTTTCAATGGCTGTAGGCTCCGAAGCAGACGATGAGAAAGTAAATAATGTTAGAACAGCATTATCCTTACGTCTTTCTTGTCATCAACTCGTGCTTTTTCACACATACAATCTGCAAAATGCTTTTCACAAATTCTTGAATTTCCATTCGGATACCAATTTTCTCAATTAATTTTATTGTCCATAAGTCCCGTCTGTCCCTATTCCTAAGGAAAGTTTCGGTTGCACACATTTTTCAGATCTGCTTTTGCATCCGACTGCACAGCAATACCTCTTATCTGAAGAAAATTTTTGAAATTGATAAATTTCTTTAAACCTTTTCAGCTTACCGTTAATAAATTATAGTTCTAGTTGTTTCTAAAAATTATGATCAGTTTTTAACTATGTACTTGCATTTTAAACGATTTTTCTTGATTGAATGTCAACTTATTTTATTTGAATAACTGTGACTTTGACACTTTTGCAATTTAAATCTTATTGTCAAAATGACGCAAGACATAAAATGGCGGCACCAATGAGAATCGTGACCATGTATGGCCAGACTGTTAACGTTAGTGTATATAAAGCGACTGTAGGGTAGAATCATTCTGTCTCATGCTATCTTAAATAGAAGTCCCCTAATAGGGTTAGTTAGGCAACCAGAATTGCTGTGGACAGTAAACCATTACAATACATGTTGCAGCAGATAAAACGGATGGATGTTACAGAATGATCATAGTATCAAGTCTTAGTTTTTATATTTTAATTAGTGAAAGGTATGTTACCCTCCTATTTCGATAGGTACATTGTTTTTTGTAATGAAATGCATAATTATCCAATGAGGAATTGTAATAAGTTATATGTTCACAAAGCAACGACAAGTAGTGGTTTTAATTCAGTGTTTAAAAAAGGTGTAATTATGTTTAATGATCTTGATAATGTCATCAAAGATCCAAAATCGATAGATGTATTTAAACATAAAGTAGGGAATTTTATTTTACTAAAAAGGTTAGGTATGCAATATTAGTGTGTTATTTTAGTAACATGTTACAGTATTGGCATTGTTTAGGAACCAAAACATAATTTTAACTTTTAAAATTAAATATGCATACATTTCGTAAGCGAAATGTTACATGCGGAAATTACAACAAAGCAGTCAGCGATTCTTATCAGCACTGGTCGAATGACCCGGTCGACAAACTGCAATTTTGCAAACTTGCTATCTCTTTGTTATGAAATTGAACACGCAAGTGCATATGTGAGCTCAAACTAGGGCCAAATAACATGAACCTTGTAATTTACGTCATAGTTAATGTATATAAATAGGAAATATTCTAGTCAATAAACAATACAGTTTTAACATCCGTTCTGTATTCACCCAACCTCTGGCCAACGGAAATTAAGTCTTTTAAATTCATCTTGTGTAAGACTGCACGAGACCGTTGGTTCACAACCCTTTTTAATTCCTGCACCCCTAAGACCCATCCTGTAAATTGTCCAAATTAAAATGATACAGTCCACTATAACCTCCACCCTGAACAGGTATATTAATTTAGTATATGTTAAGTTTATTTGATTTTTAGTTCTTGTAGTATCGTAACACTTGCTAATAAAGTTATTATTATTATTTAATGTAGCTTTCTTTTTTCACTGCTCTTGATTGCTTCATTTACGGCTGCCCGCACCCCAACCCTGCTGATATAGTCAGCAAGGCTGTTCTGAAAGCAATACCTGCGCAATAAGTAATTAATACTTCATTTAATTTTTATTCAGCCTAACGAATACAGTGGTAACAAATATAATTATTTACATTAATGTTAAAGATAATACATGCGAAGGTCTAATCCTCTGTTTCATCAAACATAACTGTGACATAAGTAAACTTAATACTTTAATTTCAATCCAACATCTACTATAGCAAGATACTTTACCAGAACCCACCAACAATGCTTCACGCTCGAAATATACATCAACGTGCTAACATGTGGACGACACTTACACTTAACCAGTCCCTAAATACCATTCTTAACAAGCGTGGCGTATTCTGCAAGGCGGAAGCACAAAACATACTTTAAATGTGGAATGGGACCTTTTGGCGCTGCCACTTAGGCGCGGCCATTCGCGTCGAACAACTCGAGCCAGAAAGTCCCATTAAAATGAAATTGGCAAAAATACAAAAAACAAAATCACAAATTTATACTCACAAATCAGATTGATTAAAATATTAGCTACATAACTAGTATTCTAAAATTGCTTAACTAGGAGCCGTCGGACTCCTCTCTTCTCCGAGATCTCATGCGCCCGCCGCGCCGGATTTGGTTAAGGCAAGCCAGCATTCGTATCATGAACGCCGCAGGTACCGTGATGGTGTCTTTGGTTTCTTCTAGCATTATGGCGTTTCGGTTCACTAGCTGAAATGGGGAAGAGATCAGGTTGTGGAGGCGAAACTAGAAAGGAGCTTACGTCGTCAGCCATTTTCACGTCAAAGTTGGGCTCGTCTCGGATTGGCGCCCACAGTTTGACGTCGTGGTCGATGCCACTGGTTGCCAAGAGCGGCAGGGTGGGATGCGGCTGCAGGCAGTTCACCACATGCTGGTCGGCTTGCAGCAGCATTTTGAGGTTGGCAGTCTTGCGGTCCCAGATGAAGATGTGGCCGCAGTCGGATCCGGACATTACGTGGTCGTTACCCCAGAACGTCGCTTCTTTTATCATGGTCCTTAAAAATGAGCGTTAGATTAATATCAAAATAAGAGTAAGAAGAGTAAAAGCTTCAGAAGAAAGCGTCATTTTGTTTTTGTATGTGTCACTCTCGTTATTTATGATTTTATGCGATAAGGATAGCATTACATTATAGTACATCTCTAGGTCTTTGGGAGTGGATTTGACTACGGTAAGTGTCTGTAAACTACAGTGTTGCCAGTAAACAGTAAAAAGAACTACATCATTCACGACCTTTCTGGGACAGAGTTGGCTATGATTTTTTCTGATTTTTTTTCTGTTAGTGTCTGTTCAACATTTGCATTGCCAGATTTATTACTTTAATATTCGTAAGAAAATAAATAATTTATCAAGTCAGTAAAAATAATTTTAATTTCCGTTAAAGTAAAAGTCAAAATGCCCAAAATAATTTTGTTACAACAAAATATTTCCATTAAACGATGCTACTTCAAATTTCAAAAGGACCGACCAGATTTAAAATAACATGAGTTGATGTCGAGACTAGAGAGAGATCCGGCAACAATGTACCTATTCAGAAAATATAACCTTAACCTGAAAACAACCTAACCTAATACAAAAAGTGTCAATTACTGTCAATTTCTATTAGGGAGTTTAGTTGTCGCAGAGGTACTGCCAACAAAATTACTAGATGGTCATAGTCTCACCTGACCCAAAAAGATTGTGAACGGCATATATATTGGTTATAAACTATTTTGAAAAAACTGAGTGTTGTTAATACAGAAATTATAGATAAATTAGATTGATTTTAAGGATTATTTATAATCTTTCACAGATTTTTGTCAAAATGCCAGAATTATAGGCAACATTGTACGTGTCCATAAACATATGATGAACATATGACTTGTCATTCACATTTTTTGAAGCTATTGCAATGGCCACTCCTTGTGGGACAAAATAAATAAATAATTTAGACAAACACAAGTGGTTTTAATATAGAATGCAAAATGTTGTCGATCTCAGGGCTTATTAAAAATTTACACTTTGTACTGATTACTATCACTTTCTATTTTATTTATTGGCAATCAAATTTACAAATAAACGCTCCGGCTTAGCATGAGACAATTCTGATCAAAGGGTTGGGTTGTAACATCCGGTATAATAAAATTATGTTTTTTATTACAGATGGGTATTGTAAATAACTATGTCTTTAGGCAAATTAGACAGCCAATTTTTTTTCTTCTTTATACATATATTTAACGTTTCATCAGCTTAGCTGACTTCTTCAGAAATACACAATATATTAGTATATAATAAGCTAAAAACGAAAATGAGTTTTAGGTTAGATAGTTAAAACAATGCATACTTATTCTTACCTCATGTAATATCAACTGAAATTTTTTTGGATTATAATGTTATAAATGGTTAAAACTAATAATTCTTACAATATCGATTGGAAAGATATTTAAAATGAATGTAGAAATTAAAATTTGTAAAATGTCAGATGTCAATTTTGAAATCTAAACATTTGTGAAGGATATCTTGATATTAATAATTTTTTTTTTTAAATTAATTATATAAAATTATTTAGAGAAGGTTATAGTAAATAGAATGAAGATTATGTCAGTTTTGTAATTAATAGAATTTGGATTTTTTTAAATTTCAATCAATTCATATATAAGGCGTTTTTGTAGAATATTTTCTTTTTGCAATATTTTAGGTGAGTCAAAATTATAATTATCAACTGCATGGTCAGAGAGAGCAGTATTTGGTTTATTTGGGCATAACATTTTTCTTTTTATGGAATTTCTATGTTGAGTTATTCTTTTTTTAAGATTTGGTTTTGTTTGTCCTATACATTTAGCATTGCAATTATTACAATTAATTTGGTAAACAATATTTGATTCAGATTGAATTTTGGCTTTATCTTTTAGATTGTTAAAAAATTGATTTCCTATTGTATTGTAATTTTTAAAAGATATTAAAATTGTTTTTGTTTGTTAATATTTTACTTAAACGTAGTGGCAGTTCTGGTATATATGGTATTGAAATGTAAATTAGATTTTTAATGTCTTGGTTATTATTAAACTCTTGTCCTAAACAGTTAAGGTATTAATTGATAATTGAATTAATATTATTTGTGTTATTATTTTTAAATTTATTTATTCTGTATTTAATGTTGGTGTTAATGAAGTCAATAGGATAATTAGTTTTTAATAATATTTTCTTAATTTTTATTACACTTCTTTTATATTTTATTGATGTTTGAGAATTATAGTTTAAGTATCTGTCAGTTTTAATTTCTTTTCTATACCAATTTGTTTCAATATTATTATTTTCTGTTCTCATTAAAGTTAGATCAAAAAAATTTATAGATTTATTTATATTTTCATTTTCAATTGTGAATTTTAATCTTTGGTGGTAGTTATTAAATGTTTTAAAAATTTTGTTTATTTGGTTTTTATGAGTACAAATAATTATGTCATCTACAAATCGTTTATAAAAACTAATTTCATTTAAGTTAATTAAAATTTCGGATTCAATTTTTTGTAATACCAAGTCTGCAATAGTACTAGATACTGTTTGTGTGCTTGATAATTAAAAGAAAAATAAGTAAATTGTAAAATATATTCAACTACTTTTATAAATTCATGTGCAATTTTTCTATTTGACACCAAAATTGTTCTATGGTTTTAAATGCTAACATTATTGGAATGTTAGTATAAAGTGATACTACATCTAATGAGAATAAAACATGTTCTTTTAAAATTGTTACTGTATCAATAAATTTTTTGAAAGTCCATGAGTCTTTTACACTATATTGGTTTTTTGTGTAACATTAATTAGAATATTGGAAAAATATTTGGTAATTTATATAATGGGCTCATATATGAAGCTACTATTGGTCGTAAAGGGTAGTTATTTTTATGTAATTTAGGTAAACCATAAATTTTTGGAGTAGTCCATTATGAGTTATTAATTTTTTATAAGTGTTATTGTCTATATAATTATTGCCATTCCAATATTTTAAAGTTTTGTCATTAAAATTTTGAAGTTTGCTGGTAGGATCTTTATTTTCTTTACTATAAGTTTCTGTCATTTAAAAGATTAATCATTTTATTGATGTAATCATTTTTGTTAATTAAAACTTTAGTTTCTGTTTTATCAGCTTTTGTTATTAGTATATCATTATTATTTTTCAAAAATGTTTTAGTGTTATTTACTTTATGTAAAAAAAATATATTGTATATTTTCATATGAATTTAATAAGTTATTTTTATTTTGATGGTTAGGTAAAATATTGCAAAAAGATGTTCTTATTTTGTTTTGATTTTCTAAGTCTAAAACACTAATTGCATTTTCAATATTCACTATAAATTTCTCATTTGGAATTTTATTTTTAGGATTATATGTATTAAAATTTGGTCCTAGCTTCAATATATCTTCTACATCTTGTGCTAGTTGTATATTTGTTAAGTTTTTAATCCAATTGTCGCTTCTTTCAATTTTGTTTTTATCTTCAAATATATTAAGTTCAGATTTTACATTTTGCTGAATTTTTAAATTAGATTTTTTTAAAATGCATCTTTTTTATATTGTTTGCAAAATTTTTTATTTGTAGATTTTTAAAATAAAAAAGACTATTACATTTTGTGGGATTTTAGTTTCTAGAATTGTTTTAAAATTAAGAACTTTTTGTTTTAAATAATTTAAATTACTGTAAGAATAATTTAAAATTAAGGAAAGTATTTTTATTTTGAAGTTATATTCAATATTTATACCCTAACTGTTTAGGACAAGAGTTTAATAATAACCAAGACATTAAAAATCCAATTTACATTTCAATACCATATATACCAAAACTGTCACTACGTTTAAGTAAAATATTAACAAACAAAAACAATTTTAATATCTCTTTTAAAAATTACAATACAATAGGAAATCAATTTTTTAACAATCTAAAAGATAAAAGCAAAATTCTGAATCAAATATTGTTTACCAAATTAATTGTAATAATTGCAATGCTAAATATACAGTGTGGTCCATTAAGTGTGCAACAAATGGGAATTTTTTTTATTAGTTGTACAATCAAAATTTAAATATTGCCAAAAGTTAGTGCATGTTCGATAACCGTATCAGATGCCCTTAGAATGGCTTCAAGTCATACAATATACAATGCAGGACAAAAAATATGAAATTCGTTCAAGAACAAAGTTACCTTATTTCAAAAAATATAGCAAAATTTTATTGAGAAAAGTTGTTTAGAATTAAAAGTTATGCTCAAATACAAAGTCACGGCCTCCTATTCGAATTTTGATTCTTTTTCGGAAAATTTTGTATTACCCCCGTATGATACATATTTTTATTATTTTGATTTTATATGTATTTAAAGTAGCTACAACCACATCCCTTTTAAATAACTTTTAGCAACTTGAAGCGTATTTGTAAAATTTACTTGGATTTATATTTTTTTAGGTAACCGTCCACTTCATGTTTGTTGCAACGATATTTAACAGAACTTTAGAATTTCGCAAATATTCTTTTTAACAAGGCAAATGCTTTACTAATAATAATTTACATATGAAAAAACTCTTAATAAAATCAGAATAATAAAAATATGTATCATACGGGAATACAAAATTTTACAAAAAAAAATCAAAATTTGAATAGGAGGCCATAGGAGGTATTTGAGCATAACTTTTGATTCTAAACAACTTTTCTCAATAAAATTTTGCTATATTTTTTTAAATAAGGTAACTTTATTCTTGAACGAATTTCATATTTTTTGTCCTGCCCTGTATATTGTTTGACTTGAAGCCATTCTAAGGACATCTGATATGGTTATCGAACATGCACTAACTTTTGGCAATATTTAAATTTCGATTGTACAACTAATAAAAAAATGTCCCATTTGTTGCACACTTAATGGACCACACTGTATAGGACAAACAAAACAAAATCTTAAAAAAGAATAACTCAACATAGAAATTCTATAAAAACAAAAAAGTTAAGCCCAAATAAACCAAATACTGCTCTCTCTGACCATGCAGTTGATAATTATCATAATTTTAATTTTGACTCACCTAAAATATTGCAAAAAGAAAATATTCTACAAAAACGCCTTAGATATGAAATGATTGAAATAAAAAAAATCCAAATTCTATTAATTACAAAACTTCATTCTATTTACTATAACCTTCTCTAAATAATCTTAAATAATTAATTTAAAAAAAATTTATTAATATCAAGATATCCAATACAATAGATTTTTTTTTTATCAAGATATCCTTCACAAATGTTTAGATTTCAAAATTGACATCTAACATTTTACAAATTTTAATTTCCACATTCATTTTAAATATCTTTCCAATCGATATTGTAAGAATTATTAGCTCTAACCATTTATAACATAATTGGCTGCCTAATTTACCTAAAGACATAGTTATCCGGTATAATAATTACTACTGAGTATGATTCACAAGTATGGCAAATGTCCAAAAATTCTGGTCAGACAGTTTAACCTCTAAATTGACAGTAAAACACAGATGATTGTACTCACATAAATTCAGCGTGATTGAACTCAAAATTAGCAACAAATTGATAAAACTAAAACCGCAAAAATAAAGAAAGGGGTCAGGCAGGGTTGCAATTTATCGCCATATCTATTCAGTGTATATATAGAAAAAGCTACAGAAGAATGCAAAGAGATCTGTACAGGTATTTGAGTAAATGGACAAAGAATTCAAATGTTGAGGTTCGGGTTGCTCTCGATGAAATTAACTTAAAAAGAACAATAGAATGTACAGACAATATTCTAAAAGAAAAGTACAAAATGAACATAAATAAGGACAAAACAGGAATACTAATGTGCTGCAAAGAACTAGAGGAAGTAAATGTTAAAATAAACGACAAACCCATAAAACAGGCGAAACCATTTAAATACTTAGGAAGTAGAATCACCAAGGATGGCAGAACGTCGACCGATATCAAATACCGAATTACAGAAGCTAAACTATATTTAATAAAAAGAAAAACCCCCTTTACTCGAATAATATGTCTCAGCCTCAAGGAAGACTAATAAAAAGCTTAATTTGGAGCATAGTTCGGAGACATGGACAATATGAAACCATTTTTCGCGCCGCTGAATTGTTTTCTCCATTTATCCAATTATTTCTGGTCTAACCTGTATATTTTTATTTAAATTATAATCCATTGTATTTGGAATTATTTCAATTTGTTAGTTCGCTCATTTCGTACCGATTCTGGAAAACCCAAAAACTTCCACGTGCTTATCGCGAGGTCGCAGAGTTCAGCTGTTTTTCGTTAGTGGCCGAATGCGCTAGGATTCTTTTCCTGCACTTCGACAAAGCAACTTGTTTCTAAAAGGTCTCGTTCGTGCTTTATTACGCTACGACGATTAATTTTTGAAGGGCTGATGGTTTTGATTCAGGTACGATTGAGATTTTCTGCTTGCTATTCTTCTATTAATTATGTTTCTTTAGCTCTTAATTGACAGTTTTACCTGACTTAATTTTCAACACCGGCTAATGTCCTACCTAGTTTCTGCAATTTGGGAGTGGCTCTGCTTCAATTACAGGTGCAGTTTTAGCAGTCGTGCAGATTTTCAAACAATGGCTTCATTGTTCAATTTTTACCAGCCTTGCACATCTTTCATACAAGTCTGGAGAGGTTTGAATCTTTAGACAATAACATCCGGTTTATCTGATAATGAAGGTCATTAAATACATTCAGCAAACATTTTCCAAACAAAGACTCCATTCAATTAGTTTTAGCGGTCGTGCAGATTTTAAAACAATGGCGTCATTGAGTTCTCATTTGAATCTTGAAAAGTAAAGACGTGCTGTTTTGCTTAGATAAGATATCAAGTGTAACATGACATGTGCATGGCTATATGCCAAGTGTTCTGTGATAACTGTTTAAAAGCTTAAAATTAACAAATACAAAATTCCAATTTATTATAATTTGAATAACTAGAATTGACTCTTAAGACTGTTTCATAACAAATTGAACCAGTGATAACTTACTAAATAAAATGTTCCCCTCGGGGAACTTTCTCGGATTTGACAAAAGTGGACAACCAGTTTATCAATAAACCAATATAACACAGGGTCTTCCAACAACAAGCAACCACATTTCACCCCTAACACAATTAAACTTAACTCAAGCGCCTACACAATGGCCCCCACAATCAAGCTTTTTGACTCCTATGCAAATACAGGCGCCACCTAACCAATATAATCCCTACCTAATACAACCACAAAGCCAGCAGGAAATAGTAACGCCAATGCAAACAAACAATGAATCGGAATGGCAGACACAAAATTCTAGAAAACAAAAACGTAACTCAGAACAGCAACATTCAAATAAACAAAAAAAAACTGAACGACCACTGGTTAAGTGCTCCAACAACCTCAAATAGATTTCAGCCACTTTCAGAAGAGGAAAGCAAGGAAAATGACGAAACAACCGAAGTAGTAAGGCCACCTCCAATTTTCATACACCAGGTAAATAACTTGAAACCCCTCACAGATGTGCTTAACGAACATGCTAAAGACAAGTACACTATTAAACTTGTGGGGAATAGTCAAGCCAAAGTCCAACTAACTTGTGATAAACTCTATGGTACCATTATCAAAATCTTAAAAGAAAAAAACACAGAATTTCACTCATTTCAACCAAAACAAAACAGGACATTCAAGGTAGTTCTACGGGACATGCACCCTACAGTTGATATAAAAAGTCTCACCGAGGAAATTACTAAACAAGGACATACTGTAATCAGTATAAGCAACATCAGACATAGAGTCCAGAAAACCCCATTGCCTATGTTTTACGTCCAATTACAGCAAAATGAAAATAACAAAAAAATATACGACATACAATACCTTCTAAATTTAAAAATAAAATTCGAACCGCCACATGTTAAAAGAGAAGTGCTTCAGTGCCTAAACTGTCAGAGATATGGCCACACAAGAAATTTCTGCCACAGAACTGCAAGATGCGTTAAGTGTGCAGGGGACCATTTAACAAAGAACTGTGAAAGAAAACAAAGAAGCAGCGATGTCAAGTGTGTTAACTGCCAGGGAAACCATCCGGCAAACTACAGGGGCTGCATAGTAGCCAAGGAAATACAAAAACGAATGTATCCACCCCTAAGAAGTAAACAGATGGTTCAACCTGGAATTTCTTACTCCCAAAAAGTAACAGAACAAAACCAACAACAAGCTAATAACTACCAACAAAATCAGAACACCAACAGTAATCAAACTAACAGCAACCTAGAAACAATGATGATGAAACTCATGGAAAGGATGGATACCATGCTAAATTTACTCACGACCGTCATTTCAAAAATCTCTTAATGGATCTATTTCTTAAGATGGCGCTCTGGAATGCCAATGGCTTGGCACAGCATTGCCAAGAAGTCACAACATTTTTAAAACAACACAATATTGATATCATGTTAATATCAGAATCACGCTTCACTAATCTAAATTACTTTAAAATCCCCAATTATGTTGTCTATACAACGAACCATCCAGACGGCACTGCACACGCCGGCACTGCAATCATCATTAAATCAGCTATAAAACACTACGAAGTACAAAAATATCAAAAAGAACAAATTCAAGCCACAAACATTTCAGTAGTACTAAACAACAAAGAGGTCATCATTTCAGCGGTTTACTGCCCACCCAAACATTCTATTAAGAAAGAACAATTTCAATCCTTCTTCAACACACTTGGACCCAGATTTATAGCAGGAGGTGATTTTAATTCAAAGCACCAGGAATGGGGATCTAGAGTGACTCTAACCCGCGGCAGAAATTTACTCTCCGCAATGGGAGAAAATAACCTACAACACCTCTCAACTGGAGAACCTACATACTGGCCATCAGACCCCCAAAAAACTCCAGACTTATTAGATTTCTGTGTCATCAAAGGTATATCTAAAAATTACTTAAAAGCAGCCTCATGCTTAGACCTGTCCTCAGACCATTCTCCGGTGCTCATCACATATTGTACCCAAATTGTCAAACTTCCAAAACCTCCCAAACTCCACAACAAGAAAACAAACTGGGATTATTTCAGAGAACTTCTGAACGAGAGAGTGAATTTAAAAATACCACTGCAAACAATCGCAGATATATATGAAGCCACTGAACACATTAACACCGTAATACAACAATCGTCATGGGATTCCACACCTGACTCGCAAGAATCGATGATTCAAGAATCTGTCCCCATACTTGTCAAACAGAAAGTTGCAGAGAAGAGAAAATTAAGACGGACTTGGCAAAGCACTAGGCATCCTAGAGATAAAACAAAGCTCAACGCTGCAGCACGTGAACTGAAATCACTACTACATAGACTGAAAAACCAGGAAATTCAAGACTACTTGTCAAAACTAACACCTACTGCTGATACTAACTACTCACTATGGAAGGCCACAACAAAGCTAAAAAGACCTCAACTAGCTATCCCGCCAATCCGTACGCCAAACGGTACCTGGGCAAGGAACTCAGCCGAAAAAGTAAATACTTTTGCGAATTACCTGAAAAATGTTTTCCAACCTTATCCCTCAACCATCCCAAACGAAGAGGAAGAAGAAATTCGGCAATTTATTGAAGCACCAAACCAAGCCTCAGAAAAACTTAAAAAAATTAAAATGGAGGAAGTAAAAAACGTAATAAATAATTTAAAAATAAATAAGTCTCCTGGTTATGATCTGATAACAGCTAAAACACTAAAGGAACTACCTGAAAACGGTCTCAGAGCTTTACTGTTTTTATTTAATGCTATTTTGAAACTGGAAACCATCCCAGATCAATGGAAAATTGCCCAAATAATTATGATTTTAAAGCCAGGGAAAGACCCTAACGTCATATCATCTTACCGACCTATCAGCCTCCTCCCGATACTTTCCAAAGTCTTTGAGAAGCTCATCCTGCAAAGATTAAAACCAGTCATTGAGGAAAAAAACCTACTACCAAAACACCAGTTTGGTTTCAGAGACCAACACAATACAATACAGCAAGTACACAGAGTAGTGACCAAAATAAACCACGACCTACACTTAAAAAACTACTGCTCCGCAGCATTTCTCGATGTTAGCCAGGCCTTCGACAAAGTCTGGTTAACTGGCTTGCTATACAAAATTAAAAGAACCCTACCACTCAGTTTCTTCAATATACTTAAATCCTATCTAAGCAATCGATTTTTCCAAGTGAAACTTGAAGAAGAGCTGTCAGCTCTGTATCCCATCCAGTCAGGTGTACCACAAGGCAGCGTTCTAGGTCCCACACTCTACCTGATATATACATCAGATATCCCAACTACCAGATAAACCATGACAGCCACCTTCGCGGATGACACCGCTGTGCTTGCTTCCCACAATGATCAGCGTATTGCATCACAACTTCTTCAAAATAACCTAAACAAAATAGAAACCTGGATGAAAACCTGGAGAATTAGAGTCAATGAAGACAAATCTGTGCATGTGACGTTCACACTGCGCAAGGAAACCTGCCCTCCTGTCACATTCAACACGAAACAACTACCACAGGCAGATAATGCTAAATACCTGGGCTTGCACCTCGATAAACGATTAACCTGGAGAACACATATCTGGAAAAAACGTAAACAGTTAGATCTAAAGTACCGAAAAATGTACTGGCTCCTTGGTAGAACTTCCCAACTTTCTGTAGACAGCAAGCTACTACTGTATAAGGCCATTCTAAAGCCGGTGTGGACATATGGGATCCAGCTGTGGGGATCAGCCAGCAATTCTAATCTTGAGATCCTCCAGAGATTCCAAAACAAGGTCATCAGGAACATCATCAACGCACCAAGATATGTACCCAATTGGGTCATACAACAGGATATCCCTATACCAACAATAAAAAATGAAATAGTGACCCACAGTGTTAAGCATCGTGATAAGCTCAGTGCGCACACTAATGAACTCGCAGCAAATCTACTGGACAGACCATATGTTAAAAGACTCGATCCACTTGATCTGCCTAACAGGTTCAACTAGACCAAACTTCAAAATGTTACAACCATAACAGCTTTATATGTTAAATTCAATTAAGGTAGAGTGCTCTCACTGGAGTGTTCTCTCACATGTTATTAATGCATAAAACAAACCATTTACTGAATATTATTTTGTATAATAGATTGTAAATATTCATTGATGTTAATAAAAAAAAAAAAAAAAAATGGCGTCATTGTTCAATTTGTAGACAATAACATTCGGTTAGGCATCTACATCTGCAAGTCTGGACAAGTCTGCATTCCCAGACACTGGCTCAGGAAAATTTTGATAAGCGTAGGAATCTTGTAAAAAAAATTCAAAATTCGACTTTTAACCTCAAAATTCATCGTGGGAATCTTGTAAAATTTCAAAATTAGACTTTTAGCTTCAAAATTTATCGTGGGAATCTTGTAAAAATTTCAAAATTAGACTTTTAGCCTCAAAATTCATCGTGGGAATCTTGTTTTTCCATATTTCGATTTTGTTTTCAAAAATTAGACTTTTAGCTCCAAAATTCATCGTGGGAATCTTGCAAAATTTCAACATTACACTTTTAGCCCCAAAAATTCAACGTGGGAACCGGAACTGGCATGTGACCTAGGTGAGATCAATGACCCCACCCCCGGCTAGACCAACGACCTTGACACCCCGGCTAGGCCCGTGACCTTAAAAAAGTTCAAGGTCAAAAGTGGCCCAGAACCCGCCCACTACACTACTAATATTATCTTCTTATGTTCTGACGAATGAGTTCAAAGTTTTTCGAGAATTAGGCGTTCGGAAAATAATGAAGGCAATGAAAGAAGCAAAAACATCTATTCAGGTCATATTATGAGATGATATTTTGGCAGAAAATAAATGTAACCGAACCACCTATTACTTATTCAATTTTCGATGAAGAAATTAACAATATGCTTATTACAGGAGAAATCGGCAACATTGACATTCTGAAGTTTCCAAACCATACTCAAGGTGTGCAAAGAACAGTTAAAGTAGCGACAGACGTTGCCAAAACTGTGTGTGACGAACTTGGATGTGTAGATATTTTTTTTCCTTTATTTCTTTTGGGGTATTATTATTAGACCATAAAGGCACCTTTTGCAAACTCTGCCCAAAGGGGAAAAAAGTTGACTTTTATGATCACCCCTAATGCACAAGCATGCCCCATGAATAGTAATTCTTCTTATATGGCGAAGCGCCCTGATGAAGACACTGTCAAAAATTAAACTTCTTAATACCACTAAAATTTTTTAAATTATTAGGTGTTTGTTGAACAGCTTAATAGACATTTACAGGGTGTGTATAAATTGGCAAAGAACTACACGTGGCGACGTTGGTCATATAATTCTGAGTCGAAAATCGTAATACTATAATGTTGGATTGATCTTCGTGGACCCTCACGAGTAGTAGATAAAAAACATGTTGTTTCAGGTAAAGTACATTTATATTTCAAATACATCGAAGTATAGTCGGGGAAAGTTGTTAAAAATGTAACGGTTTAAATTTAATAAAATTGGGGTTATGTTGGCTCGAGAACTTGAGTTCAACCTCCTTGAACTCATTTACTACCTTTTTCACAGAAATTATATCAAGAACATATCTTAAACGATCTTACCTAGCATTCCTGTGTCCAACATACTTCATTTTCATTTGTGGTTCGAGTATGGTATCATCCGGAATAGCCGGTTCAGATTCAGCATGTGCACCCATTTCATCATCGTCGTCGCTATCAAAGTCCAGCTCTACATCTGACATCTAAAAATATGTGCACGATTCGAGTTTAAAAAATTAATCACAAACTCCACGTTCACTAAACAAACTGGAGCTGCGTGAATTGCATACACACAATCTAGCTAAAACATTCTAAATACATACATCTTCTCCTCTATCACCACCCTTCCTCCCACCACCACTGTCAACGCCAGAGGTAGAAGGGGCTGCAGCGTCATCGGCAGCGTCGCCGAAATTACCGCGGTCGATTTCGTTGCCCACCCTCAGACTGATGGTCGAGTTAGAAGTGCTTTGCTCGGAGTATTTCAAACTAACAGACGGCTCCGACCCATGCTGCTCGATAAAGCCGTGCCTTAAATTCCTCAAGGTGGTGAGGTGGCTGCGCAAGTGGCTCATTACGGGAGACTTATACTCCGCAGCCGACGAGGACGCGTCAGACTGCTGTTGGTCCATTGCACTAACACGATCACCTCTGTATTAAATAACAAAAGACTATGATGTGTGCTACCTATTCGAAGCGTCTCCTGTGTCCATCGCGTCGGAACTGGCGACTTCTCCGCTTTGTTCCGCTTCGCTGGAAGCTCCTGCTGACGAGGCACTGTCGTCGGTTAGCCGCTGCGCTTCATCTTGTTCATTTTCGTCTAGAGAGTCTTCCCCGCCGACACTAAGCGCTGCACGGGTCAAGGGGTCGTTCAGCATGCGAGAGAGCACGTCTGTCATTCGCTGCATCAACGTCGAGTGGAGCTGGGGCCGGGCCTGACCAATACCTACAATTATTAGAATTTTATTACGTGTGTTCAAACTTTGTTAAACATGGATTTAGCATTAAGAGTGTAAAAACAAAGTGAAATTGGGCAAATACAAAACACACACAAGTGGGTTACAAAACTATTAAAAAGCGTGTCAATTCCGTGTTTACAAACAGACTTTGCAGTTTATCAAACGCACTAGGTCAGGTTACGACGCATCGCAGCGAACGCTTTGACAAGGTGTGCAATTTGCGTGATAGTAGGTCGGGTTAAACACAATAATTTGTATACGATTACGCTATCTAAATGCATGCAATTGTAATTTTTAATAGTGGGTTAAAAGCATGGCCTACATTTTCTGTATATAAACTTTGTCTGTAATGGGGTGGTTTGGCCTGACCATCTCACGCTATCTCTTATAACAACGAAAATAAGCTCCATTTCCTGTCAAGGAACTAACCTGGTTCTACAAACTATAAAAAAGTGCTAAGTTCCAAGTGGATCTGGCTACCTTTTTTACGTGAGTCATAATAATAATAATAAATCTTTATTCAACAATCATTTCTAGTTAGTAAATGTTGAATTATATGCATTTTATTAACAGAAAAATATGAAGGTTGGTGAGAGTATTGATTCCATACAGAGGTCGACAAGATGCCATAGATCCAACACCCTCCGTACAATGCAAGATCTGCATACGCCGAAGATCCAAAAACATCAAGCCACACTATAGCATGGGCTGGATATGATCACAGCATAATTGAAATACCAAATTTCTTATGTTTATGGACTGGACATCTATATATTTACACCACGAGGGAAGGCAAGTGTGTAAGAGAAGTGTTTAGACAGTTTTAATACTTGTAATCTAGTGTAATCTAGTAATTTTAATAAGTATATGTAAGTGTAAGTTAATTAACTAAGTATTTGTGTTACTTTCGTTATCACTGTCACTTACGTCACTAAATACACTAAATAACTTATAGCTATATCAAGAAAAAATCTAGTCAAAGGTACTAACATTTAACCTTTGACTAGTAATTAAGCGCACATCACAAATACCAATAAGTTAGTTTTAATCTAGAATTCAAAAGTTGTCTCAGGGCTGATTGAAATTATGTTTTAGAATAATTACTATGCAAAATAAATGATTTATTGCCTTTCCTATTTTATTTATTCGCAACTTGTTTAAATAGATTGGTCCGGCTTTAGCATGAGAAAACTCTTAAATCTGCAGGGTTAGGTTGTAACATCCAGTATAACATCTACTGTTGAGTATAAATTTTAAACTTGTATGGCAAATACCTGACTTTGCATCTGACAGCTTAACCTTTAAGGCCGCAGTCCCACTGAGCCACCACTAGCCATCAACCGCCATCAACTAAAATTCCAGCATGCGTAATCATATGCGGCCGGTCTCACTGAGCCACCGATAGCCACCCACAGCCACCAACCAGTTTGAAATTTCCAACCGGTTCGAATTTTGCTGGACGGTGGACGGCGCTGGTTAGCGATGCGCAAGCGCTACGTAACCGTTAGGGTTTTTCGTTCTGCGGTTATTACCAAACAGCTAGATATTTCGCGGTATTTGGGTCGTCAAGTTGACTTAACCTCCTGTGCGAAAAAAATCATTCCCTTTTAAAATGACCGAGTGGACGCCAAGCGAAATCGATCTGTTGATCAATTTAGTTCGGGAAAGGCGCGAACTCTATGATCAGAGTTCGTGTGGGTATTCGAATATAAATGTAATAGAAAATTTATGGCGCACAATTAGTGCGTATTTTATAAATAAGAATGGTAAGAAATCTGTACTTATATAAACACCGATATTTTATGCATATGATTCTTATTTTTAGGCCAACAATGTAAGAAAAAATGGCAAATTTTAAGAACAGGATATCGGAGTAGACGGTCGATCCGATGTGTGCCTTCGGGCTCGGCAAGTAAACCCACTAAGAAGTGGGTTTACTACGACAGCCTATTATTTTTGGAGCCGTTTCTATCGGAAAGGCCAACCACTACTAATTTAGTAGTTCCATCGCCTTCAACATCATCTTGTGGCTCCATCAATGAAGTTGAAACGGTGGCTTCTGGTTCTGGTAAGTTATAAATGTTAAACAAGATAGTAGAAATGTTAAGTTTGAAGTATTTTAGGAAATGTCTCTGATGAGGTTGACGAGCCAGACAGCGAAGAAATGGCTCCACTAAACGAGCCTTCCACCCCAGAATCGCGTCCGTGCAGCTCCAAAACAAAGAAACGGAAACTAAATCCGGTGGACGAGTCGTTTATAACGTATTTGGACGCTGTTCAAAATCGCTCTCAACGAAAAGAGAAGAAGTCTGCAAACCAGCTGTTTTTGGAAAGTTTGCTGGAGGACATGAACAAGTTGCCTCCAGCAGATTTGCGAAAATTTAAAATTGACGTGTTGTCAAAACTCAATGAATTATTAGAATAATTTCTTTTTTTTTATTAATAAAGAGTTTCACATTTTTAATTATGTATTTTATTGTGTTATACATTGCTGACATAATGAATTATTAGAATAATTTAATTTTTTTTAAATTTATAACTAGTCACATTTTTAATTATGTATTTTATTGTTATACATTGCTATCATTTGCCTCGATTATTGCATCTTGCCATTCCACAGACCCTATACCACTAAAATAGTCACAAAACTTTTTCCTGATGTCCCTGGCTGTACGGGTGTATTGGTTCACATTTGATCGACCCATGCTTCCAATAGCTTCAAATGCGCTACCTGTTATATTAACTGGTGTTGGATTCTCAAGCACAGTATTTTCTTCTGTTCGGACCATATTATGCAAAACACATGCAGTTTTAATTATTTTGTCTACTTTTTCTGGATGAACAGCTATACTACTTTCAAATATTCTAAATTTAGACACTAAAACACCAAATGCACATTCAACAGTCTGTCGAGCATACGAAAGCCGGTAGTTGTATCTCCGTTTACTGTTGTCTAAATCACGTCGAGGATATGGTTTCATCAAATGCTCGGTTAAACGGAAAGCTTCATCGCCCACAAAAACAAATGGTAACGGCTCATTTGTATTATCAAATGCCTTGTTTTCTGGTAAATCCATTTCGTTTGCGTAAAGTAACTTTCCAAATTGTGAGTGCTCCAAAATTCCACCATCACTGTTTTTGCCATAGCTGCCTACGTCGATCATCGTGAACTTATAATTTACATCAACAACTGCTAGTAAAACAATTGAATGATATAGCTTATAATTGTAATACAGTGAGCCACAATTAAATGGTTTGTGGATCCGTACATGTTTGCCGTCAATTGCTCCGACACAATTCGGAAATTTCTTTTTAATAAATAAATCGTTGGCAATTTTTTGAAATCCTTGTTTATCGGGAAACTGCAAATATCTAGAGACAAGACAAAGTAAGGTTAAAATGTCATCAACGATGACTGATATTCGATTATGACTAATTCTGAATCTGAATGACGCAGAGTGGTAAGAGTCTCCGGTTGCCAGTTATCTAGAATACAAATTTAAAAAAACTGGTCAGTATTATTAATAATAAAAGTGAATCATAAAACTACCTCAATGTCACTGCAAGTCGCTCTTCAAAACTAATTGTTACACGGCAATTTGTACTGCCGGAAGAAAATAAAGGTTTGACCATTGATACTAATAAATTGTAACAATGTTGGTTCATCCTGTAGTAGCTGTAGAACTTCTCTTCATCGTTAAATAATTGTGGCACCAGTTGGTGATATTCCCCGAGCTGCTCTCTGTGTAAAAATATGTCTCGCACCCACACTTTTCGTTGCTTTTGATTAATTTTTTTCCAAATATAATAATTTCTAATCACTTCTTCCCTCTCTGAATCAGAACTACCTGAAGATACCCACATTTCTATTTTGTAAAATAATGTAAACATCAACGTACATAACCTCATTTATTACTAGCGGTATAAATGTTGGTAAATCTGCGCACTGCAAGTGTCAAATACGCGCGAAATTTAAATTATAGTGTTTGGCGGTGGTCACCGCTGGCTGCAGTGGGACCGCAGCGCATTTTCTTAGTTGATGGCGATTGATGGTTGTGGGTGGCGGTGGCTCAGTGGGACTGCCGCCTAAATTGACGGCCAAAACAGAGATGCTTTGTTCGCACAAAATAGCGTAATTTGAACTAAAAAACACCAACGATTTGACAAAATGGCTTCAGGTAAATATGCAATGCAAATAATGACGTAGTATACCTAACCTGTTTTGTTTTCGTGACGTCAAAAGGACGCGGAAATTGGCAATTGTTTCATTTCCTGCAAGTCGACCCAAACCTGAAGCCAAACCGCAAATTTAAGGGACGCCACCTCTGGATAGATCCTCACAGCTGGAACCTGTTTCTACACCTCGTACAATATCTCCTCCAGGTGCTGCACAACTTTCAAGGCCTCTCGACTTCCCTTTGCTGATCAAATTTACCTCCAAATGGGCTTCGTAGGCTGGATACGTTTCCAAGGGACATCACGGCAATTACACAAATCTGGAATGCTCTTGGCTTCTGCTTTCTGGCCGTAAACACACAATGCACATATAATTTCAACTGGCCGATGCCCAAAAGTGGTCGAAAACTTGCCTCGATGTTTCACTGGGAGATTCTGGCACGATAAAACTATTCACACAGGCACTCTGCAAACTGGTGATTAAAATAAAGCAACTTTGGACTCGCACAAAATCTTTAATATTCAAAATAATCCAAGTTCTTGGAGTCCTACTTGCACACAGCTATCTTTTATTATGGATTGAGTTAACCACCACAACAAATAAACATCAGGTATCTTAGCAACTAATTACAACTGTTTTGGAAGTGAGTTTTGATACAATGTTATTTAGACACTATACTGTTTTTCAATAATTGTCAATCGTAGCACTTTATAACCTTACTTTGGTTTTAAATAGTACTGTTTCACCGTTTTATTATCACTGCACTATTGTTTGTCTTCTAATTGTAGGTTGCATTGTCATGATCTTTGCATTCTATGCTTTATTACACCGCTTTCGTTATCTTTCAGCTGTGTTGTTGCCTTTTGTTGAATCATAATTTTAACACTAACGTTTCAAACATCTCTGTATCAATGCAAATTCACAATATTGTCTTGACTCTACAATGTTAACTCTGTCGGTCCACATAATTTCAGTACATCTGCCATAACGAGTACATTTTATAAAATTTAAGTTAAACATAACCCCTTTGACATTGTTTAATTTAATGCCAACCTTTGTCAATCAAATTATAGTTACTACTAATCACATATCTTGTGCATTTCTTAATGTATAACAATGACTTCATGTTGAAAAATTCCAATTCTGTGTCTATTTAAATCTTTATTCAATTTAATGTCTTAGTTATGCAACCAGAACTGCTGTGAGCATTAAACCGTTGCAATATATCTCAAAGATATCAATTCGAAGTGTTTTGACTGCATTGGAGGATTCATTTTCTGGTATTTTGTTGAGGTATGATCATTTTGCCTGTATGAGTGATTTTTATCTAAATTTGTTGAATGTCTGAGGGTAGTTTTTTCGATAAGTTGTGGAATCTCATGGGTTGAAATAGACTATTAATTCTTCTACACGTATTACATCACCCTGATTGACTTTATTATAGTGCTAAATTCGGCCATCGTTTTAACAGAAACTGTTTCAGTGTATGAGATCTCTGATGAGCCATTTACACGAACAAGAATTTCTGATACAGTAATGTTACAAGTTTTCTCTGTCTACCATTCACGCGTATTAGAAAGAGACAATATCTTGCAAGTCCGTTCCTACAAGAAAACTTTTACCGGCAAACTGGAACATGCGCTACTTTCTACAAGTTTTCGTTAAAAGTTCCACCTTTGCGCAAGCGCATTTTTCGCAAATCCGTAATACCAACCTGCACCAATTCGTAAACATAACCTCTTCGTTGCGTTAGTAAACACAACTTTGTTTGAAGTTACAAATTCTCTGCGATACCTGGATACACTTGTTATTTAAAGATTCGTTGGTGCCCGTCTTTGCTATTTAATTAACTTTAATATTTATATTGCACATCGTCCTCACTGAGGTAGCCCGGCCAGCAATTGTATCCATGTAATTATTTAATTTTGAAAGAAATATCCAGTTCAACTGCTAATTAACCATAGTAGAGTGCACACAGATAAAAAATATAACACAGTTTTCCTTACTAGGTGCTTTTCTTGATTGTTTCTCTTTTCGTCCCAAATACTGTACAATACACTGAGGTTTCCTCCCATTTAGCTTAAACTATATTTAAATAATAGTTTAATTCTTTCTTTGACCTTGAAGGAATCGCTAGGTCATCAGCATAACATGTTGATATGATCTGTTAAATATGCTGTCATCACTCGTTATAGTGCTATTTTATACTATTATGTTGAATAACGCAGTTGATAAGTGGTTCTCGTGTCAAGATTTTCCTGTCTTTTTTCTTCTATTTGAACTAAACTTTTAGTTTCTCTTCGTGTCATCTGTACTAGATCTATTAATTGGGTTGAATTATTAAACGGCCCGACAAAAAACCGCAAATTAACGAGAGAAAAGTTTTTTTGACCGTCAGTAAAGTGTAAAGAACAAGCTAATATTGTTTTATACGACATTAAATTAATCACGCAATAGAATAATATTTTCCACAAAGAAAAATAGTTGCATGCCAGAAATATATATTGCCGAGAAAGTTAATCTTTGCTATGACAAAATCTGAACTAGGACATCAAAATAATACAATCCAAAGGCAGAACATCAACTGTCTTCGTCAACCTTTCCAAAGTAATAATATAATTCTGTAACAGAACTGTGTATTTTTCACCAATAACGTTCAACTTCTGCCAGCACTACATTAAAGAGGCCACCATAACATGCAATTGGCACGTAATCTCTTGTCCCAGGGTTGTGTCGTTACACAGTTGAACATTTACACAACTGTATGATAACTGCTCTAGTATGGCAAATGTGTCTTTAATAAATTTAACCTCAAATAATTGGTCACTAAACAACACAAAAAATATGCGTTCAATCTTATTCTAATCAAAGCAAGCTGTTGATAATTACGTCACAGGTAAATAACAATGTAACTAAGCAAACTTGTTTATCGGTAACCAGGAACGCCGTTCCAACCTAACACTGTTTTGATCCAAATTTCAAAAGGACGCCAACCTGCTTCAGTGCCTTCCTGGGCCCCCAGATGCTGGAAACTGCTTTGTTCTAAAATTCCAGCAACTCTTAATTGCTAACGCTACAGGTTGTTTTATGGACTTCGGTATGTTACATAATTTTTATTCAATGTATTATTACCCGTAACTTCATTGACCACCAGCCTTGCATGTCGCTGTGAATACTGTTCTTACTAACATAATCTGATTAGCATGTCTTATGTTACTTCAAATATCTGAGCATTTACCAAAATCAAAGTAGCACTTATCATATTAAATCAAAACCCTGCCGATAACGTTTTGGGAACCTATTTGCTACTCTTAGTCTAACTAAATTATAAATTACTTATCAATTCTGGTTTATAAATCCATCAATGTTTAATTCTGATAATACTTCTATCTGTAGTGATTAATAAAGTTTTATTTTTATTTAATAAACATTTATTTAATAATAATAAAAGAGCCCGAATTGCTATAAGTAGCATACCATCTCAGTATGCCATCTACTATAGGTTTTTCTACTTGCATCACCTTCCTTATTGCTTTATTTGTAACTATCTAACCGAAATACTTCTGTTGACCTCTGTCAATAATCCATTTCTGTCGCTAGACGTCCGGCATTAAATTCACACTTGGGAAGAAATAAATACCTTTGCTCCCTTGATATATAAATAGTTATTAAATCAGTGGCCCTTTAATAATTTGCTATCCCTATGTACTTAGCAGGGGAATGTAACTGAAGCTTTCCTGTGAATTGAATCGAAGTAAAGAGACAGCGTACGTTCTGTCACGAAGGTGCCGCCAATTCACACAGCTAGTCGCAATGTGGCTGATCAAAATTTAATGTAATACGCTTAAGCAAATACCTTTAGAAGCACTATGTAAATGCAAATAAAATAAAAAAAAATACTTGATTCATCAACAACAAATTAAACAAGCCCCAACAAATAAAAACACATAAAAGTACTTACTAACGGTAGTAGTGGTATCACATTCAGGCCTGGCATCGGGACCAGTGTCGGACCAGTCTCCACGTAACCTCAACCTCCTGACCGGAGGAGATTTGCTCTCACGCTTGTTACTTGACGACTTATTTTTGTCACGATGCAAACGACCTTTGAAGCTTTTCCTTAGGGGAGTGGTGTGGTGTTCCTGTCCAAAAATCGATTAAAACCAATTCCATAAGGTTGTATTGAAAAATTACCTGTACACCAAACAGATACAAGTGGTCAGACGAGTACGACACGAGCATGTCTTGGCCGTCAAGGCTGTAGCTCAGCGAGGTAATTCGGTAAGGCCGATCGTCTAGGTCGGGAGCGACAAAGCTGCAAAAGGGCCTCGCGGTTGATTTATCTGTAACACCAGAAAGTAACAATCCGACGATGGTTCTCACACTGACAATTACCTCCGACATGAGTGGCTAGGCACCGGCGGTCGAAGATGCGCACCGCCGAATCGGAGCAGCCAATTGCCAACTGGTGGGGGGCCAACGGGTTGATGGCCAAGGCAGTAACTGCCCGTGAGTTCGCTATCATAATATCATCTCTGCAACGAACTTTCTTGCATCTGCAATGAGAGGTTGTTGTCATTATCAGATATTTGAATGGGGAAGCAGTTCATTTGCGATTTTTAAATAAATGTTTTTAGCAACTACCATCTGATGTAATTTACAGGAAAATGCCTTTGTATAAATAAAAATATTGTTTAAAATCTGTGTACCTAAATTTCTGCAAACTTTATATATCAAAAAAGTATGTATAATGCTTGCAAGGCACATGAGGTTAATAAAACTAAATTTCTAGTACGAATATCCAAAAACAGCCTGTAAATTAGCACCGGCAAACCACTATAGCTTAGCTACAGCTAGAACAAATCAAAACCTTTACTTGGTTTTAACACGGAGATCAAACCAACGCACAGTTCCATCTTCGCCGCAGCTCAAAAACGTGTAGGGGTCGTTGGGGACCGTAATGACCTCGTACGTGGTCCCCGAATGGCAGTTGAACTGGTTGTAGAAGGTTTCTTGCGGGTTGTTGAGATCTGCAGAGAGCAGTTAGCACCCAAACTCCCATGTCACAGCGACTCACCTGTGTGTAAAATTATGCCATCACCAGAGCAGGAAATAATCTGCCGGTCACTGGAGCTAGGTAAAAACTTTGCACTAAAAATGTTGGCATTGTGGCTGGTGTGGTAGTCCTCGAGCACCTTGTAAGTGTGCCCGTTGGTGATGATGAGGCGCTGGTCGTCCGAGCCGGAGAGGATGTACTCCCCGGTCTCGTTCCAGCACAAAGTGTTGACGCAGCCTTGGTGGATAGCCAGCCGGCGCACCAGCCCAAGGCGCTGGATGAAGTCGATGTTATCTACGAGAGCGGTTTAATTTGCTATCGTGTGAGTTTACGAGTACATACCTTTGGTGCTATGGTACAAGTCGAAGCGATTGGTCCTGTTCTTGTACGAGTAGTAGTAGAGGTCTCTGAATATTGACTTGTTCCTATTGTTCATTTTCAGGCCTTGCAGCACCTGGGCTATCACAGTGCGACGTGCGTGTTCGTTACGATGAACTCATTTTGACAGACGTGGATGTCTAAAAATAAGGCCCGTCCACGAGTGCAACGAAATTTGCGACATTAATCACAGCTGTAACCCTTTACAGTACGAACCGTACGACTCACCCACACAGCTGATTCGCCATAAACAAATATGGAGTCGCCAAACGGTCTATATACAGGGTGACCCGACTTGGCGGGCAACAGGAAAATGCGCCCGCGGCAATAATTTTGAGTGTTTGACGTTGCACTAACGGAATTTGCCTCAAAAATGGAGTAACAGATACATTTAACCTCTAAAGTGTAGAAAATGAACAAGAATCGATTGAGACAAGAATAAAAGATGGCAGCAAGGTGCATGATAGACAAGGATAGAATAGTGGCTGTTCGACAGGGCCGGACTGGCTGGGGAATAGAAACATGGATTTTCTAGATTTTAGTTATTTCATTACAATCCATCCTTGTTATTTATTTACAAATTATTTTTGCTAATTATTTACTGTGAAATCCAAGAAAAGTCAGTGGTAGATTAAACCGTTCAAGGCCCCCGACTGCAAAGAGTGATCCCTTAAAGAATGTTAAATGCATTTTAAGGAATTTAATAAATATAGAAATTGTTACCTGCCATTATTTTTTATTATATCTTCTTCTTCTTCTTTGGTAGCGTGCCAAGTCCATTTTTGGACATAGGCTTGTCCCAATTCTGACTTCTGACCATTTTTGTCGGTTTGTGGCTTCGCGCATCCAGTGTAATCCTGCCGTTAGTTCAGGTCATTGACGCAACTCATTTGTGGTCTCGCTGTAGGTCTTTTGAAAGTGTATAGTCGCCAGGTTAATATTATTGTATCTACTTTGCGTTCTTATTGAGGCTATTACGATACTCGTTTGCGTAACGTAATAGACAAAAAGCGATATTATAATAAAAACTAGCAGACCAGTGAGACAAATTGTTAAGTCATTTTGCTGTTTCAGATGCTTAATTGCATTTCACGCCGTTAGTTAGGTCATTTTGGTATTTTGAATAGCCGCCTAAGCTTAGAGCAGCGTGCCCGTATGCTAAGCCCTTTTAGCTCTTTATTTGGCTCCATCGCCTAATTCCAGAATCACGATTTCGCACATATTTAGCCCCAAAAGCAGTATTTGTCGTCGGTTGGAGCTCTCCTCTGATGGCGTTTTTCCGAATTTTGAATAGCACGCTGTGGCGGCGTGATACCAGCGTGGCCCGCATTGGCTCGTTTCATTTTATCGCCTTGCGATTGGCTGCCAAGGTTTAGTCACGTGAGGACGCGACCAAGGTGACCTTTGCGAGCGCGTCCCTTTGGGCATTCAGCCGAGAGCCGTCGATCAAGCAAGTGGTCGGATAGTGTGTGCTTCGTGCGGCGCTCCCGCCATTATGGCGGGGGCGTCAGTCTTTTTCCCGTCAAGTGCTGCTTCAGCAATTATGTTACAAACGTTTTCGCCTTAAGTGGCAGTCGTCCGGAGCCCATTGCAGAGAGCGCTTGTGTGGTGGTTGTGAGTCGGAATTTGTCGAGTGGTCTTCGGCGTAACGTGGGTGTTTTTTGAGCCCAGTTCCTGCTACTGTTAGTGAGGGGTCGTGCCCCCTTCATCTCGACCTACGAGGATTTGGTTCAGCAGAACGAGTGAGGCCCCCATTCTTTTCGTCGTCCCGTTGTACGCGTCCTGACGCGTCTCCCGTCGCCATTGAGGCGGTTATGCATTCACCCCCTTTCGCCGTTGTAACACCGAAGGTACCTACCACCTACGATTGCAGCTCGTCGCAACTCAACTGTACCAGGCTCCCTCGCCGCCTACGCATTAAGGTATGTGCCTTTAACCTGATTACCGCTGTGAACGCGAGTGTTACTCATTACTACTCATTACTGCGCTAGTGTATTCATTCAGACTTGCAGACTGTTCATGCCGTGAAGGCTAATGTAAATCGTCGCTGCCCGCCGTATAAGGCCACGTACATGTGTGTACTAGTTACTACATATTATTGCTGTTCACTAATGTTCAACATCTGTCGTTAAGTTTAGAGCGCGCGTGCCAGCTGGTGCCCTTAATTATAGATTAAGGTTAGATACAGGGCGACGCATTCTGCTACCCCATTGTAACCCGAAGTGAAATATATGATTGGTTAGTTAAGGGAACTATTGTTTGTTTCGGTTTGTGCATGTTCTGTTACAGATAGACGCCCCTTTATTGTACGAATTATTGTACGACGGAACGAGGAAGCTGTGAGCGTGCAGGTGAGTGAGACAGCTGCGTAGTCGTGGTCGGATTGACACCTAATCACAATCCTTGCTTAAGGCAATCCCGAAATTGTTATTCGACCTTGCAACTCTTGAGTAATCTTATTGGCGGAGTATTTTTGCATGCTTCGCTCCCGTCTAACCGTCCAGGCCCGGTTAGCCGGATTAAGACAGGCTTGGTGGCGCCCTCATAATTTCGACATACCCTGTATATATTATGCCACAACGCGCTTGCCCAGAACGTATCGTGTGACTCACGCCCGACTCCCTGAGCGTTCCAGCCGTGGCCTATTAGCCTATTTCGAACCGATTTCAGGGCAAGTGTGTCAGGTTTCCAGGACTGATTCAGTGGTGCGATGCTCACCTTGGGTGGGTGTCGTAAAGTTCTTTTAATACCGTAACAAAATGTCTCATTTAAAAAAACAAAAAAGACCGTTTTTCAAATAGAACGCGTATTAAATAAAAACTGTACCCAGACCTGGAAGGTGTCAAAGTGGTTGCCTAACCGATCGAGGTTTTAAGGCGCAGAGGGTCGCAGCTCCGTTTGGCTGCTGAAACAGTTTTTATTTAATACGCGTTCTATTTGAAAAACGGTCTTTTTTGCGATTTCTCGAAAACCGGAAGTGTCACGTGACTGAAATTCGGTTTCGGACCTGACATGACCATTCCAAACATATAACTTTCATAACTTTTTTCTCTATCTCTTACGGTTTGGCTGCTGAAAAAGCGTCCCAGACGAACTAGCGTCCCAGACAGACAAGTCTATTATATATATGGATACTAAAATGGAGTAATTAATGGTTTTTAACGTTGGCAGCCATGGGTACTTCGCTGCATGTACATATTGAACTGTCAATAGCCGCCTTTATTGCACCGCACAACTGTTGCCAACTATCGCGAAATTCCCTAGATTTTGTTGTATAAAAAGTGGCAAAGTAGATAAAATACTATGATACCTGGTTTATGAAGCATTTTGTCGCACTTACTCCTTTAGGGCACTCCTTGTTTCGCTCGTCGTACCCTAAACCCGTGCGTGCTACAAAATGCTTCTTATAAAACTCGTATCATAATATATTAGGCCACCTATTATTGTTGCTTCTTGCGACATGTCCTGCATACGACCATTTTAGTTCTGTTGCTTTTTCTATTACATCTTTGATTTTTGTGGTTTGTCTAATCCAAGTGTTACTTTTCCGATCTCTTAGGGATATCCCTAGTATTATCCTTTCTATTGCCAGCTGTGTTATTCGTAGCTTATTGAGGATTTTCTGGGTCATCGTCCAATTCTCGGCCCCATAGCACATTACCGGGAGGATACACATGTCAAATACTTTTCTTTTGTGGTGTAGGGCTATATTTTTATTTCTCAAAATGTGACTGAGTTCTCCGAATGCCGCCCATGATTGTCTTGTTCTTCTTTGTATCTCAGTTATTTGGTTTTCCGTTCCAAAACCAAGCTAGTAAAGTTAAATACTGATATTTACTAGCAACATGATATTGTACATTTTCGTCATAGATACAAAATATGAAAAGCTGCTCATAACTTCCAAGGGATTTTTCAAATTATTTCCCCCTCAAACTCATGGTAACCATAGGCAACGTCTTACTCTTACAACCATACATTGAGCCAATCCTTGATGTTACTACATATTCTAATTTTAATTGTCATTATGACATTTTGAAATTTTATACTATTTTTACTAATATTCTAGTAAATAATAGTTATTTACTGTAGAAGTGGGATAAGATAATCATTAATATACGTGTGTGTAAGCAGACAAGTTTTGCGTCAGTTTGACACAGATCGACGCAAAACCTAACCTGCTAATCTCCAATTTGACATAGACTCACAGTGCCACCAACATATTATTCATATAACAAATATTTCAAAGAGAACTTGATGGAAAAGCATTTATAATCACCTGGTACAAAAAACTGCTGAACTTCAGGCGGCTGCTGTAGGCAACAGAAAACAATTGAATGACGGAAAATGTTACAAAAAAATAATGTCTTTCGTGAACTACCTTTCGAGTGTAAAATGGTGGATCTGGGTATTAATGCTATACAGGATGCTCAACATTTGCAAATTTAATAATTTCGGATTTTTTGTTCAATTCTATTTGTCCTGTAAATTTATAATTTTTAAGAGCCCTTTTAAGCCAGTACCTCAAAATTCTATACGTAATTGCGTTAAATGTTCAAATAGTTTTCATTTCCTGATCTGAGTATTAAAGCTATACAGAGAACTGGTATAAACTGCAAATATAATTATTTCATTTATTTTAAATGGAGCACACTGTATATTTCCCGTATTTTTGAAAAGTACGTTTAATGAGCTTTTTTCTGGAATTTCATTTCCTAGCCCTAAATTCAATCGCTTTTCAGATTTCATTTTCTCCTGTTTTTTTCGTTTTTCCGTATTTGTTATTCCTAGTTTTGAGTATTGGCTGGATTTTTGTTTTCTAAACTTGGATTTACTTTTTGTTTGGAGAGCTCAAGTGTTTAAATCATTATTTTAATGGAATTCGTTTGTTATCCCTTGAAATGCAGCATCTTAAGGGGCTTAATTTGGTTTTATGTCCAAACGGGCATATCTCAAAAACCAGTTGAATTTACAAGTGTAAAGTAACATATCAAAAGAAAGCTAATTAAAAAAGGCTTTACAAAAGTAGGAAAAAATAAAATCTGGTGTGATACACGCACACAACTTCCTTTTACAGTGATCTTATAATTGGCTAAAAATTTGATTTTAAATTTTTAAGCATTCGCCAAAAATTTTAAAAAATTACAAATTCTACAAAAACCGTGCAAAATAGAGCGTTAGGATAAGAGACAAATTTTCTCTAGAATTTTAAGCTGAATTAAAAAATGTAATAATCTACCGGGTGTTCTATTTAAATTAGGAGTTAATAAAAAAAATAGAAAAAAAAACAAAAGAAACACATTTTAGAAGTATTCAACTGGAAAATCACCTATCGCACATCAATACACATTAAAAATGTAATAAAAAAACTGAAAAATCACAAGAGTAAACACCTACTTTCGGTTATGCGATTTTCTTCAAAAGCTTGCTGTCACATCTACATAGTACACAAAACTTATATATGAAGTTTCAACCCCATACCTCTTTTCGTTTTTGAGATATTCTGTTCACAGGCACACACACAGACACACACACAGACAGACCAATGAAAAAATATGGTTTTTGGGTTCAGGGGACTTTGAAACGTGAAGATCTGTTAAAAACTCAATTTCGAATTTTTGGGGTGAATCCAATACTTGCTTTATTGTAAAAGGAAGTAACAAGGGGTTCCATTAAAAAAAATCAAAATTACTAAATTTGCAAATGTTGCGCACCCTGTATAGCATTAATAACCAGTTCTACCATTTTACACTCGAAAAGTAGTTGAGGAAAATCATATTTTATTGGTAACATTGTCCTGCATTTAAGTGTTTTCTGTTGCTTACAACAGCTATTTGATGTTCAGCATTTTTTTGCATAAAATCGTTAATATATCCAAAACAGTTGACGTTAGACCCATACAACTTTATATCAGCATGATTAGTATTTTAAGGCAAAAGTTTTAAGCTACCCAAATATAGGAAATTTCATTTAAAACAGGTAGGTAAGTATAATTTGACACACTTTTTTGAGCCACCCTGTATAATCAAAACTATTTTAGTAATGTGCACCACCTTTGTACCTACAACTTTTATATACATAATATAGCTTTAGGAATATCTTCCACCCCCGCATCGTTGCCGGACCCTGTATAGTATACAAGGTTAATAGGAAGGTGATAGATGACAGTAATAGTGGAGGTATCTTGATACGAAGCAATAATACTCCACGTACATTTATTTAAATTGGCGACATGTTTCAAAACCAGACTGGTTTCATTTTCGGGCCATAATGATCATTGGTAGTAAAAACACGTGTAAGAAAAATTTATTAACCAGCAAACTACGTTATAAAGATCGTTATACTCGTTAATACATCACAATATAAAAATTAAAACAAGTTCAATAGAAACTAACATTGAAGACGTCAGCTCTAAGAAGGTTATCATAAAGTAAGAGATATATTTCAGCTTACTATAAATTTTTAACAAATTAAACTAATAACAAGAAGTAAACGAGATTTAATTGCTTAAATAACGGAATTTTGTATGGCCAAAAGTGGCTACGGCAAATGTTGAACGTGACCTTCATTTCGTTGGTGTAAGATTACCAACATTTCATCCAAATTTTGCATCATTATGTATAATTTTTGGTTGAATTTCATTCTTTTGCCCCCTAGCTTCGTCTTTTAATTCTTGTAGCGTTGTTGGTAGTGTTCTAAACACCATTTTTTTAAAATAATTCCACAGCCTGCAATCCGCTGAGTTAAGATTAGGTGATCTTGGTGGCAATTAGATTTCGTTTACTTTTCGTTGTTGCCTTTTACAATAAAGGAAGTATTGAATTTACCCCATAAATTAGAAATTGGGTTTTCAATAGATCTTCACGTTTTAGAGCCCCTGAACCAAAAAAACATATTTTTGTTCATTGGTCTATCTGTCTGTCTGTCTGAGAACAGAATATCTCAAAAACGAAAAGAGGTATGGCGTTGAAACTTCATATATTAGTTTTGAGTACTATCTAGATGCGACAGCAAGCTTTTGAAGAAAATCGCATAACCGAAAGTATGGTTTTTACTCTTGTGATTTTTCAGTTTTTTCCGATTTTTTCAAAAACGGCTCTAACGATTTTTTTCAAACTACACTTTTAATGTTTATTGACGTGAGATATGCGATTTTCAAGTTGAATAATTCTAAAGTGGGTTTCTGTTGTTTTTTTATTTTTTCTTTATTAACTCCTATTTAAATAGAACAGCCGGCATATTAAAACATTTTTGAATTCAGCTTAAAATGTTAAAGAAATTTTGTTTCTTCAACTAACTAATTTTTGGCTAATTATAAGATCACTTTAAAATGAAGTTGCGGCCGTGTATCACACCAGATTTTTTGAAATTATATAAGAATTTAAAGTATACCCCTAACTTTATAATAACCCCATATATACTAGCAAGATGCCCGTTCTCCGTACAGACTACCAATGTTTGTTTTTTCTTCTAAATCTTAAATAAATTCAAGAGTGCTCTCCCCCCCCCCCCCCCTCACTCAATACGCCAGACTAACAAAGACTGCAAAACAATATTGTAGCTAAAAAAAACGATATTCTTCCGAAAAAAGTTCTCCATAAGTTTTTTATGCTTCGCTTACCCCTGGAAATGTGTAATTGTCATTCCCCTTGTATAGATTGATAAAACTATAGCTTTGTATAACAATGTGAATAAAATAACAAAATATATGTACTATTTTATTTTAAACTGAAGTCACGTCGAGAAAATCAATAACTGTTTGAACTCCTTTATGAATGACATTTAGAAAAAACTTTAAACCAATTTTTAAGGATCTTAAAAAACACATATATGCCCAAAAACCATGGTCTGATCCAATAAACACAGGAGATACGAAAAGTTCTATAATTTACCCCTGAATCCCAATTCGCACCTTTAGGAATTGATCCGTGCACAATGCTAAATTACGTTTTTAGGAACTTGTATAGGTAACCTTTGTAAATGAAAACCAAATCCATATATTATCGGGCTTTAGGGATATTGAGGAATTCGTGAAAAGACATTTTCTTCTTTTCTTCATTTTAAGGATGGAATTTCGAAAAATTCTTTTAGCCCATTATATCCGGAAACAAACCCACAGCAAAAAAAAAACAATAATTTTTACTTATTCCTTTTTTTCAGTTTTCAGTTTTTACCGCTTTCGAGTTGAAATTTAAAACAAAAACCTTTAAACCTAAAGATTTAAAAATACATCTATACGCCAAAAAATGTTTTAACTGAACAAACACAGGAGATACAATGTTCTATAATTTGCCTCCAATGCAGATTTGCACCTTTAAGGGTACATTAGGGTAAAATTTTGAAATGTTCTTTTAGACATTTGTATTGGATACCTATGCAAGCACCCCTTATGGTGGAATTTCGAAAAATTCCTGTCAACCCAAATTATTCTGAAATGGACCCACAACGAAAAACAGTCTTTAACCGCCTACCCCTTTTCAGTTTCCCTATTCTTACTTCTGTAGGGGTAACTTTCCAAAATCCCTTAAATCACTTTTTAAATATTTTAAATATACATCTATAAATATGTTAAAAAAGTTTCTAGGCATATGGATTGACAATATTTGCAAGTAAACACCAAGTCGATATCTCATGGGGCCTAAGAGATTTGAGGAATTCGTGAAAACACATTTTATCTTTTTTCTCTTCCTTAGGGGTCGAATTTCAAAAAATCCCTTCTTAGCACTACATTATGTAACAAATTAGCCTTTCCACCCAAATTTCAAGTTCTTACTTCCAGTGGTTATGGCTCTGAGTTGACCAATCAAGGTTTTGACTTTCGTTTATATATACAGAACAAATATAAGGGCGCTATTCTGCAGCAAAAAATAAGGAAAAAACTCTAATAAACATATGTCCTAAAATCATTCATTTCAAATATATTCTTGATCAAAGAATAAAATTAATGTTTTACTTACATATGTCGAAATTATGAGTGACTCACACCCGTATTCATAGTCGTTCGCCAGCGGATCGCCGGCGACTCGCCGGAGTTTCGTTATGAATAGTATATTGGCAGCACTGTACGTCTATGTCAAATTCGAGGTGATCAGGTTAGGTTTTCAGTCAGTTTTGACAGAAACTGACACAAAATCTAACCTGTTAACCTGGCGAACGACTATGAATACGGGCGTCAGAAGAACGAGATTACTTCGCACAGTTACTATAATTTTACTCGTACTTAAAAAAGATAAACCTAAAATAATTTATTTTGGAACACCTGCTTATTGTTTTTCTACTTTTTACTATAGAACAACACCCACATATAGTATGTAAACAAAAACATGTGTTGCAACAAAACACCAGTCTACTGAATCTTAAATAATTGAAAAACCTCTAATTCTTTGATCAAGGGTATGTTTGATATGAATGATTTTAGGACATATGTTCATTAGAGGTTTTCTCTTATTTTTTGATGCAGAACAACGTCCTTATATTCGTTCTGTGCAATTTTGAATTACCCTGTATACATATAGATATAAAATAGATTATTAAGAAGTGCACAGCACTTCGTCCTTCCAAGACACTTCACAAGAGATTTTTTGTGAATTACGCCAGAGAGAAATGCACTATATAACCCGTTGGAACACAAAATTGCCAAGGTAGATACCTAGTGTTGTTGCAACATTGCTTACTTTGGAGAATCCTTTAGCATATACAAGTCACTGCTTTCGTCGCACCTCTGCTAGTATCCTGGAAAATGCGGGACCTAGCATGCAGGGTATAAAGAAGCATCGATGATTTCGTTTGTCAACAATAGCAGAAGGTTATATCGACAAATCCGAAAACTTCAAACTCAAAGTGACCACTACAATATTGGGACCAAAGGCAGCTGGAGAAGCAGATGTGGTGTATTTGCAGGGGCGTTGGCATTGCAAAAGACACAGAAAAAAATGAATGATTTGGAATTAATATAAATAAAGATACAGAATGTGTCATTACTATTAAGAATTTTTATAATAAAAATTAATATTGCTGTAACTTTTGTTTGAAATATAGTCTTATTTTGACATTTGCAGTCATGACATCTCGTTTTATGCTAGAATTGAGCTTTTAAATATTGAAATTTACAATCTCAAGCCAGTGGTTTTACTTTGAAATTTAACATTCACAAAAGCGTACAAACGACTATTTTTATTGGACTATATAACAATAAAATGACACATTATGTCCTGTTAAAGTTATCAGCTATCAAGGAATCATTTTTGAGTAAAACATAATAGTATATTACGTTACAAGATCGGTAAGTGCCTTAAAACAGGCCTAGAATAAGTTAGAAAAACGAGGCCTGAAGGGCCAAGTTTTTCTATTTTTTTGAGGTTTTTTTGCATTGCAAAAGTGAAGTGGCCTTTACGAAAGAACACTTGAAGGGCTCCAACGTATTGCTTTTTACGGCCCTCGGCAGCTCTCGAGCTGTCGCAGACCAGCTGATATTCTTTGTGCCGGAATCCCAGATCCAGTTTCGAAGTAGTGTTGTTAGTTTTATTAACTTTTCGTGAGTGACTCGAAGCAATTGAAGCAATAGTGGCCACTTGTTGGGCAGACTGATCTTATTTTTGATATAGGGGTGGCAACCTTATTAGGGGGTTGAGCGGGAATTGTGGTCATGAGCCTTCTTGTCTAAAGCTGTGCGGATTAAAATTAAAAAAGTTTCAATCGTGCCCAGTTGAAAGAGAACAGTGGCCAAGTGTCGTCGTAGTGCCTTCCTCCCCCCAGGGGTTTAAATCTCGGCAACTCCAACGGTCTTCACTACGAATCCCCAATCCGGCTTTGGCAACCGTGGAGTCTTAATGCCTAAACCTCCTCAAAAGGGAAATATGTCCCTTTTGCTGATAACGACGACTACTACATTCTGAAGACGAGTATTTTGAAGATGTTATTTGCAGAATGTGCTGTTGCCACCCCATAGACAAGACAGTGAACAAGATTATGCAGCCAGCGACGGTGGAATATTACTGAGTATTAGAGATTTAAGAAAAAGAATACTGGCCCAGAATATGGAAGTAGTGACTGTATCTATAAAGAGCAGAAGACATTAAATTGGGGAAAACAACGACAACACAAGCATACAAAAAGAGACCAGTTTTGATAGTGACTTAGAAATTATGCAAACGTTGGGGTAAAACAAAAAAGCGTCTGTCTCTGGAGCAACCAACAGTGATAAATATATGTAATAAATGAATGGGTGGCATAGAGCACTTTGTTCTAGGATTAATACAAAAATTATACTGGCCGTTCCGGAAACTTTGTTTCAATGGCACCGTGGTAAACACGTGGAATTTATACTGACAAGAAGCAATTTTAATACCCCCTTCCCAGCAATTGCTAACACAGGGCGGAAACCTAAATCAGCTCCAAACGTTTTGATTGAAATCAGATATGACACCATGGGACATTGGTTGACCAAGATACCAATCCAACGTTCTGTGTCTCCATCCTGATAGTTATTTTCAACTATACTTTGTGAAATAGTTTAATTTTGTTATATTTATTCGCTATAAAGTTTCGATTTAAAATAAATTGTTATTTCTCTATACCCCTAAGTTTCCACCGTATAATATAACATACGCAATGAAAAAATACTTGGAGAGGAATTTTTCTGGTTTTCTGGTCAAAAAATAACATATAAAATTTAAAAAAATCTGGACAGTAATGGGTTTTAATCAGCTTTCGACTCGATCAGCAGGCCAGGCAATAGAGGTTCTTTTCGTGTGCGACGGTCCGGCACGTGCTCCCATAACCCAGTAACGGCACTGCTAGGATTCTAGCTAAGGTATGGTGTCATAGTTCGCTAATTTTAGTGCTACAGTTTACAGTGTTGCTGTATATATAAATAAACAGTTAGTAGTGCTTTCCAAAAGAACATGATATGATTACGTAGTATTCTCCTTAGCATAGAATTTCGGCTTAGACCGCGTAGTATTTGTAGATGAACACCCAGCATTCTCTGGCTTAATGTGCCTTGCACCTTGTGAAGTCGAGCAAAAACCCGCGCGATGGCCATGCTCTTTGGTGGCTCGTGTTGTTTGAGTATCTGGAGAACGAGGATACTTAGGCAGATTTGGCCGTTTTGCTGTTTGTGCATCCATATTCACTAACGTTTCGCAAGACCTTGTAGCTTGCATCATCAGAGTGAAAGTCGCACTAAGAACCGAAGGTCGGTGTGGAGCTATTTATAGTCCTCTGTGCCAGGCGCGCGGAGTGGCGTAACGCTGGTTGGTCATCCGAGTGCAATGTAATCCGCTGGGCGTGTTCGTATGACGCACAGTGGTTGTAATGCTTTAGATCGTGTATCACAGGGGTCCACGTTTTACTAAGCTTAAAGCCATCTTTCCTGTTGATATTATTTGGATGTTTTTCTATTTCTATGGCTTCACGTATCACTCGCGGGAAGTAATGAGGTATTCTGGCAAGTACTCTGGCATGCTCAAATTCTAGAGTGTGCCCATTTGTAAATGTATGCTCAGCTACGGCTGATTTTGTGATGCGTTTGTGTTTGCAATCGCCTTTGTGTTCTTGGAGTCTTAGATCAACGGAGCCACCAGTCTGTCCAATGTAACTCGAGCCGCAAGAACAAGGAATGCGATATACGCCGGCGGTTTTTAAACTTGGAATCTTGTCTTTTACCGATCTGAAGCCGTTACCCAAAGTTTCCTTGCTCGTGAACACAGTTTTGATGTTGCATCGTTGCAGGACACGTTCTATCTTATCAGTCGAGCCTTTAACGTAAGGTAGAAATGCTAAGTCTTCCAGAGGTGGAGATTCTTCTTTAGCCTTTTTTGTCATAGTCTTGTCTAGAGCTTTTCGTATGGCGGTAGTTGTGTATCCGTTCCTTTGTAAAGAGTCAAACAGATGTAGCTTTTCTCTCTCTAGATTTTCCTCGTCTGAGATACGAACGGCTCTTGTCGCCAGAGTCTGGAGAACTGTTGCTTTTTGCATTGGATGATGGTGTGAGTCAGCATTTAGATATCTGTCCGTGTGTATTTTTTTTCTATAGACTGCATGTCCTAAACTGCCATCTGATTTACGTTTAACCAGGACGTCTAGAAACGGAATACTGCAATTTTCCTCTACATCCATTGTGAATTGTATGTTGGGATGTACAGAATTCAGGTGTTTTAGAAACAGATTTAATGTCTGGCGTCCATGTGACCAGATGACAAAGGAATCATCTACATATCTCAACCAGCAAGTCGGTTTTAGCTGCGCTTGTTCGAGAGCCTTGGTTTCAAAAGCTTCCATGTAGATGTTAGCGATAACAGGTGATAGCGGTGAACCCATGGCCGCTCCTTCGACTTGTTCGTATATTTTATTGTTCCAACTGAAGTAAGTGCTTTTCAGGCAAATTTCGACAAGTTCAACTTAGTTTTGCAGGCAAGAGATCTTTGAGCATTACTAGCACCTCATCTACCGGCACTTTCGTGAAGAGTGATACTACGTCGAAACTGACTAAGAGATCATCTTTGTTTAACTTTATGTTCTTTAGTTTCTGGACAAAATCTGCTGAATTCTTGACAAAGGAGTCTGTTTTACCAGTTAGAGGCTGTTGTATACTGTTTAAATGTCTTGTCAAAGCATGTGTAGGAGAATTGATCGCGCTGACAATTGGTCTCAACGGCACGCCCTCCTGATGTATCTTAGGTAGGCCATACATGGGAGGAGTTATTGCATTTATAGGAATCAACCGGTGCTTTAAGGTGGGGTCGATACTATCGGAGCATTTTATGGCAGAGGTTATCTTTGTTTTGAGAGAGGTAGTGGGATTGCGGTTTAGACTTTTGTAAGTTGTATCAGATAGTAAAACCTTCATCTTCGCATTATAATCTTCAGTGTTCATTGCCACAGTAGCATTTCCTTTGTCAGCTTTGAGAACGACAATGTCTTTGTTCTTTTTTAATGCTTTAGCTGCCTCTCTCTCTGCTTTACTGATGTTGGAGCGGGACGGTTTTGGTCTTCTTAAAATACAAGACACATCCTGTCGGATGATTTCTGCATCTTTTCTGGGAAGTTTTTGGATTGCTGCTTCCACTCCACATATATCTCCTCCACAGGTATTTGCTTAGGATTACGTTGCACTCGGATGACCAACCAACATTACGCCACTCCGCGCGCCTGGCACAGAGGACTAAAAATAGCTCCACACCGACCTTCGGTTCTTAGTGCGACTTTCACTCTGATGATGCAAGCTGCAAGGTCTTGCGAAACGTTAGTGAATATGGATGCACAAACAGCAAAACGGCCAAATCTGCCTAAGTATCCTCGTTCTCCAGATACTCAAACAACACGAGCCACCAAAGAGCATGGCCATCGCGCGGGTTTTTGCTCGACTTCACAAGGTGCAAGGCACATTAAGCCAGAGAATGCTGGGTGTTCATCTACAAATACTACGCGGTCTAAGCCGAAATTCTATGCTAAGGAGAATAATTCGAGTAACCGCGAAAGCCTCAAACAGTACATGATTACGTAGCTTTTTCTTCATTTTAGTATTGTCTTTGGGAGTTATTAACTGTTATCTTGTAGCAGCGTATGTAACCCCGTCCCCCTATATAGGTGTTTTTTCCTTACTGTCGTCTTTGGTTTTCTTTATGGTGTTTGTATTCGACCTTCCATTGTATGTTTTACTTGTGTAAGGGTGATATCAGCCTACAGGATATCAATAACAAGGTAGGTTCGTAGATGAACGAGCCTGGACGTCGCATACATCTGTGGCCAAACCAAACTACTGTTCCTCATTTCAGACTTCCATGGAGCAGTTTGAAACGATATATGAAAGTCTGTGGCGCTCCCCCCCCCTGTGTTTCTCCAACAATCAATAACCAATTTGACAGCATATTGCCCTAATTCACGTTTTACTTAATCGAACCCTCATCCCGACGAGTATCTGGCAAACTTCCTGTTACAGGGATTATTATAGTGTAGTTAGGGTGAATTTTGCTTGTGTATCCTTCTTGAATTTATTGATTAGTGTAGTCGCCACCTGCGTCTGGTTTTAGTGTCGTAAATACCGCTTTAAAAATGTAACAAAACCTTCCAATTTTCCTGCTCTATTTCAGTAAACCGTTACCCTGTAAGAACAATCTTCCTAGGTTCACAGTTTTTGTGAAAGGTTTACAATAAAGCTCTTAATCATACTGAAATTAAATTTGGTAAGTAGTCTATAACGATAAAGATACAATTTTTTAACCCTTTAAACAAACGTTGAGGAAGGTGTGAGAGTTTATTATTCGTTAAATGTAAGACATGCCCTTGTTCACAGTCCTCATTAAATTGGGGCTTTTTATCTCGGACTACATATTCTGCCTTAATTCATCTTTTTGGGCTGATCTAACTTGAGCCCTACTTTGAGAAAAATGCCATTCTAGGCTAACAATTTGATTTTGCACGAGTCTGCGAACAGTTTTCCACCAATCCTTGTTCTTGCTAGCTGTGAAACCAGTTCAGAGATTTCGTGCAATTTTTCTCGAACCGTCTGCGTCTCTTCTTTATGTGCTGCGACATTCTTCGTTATAGCGAAGTCTATTTGTAACTTATCACTTTTGGCCACCTTACACTCACCATCTATCTACAGCGAGTTGTTCAATAGACGCCATTTCAGCTGCCCCTATCTGCTGATCGCTTCAAACCTTTCGATTTGATTTTTTATTGCTGCTGGCTAGCAATTATAGGCATTGTACTTACCTTATCTCTATACACTCATGTACCAAATCTTCATTGCGTTTTTTTGCAAGGAGGTGCATCATGCATCCGCCGAGCCCCTTGTAGTTTAAGCTGAGTTGTTTTATAGAGGATATCAGCTGGAGGAGTAATCTCCTGGAGCTGCTCTTGGAATTGATTTTTTACTCTTTGGATCTCCAAGTTGGCTTGTTCACTTACACGATTCTTCTCTAACTCCATCATATCACTTTGCCGCTTGTGCACTTCTATCTACTGTCTTGCTTGAAGATACTGCAGCAATAAATTTGGGGATATGGCAGTTGGAGGTTAATATCGATGGGCCCATTATTAATAGTTATTTATGATACAAGTGTGTTATAGTACAAATAAGTCACACGAGAGGCCGTCAGACCGAGTGGGGTCTTTTCTAGAGTAAATTATTCATAATGATGAGCGTGCCATACAAGATTTTATCCAACAACTCAATAAATACCAAAATAACATACATTTTGTACAAACAGTTGTGAAAATTCAAAGTCAGTTGTTACAGTCGAAATTCGATATTACATTAATTTAATTTGTTTTAACAAGAATTTGACATTAAGACACTAAACAGTCTTACACGATAAAAACGACATACATCGGGAAAACACAAGGATCAGTTGCCTCAACTATGCTACGATGCACTGTAACAAAAATTGCCGACTAAGCTTCAGAAGGGGGGGGGTCACTACGCTATTATTAATAAGGGCAACGACCTGTACATCTACATAAAGATGTTAAATGCTATAGATGCCACTACTGTGAAACACGTTTCAACCTGTTCGTCAAATCCAGTCTGGTTGGCGCCACTGAATAAACCGTGAGACAACCATAGCGGGGATTTCTGTGGGCAGACAAATAAAATACTTGAAGAAACCGTAGCGAAACGAAGTGATCAAATTAAGGATCTTTGCACGCTAGCCAAACAAAACATACTTTAATAGGGAAACTGCAATTTCGTAATTTAAGCGCAACAGATATCGTCAGACACTCGGGTTCGCACTAAACGTTGTTCAGAAGAGCCTAACAAATGCGGAAAAGCGCTAATTTTGAAATGTAAAAAGCGGGAGTTTCGAAACGAAATTAAATTGTCAAACTGAACCTAAGTGAGGCGGAAAAGTGCGAAAATACAAAAATTGTCCTTACACAGTGTAACATGGAGGGAGTTATAGCATCAATGATGTCATGTGTGGGTTATGACTTATATAATTTAACTGAAATTGGCATATTTATGGCGTTATAATAAGAAAGTGTTGGATAATAGTTATGTAAGTGTTATGTATTGATTGTAAGTAGTAGGAGCAATTTATTGAAAATTGCGATAATTCTGAATAGTGAAGGCCACATACGCATAAATTATTACCAATGTCTTCCAAAAATATTGAATTCAGAAATAACGTTAGGCAAAAAAAAACTAAAGAGAGATCAAGAAAACTTGATTACATAGCAAATAATCACAGCAGAAAGCGTAACTTTAATAATTTATATAAAATGTACTACAAATACTGGTCGAAAACAACTGAAATAGAAAACAAGCCAACGCCCAAGAGAGAAAGGAGAAGTGGGAAAACAAAGAAGCGAAATTATAAAACAAGCAATCTATTCCACTTTCAAAGAAGTGGAAAATGAGATAAGTAACATAAAAATAAGAAGCCAGTATCGTCACTAACCATTTGATCAACTATGAAAACCAGTTGATTCTAGAACATAATTTGAACTATGGAAGTAACTATGGCTGTCAATATCTAAATAGTAATAGCTAAAATTGAAAAAATCTACATTTGATGCTAATATTAAATTTACAAAAAGTTATATACTTAATAGCCGAATAGCCAATTACAGAATGTAATTGGTATTTCAAGACCTGGATATTTATTGAAATTTTATCAAACAAATAAATATTGCTATGAACCGGCGACGAAGTTAGACGTGTTCGAGTGTGTGTCTTGCAAATTCCGATATCCGAATTGCAAAATCCGATATATCTACTTAAACTAATAAATCAATAATATTCAGTTGTTTTCTCGTCGCAAAGTGGATATAACGCAATGGTTTTTACACAGAATCAACTTACTGATATTAAAAATCAAGCTAAACACAGCATTGAAGAATATTTTAAGGACACGAACAATTTAAAAGATTTAGCAGAAAAACTAGCGGATACCGTAGTGAAAAAGCTAGAGGAAAAGTTTGATAAGGTGGTAGAAGTATGTGATAAATTACAAGTGCGCGTTACTGAACTTGAGAAGGAAAATGCTGAATTATACAAAAAAATCGATGGATTGGAACAATACAGCAGGCGCAACAACATTAGAATCTTTGGCGTAAAGGAGCAGAAAAATGAAGATGTGGAGAAGGTCGTACTTGACATTTTTAATGAGAAGCTCGGTATGCAGCTTACTACGGACCACATAGATAGATGCCACAGAGTTGGAGCTTTTCCGTCTAAGTCAACTAAGCACCGTGGTATTATAGTGAAATTTGTCAGCTATAGATACCGAAATTCGGTAATAAGAAATAGAAAAAACCTCCGTGGGTCATCAGTAGTCATAAAAGAGGACCTTTCCAAAGCCAGGATGGATATTGTTTCTTGTGCAGCTGAAAAATTTGGTCACAGAAAAGTCTGGACTAACGACGGAACAATTTTTGTCGATAAAAATGGAAAGAAACTGCCTGTGCGTGATATGGTCGAATTGGAAAAAATATGTGAAGGTTAAATACAAAATGTGTCGTTTATTGTTTGTTTATTGGCAAGGCACCGCTTAGTTTACCGCTTAGATTAGCGTTAATTTTTATAAATTTATTTAGTAACTTGTTGCATTGCTTAATTTTTGTTTTTGCTGCTTAATTAGTTTTTTTTCTGAAATTGCTTTGTTTCTTTTATAATTGCAGGAATTGCTGCATTTAGTTATCTTGTGTGTACCTTAATATTGTATGTAGGGGAATTTGCTAATCCCTACTTATCTAGGTTTTGAATCTGATACTTATTTTGTTCTAGTGCTTAATTGTCTTTGTTGCAGATGAGCAGTACTAACCTGAGATTGGTGCATCAGAATGTTCGCTCATTGTCTGCAAATTTTAATGAATTTCGTGAACACGTTACTCATAATTCTTATGACGTTGTTGCTGTAGGTGAGACCAGGCTTTGTAATAATATACCTAGTAAAAATGTTAATATAACTGAATATTCTTTAATTCGAAGAGATCGTAATTCGCGTGGAGGCGGGGTAGCTTTTTATATTAAAAACTCTATCAAGTATAGCGTAATTAAAATACATTCTAATAGTGAACAGCTCTGGGTTAATTTAAAACTACCAAGCTTATCTTTAGCATTAGGTGTAATTTACTATCCTCCAAATTCATCTATTAAAATAGACGAATTTGTAAAGGAATTTGAAGAATCGCTCATGACCATATTACCCATGTGCGACAATTTAATCGTCATGGGAGATCTAAATTTGAATTTTTTTAAATCAACTGATTGTAGTGTTAATCGTTTTACCGCCTTGCTTGAAACTTTTGGCCTTACTCAAATTATTGATAAGCCAACTAGAATTACGGCAACTTCTGCTACGCTTATTGATTTAATAATTACTAATAATCTAGATATTGTGAACGACTCTGGTGTTACTGACTTTCAAGTTGCTGATCATTTTCTTGTATATTGTGACGTCAATGTCCCAGCTGACAAACCACGAACGCTATACAAAACTTACCGTGATTTTAAATATTTCAATTTTGATAACTTTTCTGCTGATATGCAAGTAATTCCTTGGCAAACTATATTTTATCATGACGATGTAGACGCTAAAGTAAAATTTTTAAACGACAACTTAATCGCGTTATTTGACAAACATGCGCCTTTTATTACCTCGCGTATTACCAAACCCAAAGCACCGTGGTTAACCGACAATCTAAAATTGCTGATGTCTTTGCGTGACAAAGCTTTAATTAAATTCAAGAAAACTAGAGAAATAGCTCATTGGAATTATTATAAAACTCTACGCAATTATGTTACATATGTTGTTAGACTGGAAAAGAAAAATTATCTAAAACATTTAGCAAGCTCTTCCAATTCCAAAACATTTTGGAGAACTCTCAAAGACATGAATATTTGCAGTAACCCGAGGGTTTATAGCATTCCGGAAAATTTGTCAAATGTAAATGATATAAATGATTATTTTATTGATTGCATTCCTAATAATAGCACTCCCCCTCTAAATTGCATCTCATTTTACAAAAATAATATAAAACCTGAGGTGGCCAACACATTCAAATTCTCTTCAGTGTCACCTACGGTAGTCCTTGAAACTTTTTCTGCTCTTACTTCCAATTCTACTGGATTGGATCAGCTAAATATTAGATTATTGCGTTTATGTTTTCCCTTTTTGCTCCCTTATATTTGTCACATTATAAATTTTTGCTTTGAAAATAGCATCTTCCCCGCTTGCTGGAAGCAAGCCTTTATCATTCCTTTACCTAAAGTTAGTAATCCTACTCAACTTAAAGATTTACGGCCTATCAGTATTTTGCCGGTTTTATCCAAGGTTATGGAAAAAATCATGAACTCTCAAATTAAACTGCATTTGAATAAATATAAAATTCTTCCAGATACTCAATCTGGATTTCGATCTGGACATAGTTGTACAACGGCTCTTTTAAATATTACAGACGACATTATTTCTGAAGTTGATAAAAATAAACTAACTATTCTTGTATTACTAGATTACACAAAAGCATTTGATACTATAAATCATGACATACTGTTGGCTATTCTTTCTTTTATTGGGTTCACTTCTAACGCTACACTATTAATTAATAATTATTTGTCTCACAGATCACAACGTGTTCGCTTATCAGATGAATTTTCCAATGCGAGGGAATTAATAAGAGGAGTGCCACAAGGTTCTATTCTAGGGCCTCTTCTGTTTTCCATATACATTTCTAATTTGCCTAATTCCATTAATAATTGTCAATCTCATTTTTACGCAGACGATACCCAGTTGTATTATTCATTTGAACCAACTAATATTTGTGTAGCAAATGCTTTAGTTAATGCTGATCTTATGTCACTTGTTGATATCTCTAAAGATCACGCTTTGAAAATTAATCCCAGTAAGTCTGCCGTTCTTCTTTTTGGGAGGCCAAAGGTTAGAGATGAAATTCTCTCTCATGTAAATATTAAAATTGATGGCATGACATTACCAGTGTACAGCGAATCAAAAAATTTAGGAATCGTTATTGATTCTAATCTCCGATTTAAAACTTATATTAATAACCTAATTCAAAAATCTTTCGCTAATATTAAACTTTTATATTCTAACAGACACTTTTTAGATTTTCGCACTAAGGTTATGCTGTGTAATTCATTAGTGCTTTCCTTGTTCAACTACGGAGATGCAGTGTATGGTCCGTGTATCTATAAAAATTATTCTTATAAAATTCAAAAAATACAAAATGCATGTATTCGGCTAATATACGGTATTAGAAAATTTGAACACGTGTCGCATAAGCTCTGCATTCTTAATTGGCTGAACATGGAAAATCGTCGGTTATTACATCAGGCTTGTCTCTTTCATAACGTAATGTTATTTAAAACTCCTGCTTATCTATATAGAAAAATCAGATATAGAACTGACATTCATAACCTTAATTTACGGCACCGCGGTCTGTTAGCACTACAATCACACAGTACTCAATTCTTTGAAAGGTCCTTTTCATATGGTGTTGCAGCTATCTACAATAAACTACCAAACTATCTTAAAGCCTACCCCCCTTCGCGATTTAAGAAGCACTGTAAGCTGTACTTGCTTGGTTTGCAGAACAGTGGTATAGGATTCTGATGTGCAACGCTCTTAATTATTTATTTGTTTTATTACTTACTTGTTTTTGTAGAATCGCCGTTCATGTTTATTAAATTTATATATTAGTTTTTTTTGGGTTTGGGATGGTTCTTTTATGAGCCAATCTGAACTTCGCCCTTGCACTTCATTCTCATTTTTGTTTCATTTGTGTAGTACTATGTAGTATATTATATTATGTGCAATAAAGACTATTATTATTATTATTATTATTATTATTACCTAGATGTACACACTGGCTGCTACTTGTTTTTTTTCTAATTTTTCTTATTATCTTAAGTAGTCTTCCAGTGCGCAGATTATATTTTTAGAAAAGATTTGCGACAACTTATTTGGCAATATAATTTAAAAAATGAACACTTTACTACAAATAAATTACTGACTGATGTAAAAGAAGGTTTGGAGTTTAAAGGCAGACAAGTAACTTTATACAAAATCGTAAAATCAATGTGTTAAAAACACAAACATGTAAACGGTCACAATATTTTATGTGAAAAGACATTTCGTTGTATTCAAAAATACATTTTTGAGAAGATATTTACAATTTAAATAAATCAATTAATAAATAAATCTTTATTCAAAATATGAATCGCAAGGACGAAGTTTATCTAGTTCTAGTGATAATATAACTAACATTGGTGTATCTTAATGAAAAGTGAATATATTAAAATAAGACTACGGTTCGCCAAAATTAAAAACGAGGAGAAAAGATTTACAGTTTTGAATTCGGGTTGTCATTTAGGCATTTTGGAGGCGTGCGACTTATACTGGACTCGAAAAACTAACGACTGTCACTACCACAAAACCATGACCGGGAAACTTTTTCAAAATTGGATGATTAATCAGCTAATTTCTGCTTTGGTCACGTTACCAGGTAAGTGTGTGGTGATTATGGATAATGCATCGTTTGGTGCAGTTGGACAAACCAACCACATTTTTTGCAGAAAAAACAAAAATGCAAGAATGGTTGGTCAACCACCACGTCCAAATTAATCCAAATTTCACCAAAAAGGAATTGTGAGGGTTAATAAAACCTTCTTGGGCTGACAATAACAGACGTTATGTGACGGACAACATTTTGGAAAAGCATGGTCATAAGGTTCTCAGATTACCTCCATACCATTGAAATGGCGTGGGGGTTCTGTAATAGTTATTTACTATACAAGTGGGATAACAATATCATTAATATACGTGTGTGTAAGTTACAAACGAGTGCGTAGCACGAGTTATGTAAGCACACAAGTATATTAATGATGCATTATCACACATGTATTGTACAAAATTTTATCTACGACTGCCTAAAATTGAGAAAAGTGCATTAAGAGAAATGTCAGATCTGTAATTTTCAAAAATATTTTAGTAGGCAAATGTCATTATGTCATTCATTTGACACTAGTTCAGTTACGTAATAAAGTCATTACACAACTCAGTTGCGTAATGAAACCATTACATAACTGACTGGTGTAATGAGCTTCATTACCTAATTGAAATAGTGTCAAATGAGTGACGTAATGCGTTACTTATCCCACTGGAGTAGATAAAACTTATTATAACACCCACATAAATTCGCAACCTTCGTCTAAAGATAAGATAATAAATTTAGGGCTTGAGGACTTTTGAAAATGAATCCCAGACATGTGGATTTTTTTGTAATCAATGAACTGGAGGAAACATATCGGAAATCTTTCGGTTGAAAATATTCCACCTGTTATTGCATTAGGAGAATCTGATTCAGAGTCAGATATTAATGGTGGCTCTACTTTGTTTAATGAAGTACTGTAGGTGGAATAAATAATTTATATTTTGACTTCAAAATTACTGGTTGTTCATAGAGAGGGTTTGATATAAGATATCCTGACATATCTTTACACGTTAATTGCAAATCTACTCAACAAACGAGCTAATAATGATGACGTACTAAACAATATGAGAAGAAAAGAAAATTGTATACATTATAGAATATTAAATCGTGCGATGGATGAATAGATTAATAACATAAAAACGTTCAGGAGTCAATGTTATGGTATACATTAAGCAAGTTATAATAGCCGTTTGGTAAGTTTAGTTGTGAACTTATAGCTATTTATGCAACAAGTGCTAACGTTGATGTTTATGCACGAGACATGAAACGAAGCCGAAGGCTGAGTTTCATAACATGTCGAGTGCATCAACACTTTTAGCACGAGTTTGCATACAAAATTTTTTCTACGGCCTTAAATTTTCTGCTATTAATCCATAATGTTGATTTGACAAAGGTTTGCATTTATGACAGTTATAATTTATGTCATAATAAAGAGATGGCCTTGGCGAGCAGGTTTCTGGAGCCAGTACTGTCAAAGTCAGTTATCAAAGGTAATTATAGTAGTACACATCTGACTTTATTCATTACATAATGCTTTAATTATTAAAAAAAAACCTTTACCTCTAACGCAAGAAGTAACTAGAATAACTTTACAACCTCACTTCCAGTTCGAAATTGTAGTTGTATAACCTTACTTCACTTTTAGCACATGGGCTAAAAGTAAACAGCGGATCTCATTTTAAACACGCTAAATTATAAAACGTTACTTTTAGTGAAAAAAGCTAGCGCTAAAAGGCCTACTTTTAGTGGTGGTCGTAGAAAAAATGAGATCAGCCGTTTACTTTTAGCACATGTGTTATAAACTGAAGTGAGGTTATAAAACTACAATTTCGAACTGGAAGTGAGGTTGTCAAGTTATTCTAGTTACTTCTTGCGTTAGAGGTAAAGTGTTTTTTAAATAATTAAAGAGTTATGTAATGAATAAAGTCAGATGTGTAGTATTAAAATTACCTTTGACAACTCATTTTGACAGTACTGGCTCCACAAACATTCACCTGTGCGTTAAAGCCATCTCTTTATTATGACATGAATTATAACTGTTACAAATGCAAACCTTTGTTAAATCGACATTTATGGATTAATAACAGAAAATGTGACGCCGTAGAAAAAATATTGTATGCAAACTCGAGCTAAAAGTGTTATTGCACTCGACATGTTATGAAACGAAGCCTTCGGCTTCGTTTCATAATTTTTATGTCTCGTGCATAAACATCAACTTTTAGCACTTGTTGCATAAATAGCTATTTTTTATTTCTTAAATTAGTACAGAAACATTTTATGTACTATTATTGATTTATTTTTACTCATAAATACTTACAGCTTTTCACTGGAATACCATTCAAATGACCAAACTAACAAAACTGTTTCCAGCTTAGCACCCCCGTCTTTCTCGGACAAGTATCTCAGGCTGCAGGGAACTTGCTTCTATATTTCTTAGAATTATATTAATTATTCTTGTTTTCTTATTTCTGGTGCTTTATAATATTAGACGTAGGGATTGTATAATAGCCACATAAATTAGCTGTCCGGTCATGCAGAAAACATTACATTTAAGTTCTTAGAGTTTATAAAACGACCCTTTATACAAAATATAACGCTTTATAAGTGCAACGGAGCATTTAATTGTAAAATATAACCTCAAAACGGAACTATAACCTCAAACCGTATCCTATAAAAAAAGCTTCATTTACGGGATACTAAGTACCATAATCACATTAGCAAATTTCCATAGCACAGCTTTGTCCAGAAAGATCGCGAAAAAATAAATGTGCAACCTAAAATTAAAGAACTGGAAAACTAGTGGTCGAATTAAAATAATAGTTGTATTTACCCACAGAAATATATTTAAAAAAAAATTATTTGTCTATTTGTGTCTAGTATTCGCGTCAATTTTTTTACAGGGAAATATAGAGCAATAATATACGACTACAATACATTACAAAAAATGATTTCAAGAGATTTCAAGATCGTAATTATGTGTCCGGTTCCCACCTTTTCAATGAGCAGGTAATAATAATGTTAATATTCTGGGGATAACTCGACTCCGTCCAACTATTGCAATTAAAATAATACAAAACTCAAACACACAATGCATAAAGGTGAGGTAATTTAGATTAAAAAATAGGACTCTTAGGTCGGTAACTTAAATATTTCATTATATTATCTCTGACACTTACGCTTGAATGAATTTTATTGAATTATTTTACAATCTTTTCAAGCAAAAATATATAATTATGATGCGAAAATTAATATCATTTGTGCAGTTAGGATAAACATATTTCCTTTGCTATATGTATGAAATTAATACTCCCGTATTTTAAATCCTTGTACTTTTGATTTACCCTATACACAATAAAATATTTTCAGGTTTGACATAACCTAACTTTAGGTTAATGTGGTCAAACTTTTGTAAATAGTAATTACCTATAAACTGTAACTGCATTTGAACAATTATGTTAAGATTTAGTTATTTATTACGGTAAGTTTTAAGATTTTACAGTTCTCATATGGAATCATTGCAATTGTCCCAACATAACCTACTTTTAGACTATTCTCTTTATACACAATAATTATGTAGACTACATTTTAACACTGCCACTTCTCCGTGTTTTAGAGGAATAATTTAAATTTTGCTTAAATATAGAACCGTATCAAGCAATATGGCAATTTTTATGCAACTATGAACAGATTTTTTGCATAGGCTGATCAGATCTTACGTTCCAGGGCTGCAAACCGTAACTCTACAAAAATACTTCCGAGTGCTCAAGTAGTTTCAGATAAATCGTTTAGCACTAAAAAGGACAGTTCATCCAGTAGTAGTAGTAGCAGCAGCAGTAGTAGTGATGATGAGCGTAACAAAGCCGATACTGCGAAGAAGAGTGTGGAAGCTCGTGAGAAGCTCAACCTGCTGCTCAACAGGATGATAAAGGTAATAATAAGAGTGTGCTTTCTGTGGGTGTAATGTTTAAAATTTTAGGACGATGTAACCACAAGCAAGCAACCCAAGTTGGATTTGGCAAAGCCACGAACCCAGCAAAAAGATATGAGGAGAGAGCCTGGTACAAAATCTGTAAAAGCCGAACCAGTTGGTATGGAAGCTATTCATTAATTTTATAAAACGATACCTTTATTGTACATTGTTTAGAAAAGCAAGTTGTCAAAGCAGTGAAAGACGTTGCAGAATCTATAGGTGGCAACGTGAAACAAACCGAGTCGGAACTGCTACAAAAATTGTTAAATCCTGCCAAGGAAGAATCTGCAAAAGCCACAGCAACAAACTTAAGGTGCTGATTATAATTTTCTAAATTGTATGCTTATGTGAATTGTAATTTCAGTGACATTTTTAAAGACATGAAAATAGATAGGCAGACGAAAGCTACCGAAGAAACTTCCCGCGCACAGCAGGTTCGCCAGTTACTTCAAAAAGTAAGACCTAGTCAAGGAGGCAGACCTCAAGGTAGTCCTCGAAGAGCACCCAGGCAAGCTTTAGCGCAGCCTAATGAAATGCATGTGTACGTTTCTGCAAATTCTTTATTTTTGGCAAGTACTGACGTATTCATGTATTTGCAGAATTGAGGAGCGAGTGGATTTGTTTGGAGGCCAGCCTCTAGGTATATTTTCACCCACCGAAGTAGAAAATTGGTCGGAACAGGACCTTAACACAACCTGGAAAAGCCTGCAGGAACGCGAACTCAGACTGGCTGTTACACATCCTCCTGCCAATTATTTTCAGCAGATGATTTTGTGGACTGAGCAAGGCAAGCTCTGGAGGTTTCCAATCGATAATGAACAAGGTATGTTATCACCTTGCTTTAGGTAACTTTGCTAATTACTCTAATTTCAGATATGGAAGCTGAAAGTAAAATATCCTTTAGTGATCACGTCTTCCTAGAGAGACATTTAGAGCCCTGGTGCCCCCCTAAGGGCCCTATTCGACATTTTATGGAACTCGTGTGTGTTGGTCTTTCTAAGAATTCGTACCTCACTGTTGAGAGGAAAAAGGAGCATATTGAGTGGTTTAGAAATTATTTTGCAGAAAAGGCGCAATTACTTCAAGAAGTTGGGGCTATTCCTTCAGGTTTTGATATGAATAAGCCAAGCACAAAAGAAATCGAGAGTTAGTCTGCTCCAAATTGTTACAGTTTGTAATGTTTTATTGTTGTAAGAATAATTCATGTTATTTCTCGTTCTTAATCCTTTAGCGCAGCAGTTTTTAATCTTTTTTCTTCTATGGCACAACAGGTAGCCTGTATTTGTATTCATAACAAACTATCCAACATTTTTCTACGTATTTTATATTACAGGGCGATTAACTGAAGAGTACATGACCATTTTAAAATAGGCAACCCAAAATACAGATCACAGAATACTGCGACATCTAAATTTGTATTTGCGGTATTGTATTAGTTAACTGCTGTGAGTTGTTTTAGATCTTATGTCAAATGTATGTGGAATTAAATAGACATTTAATTTTTTTTGTAGTGGTAGTCTTTTAATAATAAATCATGCAGCACCATTTTTTTCAATGAAAAATTGTAAAAATCATACTTTTGTTAACTATTTTATTAAAATTGTTAATTGTCAATTTAACAGTCGTAAATTCTGAAGTATTTTTTGGCCAAAATTCGAGTTGTAGGATATCTACACAAACAAATAACGTGTACAACACATATGAAGACAACTTTTTACTCATTTGATTGATAACGGTTTCGCTGTCGTGCATCAACCTTCAAACTCAAAGAAATATATTGCATTCATTACTAGTTGTAGAGATAAAATCCCGCAGGTTTTATTGTACGTATATATCATAACATGGTGGCAGCTGTGCTCTAACGTGAATACATTTTCCACAGGCATTCGGCACATAATTGTAGTAGGCATGTCAGACATCAGGACAAGTAAAAAGTTGCAACTTTTAGGCTAGCACACTTTAGATAAGGCTATAATGAGCAAAGCAAGCTGAAACTCAAATGAAGCAGAATTAAATTTTTAGACAAAGAGACAGAAATGAAGACTTATCTGTCACAGAAGTATCAGAAAATACTCGGAAAAACAGCAGTTCTACAAGAAGACCTTAAGAAAGGATTGCTTCAGATACAACTACATTTAGTTCAAATAAAAATGATAGTACAAGATGTTTATAGTGTAGGTTTTTTCCGCATGACAGATCACTATGGCATGCGAGATTGTTACCCGTCTTTCTTATTCAACAACTAGACGGTAACTTCAAAGACGTAGGGTACTTTTTATCGTTTCGCAAATAACATAAACATCAGTTTTCAATAATAGTACATAAAGTTGGTTTATTTAACAAGAATAAATTATCTTCATTTATAAATGTGAAAAATTTTGCCACGTCCACTCTGGAACTTAGAAATTTTATAGTATTTTAGGACCAGGTTAGTCCTTGACAGGAGATGGAACTTGTAGTTGTTGCTATAAGAGATAACGGGGGGTGGTCAGGCCAAACCAACCCTTTACAGAGAATTGTCACCTTTGTCAATCGTTACCAATGAATACACTCTCATTGCTAAAAGTATATTGATTTTAAAATTATAGTACAGACCTTATATACGATTAATGTAGGCCGTGTTTTTAACCTAGTATTGAAAACTACAATCGTATGCATTTAAGATAGCGTAATTGTACATATTGTTTGTAACTCGACCTACTACACTCGCGAACTGCACACCTTGTCAAATTGCTCGCTGTAATACTTTGTAATATGACCTAGTGCGTTTGATAAAACTGCAAAGTCTGTTTATAAACACTGAATTGGCACGCTTTACGCAGCTCTTGTGGCCTAATTGTGTGCACTTTTATGTTTACACAATTTCAGTTTGTTTTACACTTTGTCCTAAATTCATGGTCAAACAAAAAGTTTGAACAAAATGTCTTAAACACAAACTATTTCCAAAGAATAAGTATACAGATTATTATTAAATGAAAGGAACTAATTTAAATGATTACTAAACTACTTATTATACATGATCAGCTTGGAATTGCTTGTGGAACTAAAAGACAACCATGGTTGGCTTTTCTTTGCTTTTATACAGTTTTGAGTAATTAGGAAAATTGCAAGGTAAATTTTGGATTGCTTCTGCAATACTTTCCAAAATACCTACAGCCTCTGAATCTCCAACTAATTACTTGCATTTTGACCGCTAAATTCTTGCTTTCAACAGTTAGGTGACAAATAAGCACATTAGTGAAAACCAATTCTAGATTTACACATTAACAATATATAATATGAAAGTTCAATTAACCTACAATAGCTGTTGGCTATTAAGATCATCAGTTTCTAGAAAATTTTCTTCCAGATGTCATTAGGAAAAGGTTTGTTTGAGACAAAACAGATCAATTCAGCAGATGGATTCTGAAGATCAATGCGAGGTAGGTAGACTTTTACTAGGAAAGTTAGATCAGTCACAGAACAGACCAGCCTAAGGATGCCAATTATTGAATACGGGACATTATTACTCTGCGGGGCCTCCCCCGGTCAGGAACGGGAGGGGGGAGTTAACAAAATATATGCAGATTATACAATAAAAAAATGTATGGTTCTTACGTACCCATGAACTGTGTCAGTTTTAGTTCGCGGTTAGTAGGGGAGGTCCGGCTACAGTGGCCACCTTTTTATGTTTTGCGGTTAAACTATTATCCTATTATAATTTTTGTATATCTGTTTAGCTGGGATTATTTGTTACACTAATAACATTAACCATTCACTGCTAAAAACAACATTTTGCTTTAGTTTTTGACTAAAATATATATTTTTTGTAATATATGCAGAATAGCCAGTGTATCCTCCAGAGTGGGTACAGTGGCCATATTTTAGATAGGTTAGTGGCAATTGTTCCTAAATTATAAATACACAAAAAAATGGCATTAAATAATACAGTGAGCGCCAAAAAGCATTGGTCAGTTTCAATACCTAATAAAAACCCATACGCTTCACTTATGGAATCAATGATAATTTCTTCATAAATAGAAAACTTGGGAGTTTTATTTAAATGTTTGACATCCTCCGAAAGTGACAGTTTGGTGTGCTGTTTCATAGTCAAAGGTTGTCGGGGCTCACTTTTTCGAGGAAATTGGTGAAACGGTAACGATTACATCTCAAAGACATTACATGCTTCAAAGATCTTTTTATCGCAAATAGAAGAGGAGATAGTAAATGAATATTGGTTTCAACAGGACTGTGCTACCAATTACACCGCAAGAATTAATGCGAATCTCCTACGACAATCGTTTCAAAACAAACTGATTTCTTGCTAAGGTGACCTTCCTTGGCCTTCGAGATCGCAGGACATAACCACTCCTGATTTTTTCTTTGGGATTACTTGAAGAGCAGAGTATTTACAAGAAAGATAAGCAATCTGGAAAAGCTTATAATGTTTATTCGAGAAAATATTGAAGCTACACTGCAGGATATGCGGCAACGTGTGATGAGAGATTTCGGCCGCAGTTTAAAAGAGTGCATTCAACAAGAGGGGAGTCATTTAACCGACAGAATTTTTCATAAGTGAATCTCCCATTCTTGGTCTTTAAGAAATAGTTTTGATTAACTGTGTAATTTAAGCAAATAAATTGTTATTACAAATTGAAACTGACCAAAGCTTTTTGGCGCTCACTGTACAACCATCAGTTGCTTATCAAATTATAATAATTATTAGTTAACATTATAACAAGACGATGGCAAATCTGTACGTTGTATTAGTTCTGGCCGTCCCTCCGGAAAGATCTGGATCAGGTTAGAGTGCTTTATTAACCAGGCAAGCTTATCCCACTAGATTTTGTGTCACAGGGATTTTAGCGCCAAGCCGTTGGCTGCGCTGACCGGTAACCGTGCATTCTGTCGTCTGTCAACCAAGCAAGACTAGAAACCGTTGGAGTACGTACTGCTCGATCCAGACGAACAATGCATGCTGATTTAAATCTTGGTGCATTCCATTACGATGCTAATTATAATTACAGTCTTCATCCAAGTGTGGTTATTTAAATCTATATACAGTGTGTAGGTGTTGTTCTGTGCTGTCAACTGTATCTGTCAGTTCTATCGAGTTCTGTCACTCGTCACTGTTGTTTGAACTATGGTACTATTAAAGTTCTCTAGTTTGAACCACGTGCGTGTTAGTTAACAGTGTTTTCGTTTCGGTTTTTTCTGCTTTCTTTTTATTTGTTTAAAAACCAATCTTTTTTAAGACGGATAAAATTAAATGACATGATCGTTGTTTTTCCGACTTACCGTATGCTATTTGGAAAGTAACTAGAATTTGAATTTGCCGCCACTTTCAGTAACTCAAAATGGCGGACGATCTTGCTCGTATCACGGCCAACTAAATTACTATGGCCTGCACATAGGGAATACAGTGCCTTTATATAGACAGTGGCGACAATACAACTAAGCCACACCCCCGCCGCCATATTTATGCAAATTTCTAACGGGTGTTTATTTAAATCCGTGATCAGAGTCGACTGTGATACGCGTTTTACGTTTGGCAGTACTGAAAACATTTGAGATTTGCAGGTTAAGATTTTCGTCAGTTTGTGTCAAAACTGACGCAAAACCGAACCTGCTAACCTCGAATTTGACATAGACTGACAATACACTTCAGTACTGCCAAAAGTATAACACGAATCACAGGTGATTTATAGCATAAACATGGCGGCTAAAACCACGTGATCTAGGGAGCCAATCAAAAATAGGACACCCCATTGTCGCCACTGTCTATATAAAGGCACTGTAATAGGGAATACAGTGGCTATATACAAGACAGTGTGGCCATAGGCATGTCTTCGCCGCTATTGGTCGACGCGAATATCCGCCATTAACAGGCAAAATATTTAGTTACTTTTAAGTTGTTCTCAAAGAGGTTGGTAGAACCTGTTCATTTGGTTATGGAAGAAAATAAAACCTTTCAAATCTGACAATTGTAAATTGTCAGTGTCAAATAGTTCATTAGCGTCACAAGCGGGTCAAATTTTATCATCTATTGCCCTGAAAAACTAATATTCTGCATATTTAAATGTGACAATTTATAATTATGCTATTGTTGTAATAGCACAAGATGCGTTCGACTTGGAATATATGATAAAGAGATTACATCGGTGCTACGATAAATGGGCCCTTAGCATAAGTTTAGAGAAAACGGAGTATTTAGTAGTCAACTCGAAAGCACAATATGAAGTCTTAATAAATGAAGATGTCGCAGTAAGACAAGTAGAAAGGTTTGAATACCTCGGTGCTGCAATACAATCGATGGAAAAGGTTTGGGAACAGAAGAGATCAGAACTCGAATAGTACAAAGTACCTACTTAAAATCAATTTGATGGGACAATACTATCTCTAACAAAAAAAAAAAAAAAAGAATAGGTAAAGTAACGGTAGAGTCGGTGCTATGTTATGGCAGTGAGGTATGGACTGTAACAGCGGAAATGAAACGAAGACTAAACACAGTTCAAATGGACGAAAAAGCGCAAAGGTATCGAGGGTATGGAGGAACCTTGAAGAAGACCAAGCACAGAACAGGGAGGTTTGGAGACAGGGAACAGGAAGACGGCATTTAGCTGTATTGTAAACTAGCATAACTGAAACCGGTTGTAAACTTCATGTAACACCTTAAAGCACTACGAACGAACGCCAATGAGAAATGTCAATGTCCAAAAATAATACTGCACGTGTAGCTAACATCAACTAGTTAAAATAACTAGCGCCAAAATAATGACCACTCAAAAACGTTCGATTATTTCGAAAGGCACTGTATATCTCTACGCTCAAATTTGCCTGTTAATGGCGGCCAACAATCGTATGGCCACACTGTCTTGTATATAGTCACTGTAATAGGGAACACCAGCTGTAGCCATCTATTGTGAGAATTTATAAGCATTTTGGTGTGTTTCTTAGCTCAAATGTCAAAATGTGACGTTTAAAAATTAAAAGGTTAGCTGCACTGCACCGGGAAATCTAAGTGTATTGTTTTGTTGAAATTTAACGCAATTTCCATGGTGGAGAATAACGTGGTGTGCTAGACGGCCGACCCAAATTCGTCGTGTTTGCGCAGTGAAGTCAGTATCTAGGAGAATCTTGAGGTCGTCAATTTAGCGAGTACACGTTGTGTTTAGTTTTTTAATAGTAATAATGCCGTTCTGTGCCGTTTAGAGTTGTAAGAATGACAATAAAAAAACTAAGGGTGCCGAAATAAAATATTTCGGATTTCCAAAGGATGCTGGTGTAGCGAAAAAGTTGATAACCCCCTGTAAGCGGAAAGCTAAAATTAACCTCAAAAATGGTAAATCAAAAATATTTGGTTTAATTTGTATTTAATGTATGCTATTTGCTTCACATACAGCTTATATATGTTCAATCCACTTCGCGAGTAATGCTTACGAAGTACCTCTGAAGCACCAATTGTTGAATTACACTTCAAAAACAGCAAGACTTTTGAGACAAGATCCTGTACCCTCGTTGGAATTCCCAAACACCTTCCAACCATGCCTCCAAGTGTCTCCAAACATTCTAGTAATGAAAAGGAAGCGAAAGTTGGACGAACGTATAGAGCGAGCCGGTAAATAGGAACGACGAGCTGCAGTAGAGGACATTTTAGCTACGATGATGGATTGTGATGAAATAAGTAACATCACAGAGAGTCTGGTCAGGTCAGAGACTCCGATGGGTGATGGTGCATCGAGCTCACCTGACATCTCAAGCTGGTAAGGAAAAACGTATGCAGGAGGGACTGTCTCTTCTTAGTACATAAATTAAATAGATTTTGATCTGTGATAGTCTAAATCATCCACTTCCAAAAATACGAATTAATAAGACGTGTATTGTTTGCAGTTGCGGTTGTCTATTGGAGAAGGAAACCGTCAAGGCTATGATCTTATTTCTGGAGCAGGAACTCGAAGAACACCGACTTAGCGTGAGAGAAGAAAGCTTCGGAAGAGAGTGCAGCAGAGAAGATCCGGAAGGTACTGGGAAAAATCTTCACGCCTGGGCAATCATGTTCTTGCATCCAGAAAGGAAAAAAGCTAAGTGATCTTCAGAAGAAATTGCTGCAGCGATATCATTGAGAAGCGTAAGCCCAGAGCTTATCGATGTTTGAGATCTCACGGGTACCTATTCGTTGCCTTATCAACTTTACGCTCTTGAACTTGAGTCAGGCAACCTTGGATGATGTGATAACTTTAATGAAGACTAAAGGTGAATACATGAGTACCTTAGAGCGCTTAACGGTTTTGTCGTTTGATGAGATTTACATATCCAATCAAATTTGTATAGACAAGACAAATGAGCAGAAGCTAGATCCTCACAAAACTTGTCAGACAGTGATGCCTCGCGGATTGGTCGGAAACTGGAAACAGCCCATTTTTTGTAAATACGATCAAAAAATGACGAAGAATATCATTGATGAAATTGCAACCAAAATGTACAATGCTGGCTTCCCTGTTGTATCGATTACTAGTGATATGGGTCCAGGAAATGTTGGTTTTTGGTCGGAACTCGGAGTTGGACACGACCAACAGTGTTTTTGCTCGCATCGTTACGATCTATCAATGAACATTTTTGTCTTCGCTGACGCGCCTCGTCTGTTGAAGCTTCTGAGGAATCCTCTTTTAGATCAACGTTCAATAATGACAACAGAATTATTGACAAATCCTGTTTTGAAAAGTTATTGTCAGTGACTAACGCAGAACTTACAATCACGTATAAAGTCAATCAATATCACTTAAACGTGACCGGCAGTCAAAGACAAAAAGTTGCGCCTGCATGCCAACTATTATCAAAAAGCATTTCAAAAGCTTTTGATTATTGCGGTAACTTAATCAACGGTTGGTTTGATTTGTTTAATACGTCCATCAAGTACGATTGTAAAAACCACGCATGTGAAGTTGATATTGAAGAACAAATCGCACTTCTCGATGAGGTTAATTCCACCATTCTGCGTTTGCGGATCGGAAAACACAAAGGACTTGTTCCATTCCAAAAGGGCATGTTACTGAGCAACCGGTCATTGTTAAGTGTGTATGTTTATCTCAAGATGATATCGTAAGACAACTGAAATTAATTGAGACAAACTTGAACGGCCAACTTGTGAACGAAAAAATATTAAAACAAAAAATTGTAGTAAATAACAAAATTTTAAATATCCTCCATATTAACATTAGAAGTATAAATAAGAATATAGACCAGTTGTTTATATTAATTGAACAATTTAATATTTCATGATGTCATAATATTAACGGAATGCTTTCAGATAGCAAACTCTTTATTGTAGAAAATTCTAATCTGTTTTGTAGCATATAACTTGTAGTCTCTCCTTTTTAATGTAGATATTAGCTAAAAGTTGTGACTTCTCTTTATTTTAGAATTAAATTTGTATAATCTAGACCTTTTATATGTAAATGTATTTTTTCTACGATCGTGTCAAAATGACAACTTTTTGCACAGTTTCCAGTGTCGAAAGTGACGTTTGTAGCACTCTTAATATTAGTGCTCGAATTACGTCTTTTTAACACGTTGCCATTGGAGGAGTATTTTAATAATTTATTAAAACACGCTTTGCCGTAAGTTTGAATATCAACATAACCTAGAATATCTAACACAATGTGACGAAAAAAGTATCACCAAACTAAGTTTTTATATTTCTATTACGATCATATAAGAGCCATTAAAGGACTAGCGACGTTGAAAGCACTCCGCTCGCACGTTGTGCTTTAAAACTCGTCGCACGTGCTTTAAAAGTGTACTTATACACTAGTATCATAATATACTATAAAAATTTAATTTAAAAATGTGTATTTTAGTTCTATTTGAATATTATATAGAAATACTACTCTCTGATACATACAGGTGCTCCAGCACCTAGGTACTAGGGATGTTCTGAATACTCGTATTCGTATTCGTATTCGCGAGTATTCGCTACATTTTCCATATTTGTATTCGTAATCGTATTCGCTAAAATTAACAGGAATATTATACGAGTATTTGACATTAAAATTATAGAAATCTAGATAAGAATTTTAATAAAAATATAAAACAGGCATTCATATATTAAATAAAACATTTTTTTAAAATATTAACCATTCTATAACAGTAAATAAAAATCGGGAGTGTGCTCCCCTAGACTTTCTCGCATTCGCCTTGTTTTCTAGGAAATTTGAAAAGTTTATTGCAATGTATATACATACAGCGATAAAATTACATTTTCAGGTAACCACTACCTGTTTAGGTAAAGTGCCGCTTTAGGTTAACCTATCATACTGAAATTTTATATCTGGGAGTTTTTCTCAATAATAAATGTATGTGCAAAATTTCGTGCAAATACCTTGAAGCAAACTGGTACTTTACTTGAATGGATACCGCTACCTGTTTAGGTAAAATGCCACTTCCGGTTACCCGATCATGCTGAAATGTAATATCTGGTAGTTTTTCTACATAAGAAATGTATGTACAAAATTTTGTTCAAATATCTCAAAGCAAACTGGTACTTTACTTGAAAAGGTACCGCTACATGTTTAGGTAAAGTGCCACTTCCGGTTAACCGATTTCACTCAAAATTGGTCTGGAATCTACAAATTTTGAATAATGACTATGTACATAATTACAAGGGTCTAGCTTATTTCGTTTTTAAGTTATTGTGTTCACACACACACACACACACACACGCACACAGACATAATTCGAAAAATGGATTTTTCGGACTCTAGGAGGTCTAAAACGTCAAGATTCGTCAAAATCTCGAAGTCGATTTTTTTGACGATTACAATACTTTCTCTATGCGAGAAAGTAAAAAACAAAACTATTTTCCATACTATTTCTAAAATTTGCAGCGCGTACAAGAACGAGGTTGATGTTGATATTATTCATTCAAGGTCATGTATTCGTATTCGTATTCGCGAATATGGATAAGAGTATTTGTATTCGATATTCGTATTCGCGAATACGAATTTTTGTATATTCGGAAAATTCCTACTAGGTACCTATTGTATGTATTTTATATTGTATATATATTGTATATGTATATTTTGTATCTTTTTTTGTATGTAAATAAATTATCTATCTAAAATCAAAGTACGATTTGGAGTAGATACTCATGTACCATCTAAATCAGGATGTAGCTGAGAACTTATTTTCTTATGTTAGCGGAATGGGCTGTCAAAACAACCACCCCACTGCCCTTGATATTAAATATCACTTACGATGGTATATTTTAGGCAAACCTTCCGCTGTAATTTTTACAGTTAATAAAAACGCACAAGAAGGTTCCGAGGCATGTCTAGCCACCCCTCTAAAACTTGATGAGGAAAAGAACTGTATTACTCACGATATGTTGGCCTCTAACGTGGATGAAAAGGGAACAGTCAGAATCAACGTTATTAGAAGAAGAATTCCAACTGTCTTCAGGATTCTTGTTGAGCGACATATTTCTTAGCACAACATTCAGACAGAAAACGTCAAAATTTAATCGGCTAATTTAATGCACTTGGGATATTACTGTTGATAATTTAAAACAGGGAATTTATAATTTTTTTCTATAGTACATGTTAAAGTGTGCTTTTATCAACTCAAAACAAAAGGTCAAGTTTTACTTTAACAGCAAGGGTAGATAAAGTAGCACTTTAACATCAAGGATAGATAGTGTAATTTAATTTTCTAACTTTTGTTTAAATTAAATATGACAGCTTCGTATTATCGTAGCAACCCAATCTAGCTACTGACATTTTGAAATGTGATTGACTGTCCTTATTTTCTTTTGAGATTGTTAAAGTTCTTGCTATAGAAATAGTTATTTACTATACAAGTGGGATAACAGCATCATTAATATACGTGTGTGTAAGTTACAAACGAGTGCGTAGCACGAGTTATGTAAGCACACAAGTATATTAATGATGCATTATTACACATGTATTGTACAAAATTTTATCTACGACTGCCTAAAATTGAGAGAAGTGCATTAAGAGAAATGTCAGATCTGTCATTTTCAAAAATATTTTAGTAGGCAAATGTCATTATGTCATTCATTTGACGCTATTTCAGTTACGTAATGAAGTCATTACGCAACTCAGTTGCTTAATGAAACCCTTACATAACTGATTGGTGTAATGAGCTTCATTACCTAACTGAAATAGTGTCAAATGAGTGACGTAATGAGTTACTTATCCCACTGGAGTAGATAAAAAATATTATATTATACTTTATACACGACAATAAAGTTATTTAATTTTTTATGTTTGGTTGAGTTTGTTTCCTGTACATGTATGAAAATAAAAATGTGTCGTTCTCGAATTAATTCTGTGACAGTTGTCATGTGTCAGCGTTCATGATATTACTGTGATCTGTTTTTGCCTCATAATAAATGAGGCAATCTAGGTGGCAATGATATCTGTAATTTGGGTTGCATTCAAAATTTGTCAGCGGCTACACGTTTCGTGGCCTGCCCTATATAGTGATCCACTTTATCCATAATTCCGGGTAAAGTGAATCACACATTTAAAATCATACAAATTTAACTTTAAACATAATATGCTGGATAAAGTGCATCAAAATTAAATAAAAATTGAAAGATTTCGTAGGGAAAAAATCAATGTAAATCATTAAAATCAATGGAAAACTTCAAAATGAAGTCCTTTATTCTCAGTCTCTGTCTATACAGTCAAAATATGTCTTTATCAACAAAAAATTAAATTCTGTTGGTAGGTAGGTACCTACTTATAAAATATACCTAGGCATAACGAAAAATTAATGAAAAATACTAACAAAGAACTCAAAAAAATAGATAAAAAACACACAAGATTTCTGCTTCGTTGTTCCTCAGGTGAAAGACGTAGCGACTTCTTCGGAAATGTTTAATTGTGATTTTCCTCACTATTTGCCCACGCAATATGGAGGCAATATCTATATTCTGAGGATAAATGAAGATATATTCTTTGGTTCAGCTCTTCTTTTGCAAAGTGCTAACAGTAAATTCTTCTTCACCCACCTCCACAATCTTTCCAATGAAGTGACGGTCTCGTTTATTAGTCTCAAACTTTGCAATAACAAATTCGTCCTTTTCAAAGGTTTCCGGAACTGGGTCTGGTTTTGTTATGGTCTTAGATGATTCACCAATTTCGTAAATGCTGTTCATATCTTTTGCAGCATTTCTTATAATACCAGTTTGTAGATCCTCATCTTCCTCAACCTCGTCGAAATCAGCATCGATATCGCGATCATTGATATCACTGGCACTACTGATGCTGGGACTTCTCATCTTCTTAATGTCTTCAGGTCTTTTTACAGCTAGGTCGGAGACACCAATGCTTTCCCCAGCAGGTAGAGACATCTTCTTGCCCCTTTTTAGTGTAGTGGCGTAGCCGGTCTTCAGTTGGTCCACATGGTTTACGATTACATCTGTCCAGGAATTCCGTGCTTCTTGAATCCCATTTTTTGTTTGAATCTTTGATAAAACTACTTCTGGCTCAAAAGGCACAATTCCACAGGCTTTGGACCCAGCTTGAGCATTTGCACTCAAGTGTTGCCCGAGTCTCTAAACAGCATTTTTAAGTTTGGCGGGAAAAATTGTCTTGGGTAAAACCTCAGGATTCTTCAATTTCCACTCCTCCATGACTTCTCTCTACTTACGTTTGAGCAGTGCATAATGAGCTACGTCCAATGGCTGTAGCATGTGAGTTAAATTTGGTGTCAATAGAACGAAACGGATGTCGTTATTCTCGCATATCTGGAGAACGTTTACTGTGATATAACTGCTCAAATTATTACCGATTAAGACTTTTTTGCCATCGACCTTCCTAAAATAGGATAGCATTATGGAAAAGAACCAATCTTCGAAGACATCAGAATCAAACCAGCCACTTAAAGTTCTATTGTACCTTGAACCATCGAGGCCACCTTCTTTCCAGCCCTCATACATGTGTTTTGCCGTATAGACAACATAAGGTGGTAAACGGTCAACAGTTTATTGACACTCCATCTCTACAGGGCGAACAGCATTCTCCAAATGCACGGGGTCGTAGCTCCTTTTGCCGTATTTGCCTAGTTAGTAGTTTCTTTTGATATTTACGAACCATCTGGAAGAAATTTGTAAAACAAAAACGTTCAGTTTCTACTTTGAAAACTTTCTCCTAATCCCCATATGAAACGACACTGGAAATACCAAAATTTTAATAAAATGCATCAACCATTTTAATAATAAAAGAGGATTAGGGGACTAAAAACAATTTTTTTGATGAGATCTACTTTGCCCCAAGAAGTGACATCAGTTTATTCAAAAAATCCCACAGGGGCTCCCCTTTAAAACACAAAGATCTTGCCGGTTCATTATTCTAAGTCAGATGTTAGGTTATGGATATGCGCGGGTCAAATACACATAAATATTAACGGATCGTCTGTGCAAATAAACGAATTTTGAGGTTTCGGTAAATCTACATTTCGGAATTTTAGAATGTATAGTGTTTTATGTAAACTTACCTTTGTTTATGAAAATTAACATGTGAGCACAACCACCATTCTGTGTTAGACTGACTCATACTCATAGATAAAGACAAGACTGACTTGCGCCGGTAAAACTGGCAAGCACGTTACAGGTTTTCGATTGTGCATTTTAATACAGCAGGAAGTTGTGATCCACTTTGGCCCAGCAAATCCACTTAGCCCCGGTTGACGGTATTGTATTTCATATGTCAAATATTTAAATTTGCCGCCATAAATAATCTACGTTTCAGTATTAATTAATAGATGTCTCTAGCGGGTGTTCCCTATGTTCAGGCCATAGTATTTAATTTAGTTGGCCGTGCTCGTATAAATATAGTACCTTAGATCAGGTAAGTGCAATTCTGTTTCTTGAAGCAAAACAAAACTTATGTCTTCAACTATTGGGAAAACAAAGGCATTTCCTTTCTTCCTTAGAAAATTTATTTTACATTCCTCGTTACTTATTTTTTTAACACCTTGCCAACAAAATATTTGCATGTCTTTTTTGTAGCAAATTTCACCAAAACAAAAGATTGAGTGCTAATATCATTTAGATCTTTAAAATCTTTTAGCTTGTCATTAATTTCTTCAAAATAATCAACATCATCGGAGTCTGTTAAATCAGATAGGTTCATATCATCTTTCTCAGAACTCGATGAATCGGCAGTCTCTTGTAGTTTGAGCTTTTTAACAGTTATTTGATTTTTATTCTCGTCAAAACAATTGCGCTTCACCTGAGCTGCTTTGTCTATTCTCACCTTAGATGCGTTATTATAGTGTTCTTCTTTTAATCTTTCGTAAACTGGGGTCTCTGTCAATACCTTAGTCGATTTCTTTTTGCCTTTCCTGGGAATCTTTTTATTTTCATATTGTTCAACTGATGGATAAGGCTGTAAAATTTCTGGAGATATGAAGTTTTTTTCCAGTGTCTTCTTTTGAACCAAAATTGGCCTGTCTTATTGTACTATTATGTCTACTCCGGGTTCACCATTACGTTCAATGTCAAGATGGATAGCTTCTTTTTCTTCAGTGTTTTGGAGAAGTCCTGGTGTCATTTTTTTTACAAAACTGGTGTTAGGTTGGGATTCCCCTAAACTATTGTCAAGTTGGGGGTTAATTTCCGGAATGTCAGTTACTTTCGAAGCCATAAAATCATCATCGCTAAATATCATATTATTAAAGGGAAAAATGCCTGTGTCCTTAAAAGCAGATATGCAGTTTTTTGCACAAAAAGCGAGTGGATATGCAACGCCTAGAAGCTCAGCAATATCGTAAATTGTAATCCTTTTCCCTGGATTATTAACTAGCCAAGTTTGACAAGCGTTGCTGTAGTATTTCTTGAGAGGGCCATACACACATTTGTCTAGCGTTTGCAGCTTGTGGCTAGTGTGCGGCGGGAGTGTAAGTAATTTTTTGTAATACCTACTTGTTAAATATTTCTTTAAGGACTGTTTACTACTACGTAAGCAACCTCTTTAAGGCCCGGCCGTAAAAAGTGTCCGTAAAGACCACGGCCTGCTAAATTGTGTACCAAACGTCAAAGTGACGTTTGTCACCCAAATTCAGCAGCAAGCATGCCTTCAAATCTACATAGAAGAAGCGCAAAAGACTGCTATAACTCCTGAACATACGCTAAAATAACTTGCTCATTCACAATCTTAACGTCTTTAGGAATATCTTCATCATCTTGTACAGATGTTATAAGTTACGAGCTGGTTACAACTTAAAACTGCTTACAGCCATACACGAAATTTGAAATAAAGTACGTTTTTTTCCTATAAAAATTTTCAAGGTCAAAGAATTTAGGGTTTATGTTGGCATAACTTGAATTACTTCAAACAATATATGTTGATAGAATTTGTTTTAGTAACTTTTTAGAACTAAAAATTGATGGAAAATTTAAAATATGGCATTAAAGTTCTATGTACTTCAAAAGCTCTTGCTAATCTTTCATAAACGTCTTCTTCTGGTATGTTAGGATGCAGATCCAACACTGCACACTTCAGACATGTTTTTTTTTTACATTTAATTTTAAAAGATTCCGCTTTTTATGCGTATTCAGTTTCAAAAAAGAAAAGCTGACAATTTAATTTTAAATGTCAAAATGACACAAGTTGCTTACAGAAAAACCTGACGAAAATAAACTTTCTAATAATTTAAAAAAAGCAGTTTTGCCAATTTTATCTTGACCTTGAAAATGTTTATAGACTATTTCCCACATCTCTTATTATCCAATGAAAAGCCATGCTTTTTCAAAATTCAACCAATCGTGTGTTTTTGTAGTGGCAAAAAATCGAAATTTTCCCTTGGGATTTTGCCAGTTTCTTTTGCCACTTGCATTCACGGCAACCACCAAATATGTTGCTTTAATCAATGTGGTATTTAAGAAACGTCATTTAAACTGTCATTGCGCATCAGTATAAATGTCAAAATGAACCGATATTTGGGAAATAGTCCACAAAATGTATTACGGGCTCATGATTTTGCTCGGCAAATGTGTTACTCACGATTTGTTGTTTTTTTGGCAATGCCCCTCGACAAACTAACGTTGACAAATTCCCTCGCCTTCGGCTCGGGAATTTGATCAAGTTAGTTTGTCTTGTGACATTGCCAAAACAAAATACTTTCGTAAAACATTTTTACCGGCAAAAGCATTTGCCCTTAATACATTATTACTGAAAAAAAACGTACTTTACATGACATTTATAAACAACAGTTGCAACGTTATACGCACTCTTAATCATTCTAAAACGTCATTACACAAACCTAGCGTTTTGATGAAAAAAATTACAAAACGATAGATATGACCGAATTGTATGTAGGTATTACAAAAACTATTGTACAATACACGTCCGTTAGGGCCTAACGGACTTCTACTGTAAAATACTATTACATGATTTTGTCGAGCTTTTTCTATAACTGCTAGCGAGATATGGCTTTCATGGTTATCCATGATTAAAAGAACAGGGGCATCCACAGATGGTTTAGCATGACTGATAAAGTGATTAAACCATTCTGCAAAGATATTAGATGTAATCCAGCCAGATTGAGAAGCCGCTCCAATAGTTCCGGGTGGCGAATTTTTAATCATATGGTCTTTAAAATACTTGCGGGGAAAAACTAGCAATGGAGGAATTGTATTTCCCATAGCATTTATAGCTCCCACCATGGTCACGAGCGTGCCCCTTTTGCTTGAAGTGATCTGGCCCACTTGCCTTTGGCCTTTAGTAGCTAACACCTTCCCGGGATTTTGTACAGTCGTTAATGCTGTTTCATCGAAGTTGTAGATCTGGGAGGCGTTTAGGTTATATTTTTCGAAAAGCATCATTAGGTGTGTAAAAATTTTTTCAACCACTGGCTTATTAAATCCCATACTTTAATATACTATTTTAAGGTGCTCAATCTGTACATATTTGACCAGAACTATATTTGGTTTCGTGGCAGGTAGATATCTAATTCGCATGGAATATCGTCCTCCTACAAAGAGTAGTTTTTGAGCTATACCGCCAACACGCAGACAGACAAACATACAGACGAACAAATAGACGGACAGGCAGACAGACAGACGGAATTGAGAAAACCGGTCATCTAGGATCTCTGAAACATGAAGATCTGAGGAAATATGGGAAGGTGATTTCTTCACTATTACAATACTTCGTCTTTTAGATGAGGGAAGTAAATACTAGGATAACGTTTTTTAGCAATGTGAATCTGAATTTTAAGTGGCAACTAAGACTTGAATAAATTTTAAATTATTGTAACACGTCACTGCCAATCATGCCTAGAGTAAGTATAGTTTCAAAAGCTAGGATTATTTATTGCTTAGAAAAAGTATAACTATTCGGAAAATTGCACATCTATTTAGTTTTATAATGGTTTTATATATCTTTTAATATTAAAATTTCCTACAACATATGACAGATTTGAATTATTCACATGATAGTTAAGGTCATTTCATCAACTAAAATAATAAACATTTACCACTCATGGATTTAGATATTGTCCTAGTTTTTTACTTTTCTAGTCCAAAAGACGGAGGAAGTATTGTAATTGTCGTAATAGCTGTTTATGTTGCAAATACGAAATTATAGTTATTAAGGTACCAAGGGGCATTATGAGTAAAATAAGAGCCCAAGATTGTTAGTGTACTAACCGAGGGCCTTTGGCCCGTAGCCGGACAACTCGGCGCCGCCATCTCGGCACCGCCACTTCGGCGCCGCCATCTCGGCGCGGGGCCAGCTCGGCGCTGGGACAACTCGGCGCGGAGCCATCTCGGCGCCAGCCAGCTCGGCGCGAGGCCATCTCGGCGCCGAATTTAAATTCGCAAACTACAGTGTGCACTACGTAAGAAAATTATTATAAACAAATAATAAATAAAGTGATCGCCAAAAAGCTGGCATCAAATGAAAAAAAATATTTAGCATTTCTTGGAAAATCAAACACTAACGACCAGAGGTAATTGCAAAGTGATTACAAATGGGCCAAACAAAATTTGTAACATGACTTCCGTTATCAGTAAAATTTTACATTTTTTAAAAATAATTACGAAACACGCATCGAAATTTATTATGAAAATAAAGAACTTGGTTAAAAATATTTGTTTTTCCATAGCAGTTTTTGTTAAAAGTAAAGTTCTTTGATATGGGACCTAAACATAAAAGAAAATGTGAGAGATCAAAGTTGGCCAAAGAGTTTGAAATTTTGGTATAGGAGCCTAGATGTTGATTCTAAACAATTTTTCTTAATAACTTTTTGTCGTATTTTCTACATAAAAGGCACGCTACTCTACAGTAAAATAGGTTTTTTGATCATCAAAGACATACTTGATTTTTCAAAACTGAAATGCTGTTCGAAATTAGCTTATAACCAAGCAGGGCTGAACCCAAAAAAAGTTCCTTGACCCAAAATATTATGGTTTAACTCAACTTACCTATATACAAAGTTGCTTAGTCTTCAAAAATGATTAGCTTTTTAAAATTTTTTCAAGTAAGTCGAAAAATCTGATAGATTTTATTAATTTTTTGGCCATGCGTTTGTACCAATAAACTACAACTTTTTGTGGAATAAACCTCAATTTCGAAAATTACAGGGTATTTAAAAACGTCATAATAAATTATCCATCCATATTTTTTTAATCCCCTGTATAATCACAACCAATGTTTTTTTTTGTGAATAGCTACTTCAGTTTAGAAGCTATTTCCTCTCTTACAAAATTTTAGTTCGGTAAACGGTTTAGCCACAAAAAATATTTTCTAAATTTCTACAAGCCTGAATCAGTAATTGTAACTTAACACTAGGTTTGTAGCGATTTAGAAAATATTTTTTTGTGGCTCAACCGTTCACCCAACTAAAATATTGTAAGAGAGGAAATAGCTTCTAAATTAAAGTAACTATTTAAAAAAAATTGTAGTGATTATACAGAAGGTTGAAACATTTAAAAAAGTTAATCATTTTTAAAGCCCTCTAGCGGCTCAACTAAGCAACTTTGTATATAGGTAAGTTGAGTTAAATAATCATATTTTGGACAAAGAAACTTGTGATGTTTCGTTGTACACTTATTTTCCAGACACACTATATACAGGGTGATTTTTAAGTTGATTCTTTCCGTTTACCAGGAAATAAAACTAAAAAAATAAGATTTTTCTTTATTTACCACTTTCCGAAATATGAAAACTAACGAAGGTGTTAGAGTTTTAAATTAAAAACTAAACTTTGGCGAAAAGGCGGCTGGACAATTTTATTTTTGTTTATCTCTGTTGTCAAGCAATGACCTATCAACTAGTTTTCCATTGGAATTGTCTCAATGTTATTGATAGAATAATGGCTCATGCTTATGAAAATAATGAATGAGTGAATATGCTTAATATTTATTGGGAGTGTCGTCAAAATGCCGCTGCCACATCGCTCTGATACGCGGAACGTGTGTGTAGAAGCGAATGCTGATAATTTTGAACATATCATTTAAGTTAGATTAAGTTTAATTTAATTTTCGTTAAGTAATTTTAGTTCTTAATTTGAAACTTTAACACCTTGTTTGTACCTCCGTTAGTTTTGATATTTCGCAAAAGTGGTAAATGAAAAAAAGATTACTTTTTTAAACTTTATATCCTGGTAAAAAACTTATCGTATTGACTAAAAAACAGTGGCGTACCAGATTTTTCTGAAATAAAGTAACTTAGGTGGCCCCGATGCACGCCACTGGTGGAAATAAATTAAATTTATTTTGACGAACCAATGCCACTTTATGAAATACTATCATACACCAAGTTTCATTAGAATACCTCTAGGCGTTGTCCAAATTTTTGAAAAAGAAATAATGTTTTTTTAAACTTCAACACCCTGTATCTTGTGAACGAAGCCGTTTTGGTTCCATGTTTGTATGAACTTTTTATCGTAGAATTGATCACGGAATCACCCCTTAAACTTTGTCTACGTACTTAATTAACACCCTGTATATAGATTAGTTTTAGCTGACTGAACAATCTCAAGGCCAGAAAACTTTGTTTCGTAAAATGTGTCACTATCTTAACTAGTAAATGCATGTTTCGTAAATATTTTTAAAAAATATAAAATTTTACTGATAACGGAAGTCACGTGACAACTTTTGTTTGGCCCATTTTGCAACCACCTCTGGTCGTCAGTGTTTGATTTTCCAAGAAATTCTCAATAATTTTTTTTCATTTGATGACAGCTTTTTGGCGATCACTTTAATTATTATTTTTTTATAATAATTTTCTTACGTAGTGCACAATGTAGTTTGCAAATTTGAATTCGGCGCCGAGATGGCCTCGCGCCGAGTTGGCTAGCGCCGAGATGGCTCCGCGCCGAGTTGTCCCGGCGCCGAGCTGGCCCCGCGCCGAAATGGCGGCGCCGAAGTGGCTGCGCCGAGATGGCGGCGCCGAGTTGTCCGGCTTGGTGATCATACCGCAAAATGGGAGTGTCTCTTTTCATTTCGACCAATGGAGATAGTTGTTAGTTTTTGTTGCTATGGTTATTACTGCCGAAAAGTAAAAGGTACTGGTCCAAAAAAGTGAGAGTTTTCGGCCATTAACGCTGTTGAAATTGCTAGCTTTTCGATGCAGTAGCACAAAAAATAACTTCCAAGATTTCTTCTGATCTCTACGTTTCAGGATCGCTAGATGACGAAAAACATATTTTCTAAATCCTGGCTGCCTGTCTGTCCGTCTGTTGACGGTATAGCTGAAAAACTACTTGTTGGAGGAAAAAAGCATTTTGCATGCGTATGAAATGTCTACCTGGCACGAAACCAAATATAGTTTCGGTCAAATATATACAGAAAGCACCGCAAAAAAATAAAATTTTGCTTACTTCTGTTTTATTAACTCAAAAACTATTACTTAAATGAAAGTAATAGTTTTCATATAGCTCATGTTCTTACCCTTGACGAAAACGAGCATATTTTAGATACATAAGGAGAACATCTTAACATTTTTTTTTAATTAAGAAAATCGTACGACATTCATTAATGACCAATAGAAATATTAGTTCACGAGCCGTAACCAAGACAACAACAAAATTTCTTGGACATTCTTTGTAGGTAGACATTACTTCTTTTTAGGGTTTGTGTCGTTACGATTTTCTTACCGAATCTGCATTCGAGCCCAAATTCATATCCGGAAATTATTTTTTGTGCATTCCAACAACGTCCTAATTTGCCCTCGCGTCCCGCTCGGGCGAATTAATACAACGTTATTGGAACGCACTCAAAAAAATTTCCGGAAAGGATGAATGCTCTTATGAGATTATATGTAATAATTCTAAATTCTACAAATTTTAATTTCTAAGCTTTCACTCCTTTACCGATTTTTTGTAGCAATAGTACCTACTTAACTATTGACAACAATATTTCAAGGTTTACAGATGTACACGGAGTGTTTACACATTTTGCAATAACATTAGGGGCTATATCAAGGTCCTCAGTAAATTTACCATTCAAAACGTGGCTATTACCTATTCTTCATTACTAAATTAGATTTTCCCAAAATTTGAGCACTTACTTTACCTTTTACACTTTTGCATACATTTTCAACACTGTTAATTAATGCTAAAGATTCATAAAGAGCCATTCCTTGCGTTTCAAACTGAGTTAATGATTTTGAAACTAAACTGTTTTAATATGCCAGTTCTTGAGAAATTTCCTTATTGTCCAACAGCTTATCAATCTAGGAAAACATTCAGAAAATGTATCTGAGAAATATTGAAATATATTAAGCCCTTTTAAATTATTTAATAATAATAGCCAGGGACGAGGTGTGGACTGCATGGTGAGTTGTTAATATTGTATGTAATAAGATAAGGCAATAATAGGGAGTAACAAAAACCTTATGTACATACATATGTACATATGCTTTAAAGTGTAAAGGGCACAAAATAGAAGTAATTTTATGAGAATAGAAGAAAATGTAAGCTTTTTTTAAAATTAAATATTAAAGTACCTCGACTGCCAGGGCTTTTGGCACTAATTTTAAATAATACATAACATTATGATACGATATTACAATATGATTACATTTAACAAATGTAAAAGACCAGTGCTTTTCAAAAACAGTTTTAGTTTGTTCATTTGGTTGCTAGCATTGGTTAATACATCGCACAGATTGTGTTCTAGCTCATATATGTTACGGTGATGTTCGTATTTCTGGCATTCGCATATTAGGTGTCTTATGGTTACATATTCATGCAAGTGGTGCACACTGGAGGGGGGGTTTTCTTTCATTAGGTGGGTGTGGGTGATTTTACTGTGACCTATTCTTATCTTACTTATTTTTACTTCCTCTTGTCTGGTCAGCTCCACTGGTGGTTTCCATTCTATAGCGTCATGTTTTCTTTCACTTAATTTGATGTCTCGGCCAATGCTGGTTCCATTTTTCGAAAATTGACTTCTTGTTATGGCTTTTAAGGCTTCTTAGGACAGACGCGGCGAACTGTGAGAATCAGAGCACAAAATTTATAAACTATTGCTCACGATTACAAGAATAGGAATTAATTTAGAAAATTTCTCTTTGCTTTAGTATGTTGGTAATTGCAATATAATTGGTACTTCCAGATGATTTTTTTCTTATAGTTATTAGATAACCGTATATTTAGATTAATTACTTTTTAACGTTTTGTTAATATAACAAAATTACGCCAACAAATTGAAAATTTTGTCTCGAAGTAAAAATGTTAATGCAATTTAGAATAACTTGTCGAGAGGGATTTTTATTAAATAATTATTTACAATTAAAATCGTGAAAAAAATATACAAAATCGTCAATTCAGTATTTCACATGGAGGAGGTTTCGAGGATATATTCGAAATTCAGGCAACCCAAATGACAATCTCTAACTTGACTACCTGAGGATTATAAGTGAATGACAGGTCATTATCTTTACCTGATATACAACTGAGCGGGATTAGTTTATGCAAAAATAATTTGAGTAACAGTTCGGTATAATTACAATGACAAAATTAATTATCTTCTGTAATAGTGTATCGAAAACTTTTATTTTATTTTTAAACAACATTGTAATACATTTGTTGACCAGAAACTTATTATTTTATTAGTAGAAGTCGGCTACCTGTATAGAAATTAGAAATTTACGGAAATTGTCAGCTAAGACAGAATTAATCTTTTTTTGTTTTTGTGAATGGCTTGTTTTCAAAATTGCAACAAAGGGTGTTGACTTAGTAAAATTACCAATAAAAAGCAATACATTAGTTATTTTTAAATAATTACTCAGCTTCCATTTCTAAATTCATTAAAACAATAATTAAATTATAGATTTACATGTAGTTTGTTCTAACTGTTTAGAGCTTATCCTAGAAGAGTTGCACCTCCAAGATATTCAATGATGATCAAAATCCAATTAACCAAAACAAGTGCAAAGATATAATAGTCTTTTCAACAGTGGTTAATATATTATTTTATCTACTCCTACTGCACAATGGCCATGAATTATGATTCATAATTCACGGTTTGCAGCCAATCATAAAATTCTATTTTCATTATTCAATAGTTTGCAAATTGCAACCAATCAGAAAATTCTATTTTCATTATTCAATAGGTTGTAGCCAATCACAAAATTCATTCTTATTATTAAATGACTTTTGAAGTTAACAGCTGTCAGAAATGTCATAATTCTGAAATATGAACACAAGGCTCCTATTGCATAGGAGTAGATAAAACATCGTATTATATTCGCGATTATGGCCATTATTCACTCAGATGACTTGCGCCACGCGCCTTCGGCTTGTGGCGCAAATGTCATCTTCGTGAATAATGGCTGTCATAATCGCTCATATAATAATATACTATTATCTACTCCTACTGTACAATAGCCATTAATTATGATTCATAATTCACAGTTTGCAGCCAATCATAAAATTCTATTTTCATTATTCAATAGTTTGCAAGTTGCAACCAATCAGAAAATTCTATTTTCATTACTCAATAGGTTGTAGCCAATCACAAAATTCATTCTTATTATTAAATGACTTTTGAAGTTAACAGCTGTCACAAATGTCATAATTGGGAAATATGAACACACAACTCCTATTGCACAGGAGTAGATAAAATATCGTATTATATTCGCGATTATGGCCATTATTCACTCAGATGACTTGCGCCACGCGCCTTCGGCTTGTGGCGCAAATGTCATCTTCGTGAATAATGGCTGTCATAATCGCTCATATAATAATATACTAATTATCTACTCCTACTGTACAATGACCATTAATTATGATTCATAATTCACAGTTTGCAGCCAATCATAAAATTCTATTTTCATTATTCAATAGTTTGCAAGTTGCAACCAATCAGAAAATTCTATTTTCATTACTCAATAGGTTGTAGCCAATCACAAAATTCATTCTTATTATTAAATGACTTTTGAAGTTAACAGCTGTCACAAATGTCATAATTGGGAAATATGAACACACAACTCCTATTGCACAGGAGTAGATAAAATATCGTATTATATTCGCGATTATGGCCATTATTCGTGAATAATGGCTGTCATAATCGCTCATATAATAATATACTATTATCTACTCCTACTGTACAATGACCATTAATTATGATTCATAATTCACAGTTTGCAGCCAATCATAAAATTCTATTTTCATTCGGAAATATGAACACAAGTCTCCTATTGCATAGGAGTAGATAAAATATCGTATTATATTCGCGATTATGGCTATTATTCACTCAGATGACTTGCGCCACGAGCCTTCGGCTTGTGGCGCAAATGTCATCTTCGTGAATAATGGCTGTCATAATCGCTCATATAATAATATACTAAATTTTACACTACTATACGAGGTACACTACTAAAGTTCGCGGAATCAAGTACTCCTTGCATTGCCAGCGTCCTGCAATTGTCATATTAGTAAAATTTGACATTATTAATCTATAATTCAGTTGACTGTTCGATTTCAAACCGAGCAGTTTCGTTTCAACAGAATTTGAAAGAATACTAATTGTGTGAAAAATGGAAATTTCGAATCGTGATCTTCGAGTGATGATCTTTTATGAATGTCGATACGGTTTAACACCGCAGTAATGTGTAGAAAAACTTAGTTCGTTATTTGGGGATGAAACACCATCCAAAACTACGGTTTACAAATGGTTCACAGAATCCAACCGTGGAAGACCAACGTTTGATGACTATCTTCGCGAAGGTCGTTCATCCACCTCTGTTGTCGCGAAAAATATCGATGCTGTGCGTGAAATGATTTTTTCTACAACTGACACATAAAAGTGACATTAACGTTTCAATAGGTGTGCGTGAAATTGCGTTTCACACACTAGATCGGAAATAATAGTTATTTACTATAGAAGTGGGATAACAGCATCATTAATATACGTGTATGTAAGCACACAAGTATATTAATGATGCATTATCACGCATGTATTGTACAAAATTTTATCTACGACTGCCTAAAATTGAGGAAAAGTGCATTAAGAGAAATGTCAGATCTATCATTTTCAAAAATATTTTAGTAGGCAAACGTCATTATGTCATTAATTTGACACTATTTCAGTTACGTAATGAAGCCATTACATAACTCAGCTGCGTAATGAAATCATTACGCAACTGAGTTGTATAATGAGCTTCATTACGTAACTGAAATAGTGTCAAATGAGTGACGTAATGAGTTACTTATCCCACTAGAGTAGATAAAATTTTGTAACTTACACACACGTATATTAATGATGCTGTTATCCCACTTGTATAGTAAATAACTATTACGCACTAGATTTTAAATTTATTATTACAAACACCATTTCCTTAGTTACAACACATATAAAACGTTACGTACATAATAATATTACTCTACTTATTTGCTATATACGTATGATTTTGTTGCAGAGAATCTGTTATTCTGAAGGCTGTAGAAAAAACGTTGTTTGTATTTCGTGGCAAAATTCGTGTTTTGAAAATTGACATTCTCACGCGCCATAAAAAAACACTCATTTCGCGCACTTAATACCAAAATTACTAATATCAGATCGGCATGTCAGCACGCGTCAAGTGGGGTGCAAGGAAATGCTAAAAAAATTCGAAGGTGTCGTTCAAATTTTGTATATAACACCCGAGCTGATAGCACAGGCCACAGCAGCAGCTGTCACACCATAACCCACGGCGACAGATGCTCCGCTCTGCTGCAGGATTTATTTAAATTAAAACTTAAAAACAATAGGAATAAGTTGTGGAAAAACATAACCATGCAGTAATAACAAGAATCACCCCATCCATACCACATAATGTTGTTTCTTGTTTCATATAAGGCAATAAATTCGCTTCACGGAAATATTCAACCCGTCAATAGTACCTGCCATTAATTCGCGTCAGTATGGGTGAAGTAAAAAAGACACCCTCTGTGTGATGTTGATGCTGCTACCAATTTCGCACAAAAAGTCAAGTACTACTTGTATTTGATAGCACTTGGAAGTGTGAAAATATTTACGAATAACAGACGACTTGCAATTTGAATTGGTGAGTAGGTACTATTTTAATTTAGTACACCTTAAAACTCGCGTCGTAAAAGAATGAAATAGTAGTTACCTCAGATGTTCAGATATACACTAACTTTTTTGTTATATATTTCGGATACCTCGTTTACCCGGGTACTGCTTTTGGGTACCCGGGTTTCATTTTAGACCGGGTACGACATCCCTAATTTTTACTACTAACTTAATTTGATTTTTCAAATTATTTAGTGTTACAATGTCAATGAGGTAAGTTCTGGGTAAAGCCTTTTACAGATTTTTTTCATAAGTTTCAGAGTCCATGTCTTCTACTTTATTTTCTACTTCTAATCTGTAGTTTTCATCAACTGTAGCAAAAGTTCGCCTTTTAAAAGATTTCCCTGAAATACATAATTATTTGAGGTTTTTTAACTGTACATTTATTACTCATATAATCCATTATAGGTACTTAACGTTTGCTGTTCAATTTTGCAGTATATTGTTTTTGATGTGGCGTAAAAAGTTGTTTAGTAAAATATCCAGGAGCTTCGCTGCCTATAGATGTTTCAATTTGACATAAAAAATTGCCTTTAGTATTATAAGATATAGCTGCAGCTTTACATCTACATTCGTAGGAATTCTTTAACGAAAAGTTTATCTTTTTTCCTGTAATTTGATTACTACTATCAATCACTTTTATTTTTTTTAATATACCTGGTGTCACTATAAATCATCATAAAAAACGTCAAGTATATCAATGTATTTGCAGTTTGTTTTGGATAAATTGATAGAACTTAAACTATAAAAATATAGCTATGTAAGCTTTCATGCTTTGAACGTATTCTGTTAAAAATTATTTATGCGAAAGATATGTATGCTCCATTTTCCACTTTGCGAAATAAATTACAATAGTTGATTCTGGAAACTTTAGGGTCATCGTTATTTCAAAATGCAAGATCGCCTTATACCGTTTACTTGCTTGGTCATAACCAGGTTAAATTGGCATACGTACCTGTACAAACAAAGGGCGAAATTCCGTAGCTGATACTAAATACAGATAAGGATCATTAGCGTAGCAGTCATCTCTCATTTATAATAGTAATTGATGTTTTCAAATTCGTCTACTAATTACCTATGCGAAAAGCATAAGAATTCTGTCTATAAATAGTTAATTATATTAGTCCCCAACTTATTGATTACAACACATCAATTGCATCAAAAGATTTCAGTTAAAATTATTTAATTTGGTGATTCGAAAACAAATGTAAGGATGTATTGGGCTAACTTTGTTTTAAATAGAAGGTTCCTCACAGGTAGTAGATTAACAGATAAGGTACTGAGCGATATAATCCGCTTTCGACATTTCCATTGAAGGCAAAGAGGTGTATCTAAAGTTGCCTAGACATGAAATTCACGGCGCAAAAGAAAATTTACATTACCCGCTATGGAAATCTATGAGCTCTCCAAAGCCGCCTTAATGTCATATGTCGGAATATTATTGTCTTGCAATGGGGTCTTGGTTGCAGCTTGTCTTGCTAATTGGTCCGCTTCTTCATTGCCTCGGATGCCAATGTGCGATGGTAGCCATATAAATTTTTTTTTACTGAGTTTATGTAGCACTTCATGTATTAGTCGCACAATAGGGTTACAACTATAAATGTTTTTTAAAGATTGTAAAACACTGAGAGAGTCCATCAACACTATAAATTTATTATGGACATCTTGGAGGGCATATTCTAGTCCTTTGTTGACAGCGAATAGTTCTGAGGTAACGACTAAGCACATATCATTTAGTTTCATGTAGTTTTCCGTGTTATTACATTTAAACGCGCAGCCGGTGTTGTTATTAATTTTGGACCCGTCCGTATATATTTTATGATAGTCCGAGGATTTGGTAAAGGGACGATATATATACTGATGGAGGTGTGTCTTCTTTTGGATAGATTGTAAGGTCCAGATGTACATGAGGCAGGGGAATTAACCAGGGAGCTGTTGTTGGAAGTGATAGTTGTATAGGATGCTCGTGTATTTCTAAATCTTCATTTATAATTTTTGCACGTATGTTCCACGGTGGTGTAGTTTTATTATTTATTTGGTAGGAATTCTGGTATGCAGGCTGGCAAACATGTATACAATTTGGATGCTTATGGTTTTCTCTTATAAATAGTACCTACGTAATTTATAAGCTGTAAATTGTGTCTAAATGCCGGCGGTAGTTGTCCAGTTTCACTATAGAGATTCACAGCTGGACTTGATCAAAATGCACCTGTAACTATCCTTAATCCGCTATGGTGGTTGTGGTTGGCTGTTCCGTAGATAAAGTTGGAATAATCTAGTTTTGATCGTATTAAGGTGATAAACATCGTCATCAGCGTTTTCTTTTTTGCTCCCCAGTTCTTATGTGCTACCACTTTTAGTAGGTTTAAGGATCGACTGCACCTTTCTTTTAGGTGTTTTATATGGGGAACCCAGGTCAATTTTTTGTCGAATATTATTCCCAGATAGTTGACTTCATCTACGTATCCTATCGGGAAGTTATTTAATGTAAGAGAAGGGTTATTTGTTTTGTATTTTTTTGAGAATTTAATACATTTTGTTTTTTCTTTTGAGAATTTCAAACCGTTTTGTTGACTCCAAGTGCTCAGTTGGTTTAGTGCTAGTTAAAGGTTATGTTGAGCATTTTCCAAGTTTGAATCTGTACAATATATTGTTAGATTGTCCGCATATTGCAGTACTCCTACGGGTAGGTTGATTCCCTTTGCAACGTTGTTAATTGCGATCAAAAATAGGGTAACACTCAGTACTGATCCTTGGGGGATACCGTTTTCTTGACTTTGTGTTTTAGATTAAACGTTGCCTAGTTTTACTTGGAATTTTCGATCCATAAGAAAGCTTTTAATACAAAGTACTAATCTGCCTTGTAAACCCCAGTCCAGAAGTGATTTAATTAATCCATGTTTCCAAATCTTTTCATACTCCTTTTCGATGTCCAAGAATATAGCTATAAGTTCTTCTTTATTTAGAAAGGCATTTATAATCTGCATTTCAAGCAACGATATATTGTCCAAAGAGGATCGTCCTTTACGAAATCCGCATTGGTTTCTAGTAATCCTGTTTTGTTTTTCTAAGCACCAAATTAACCTTTGGTGAACCATACTTTCTAGAATTTTGCACATGGTATTGGTGAGCGATATAAGTCGATAGCTGGACGGGGACGTTTTCTTTGGCTTTGTTGTAGGTATTATCCAGTTTTCTGAAAACAATCCTGTTTTCCATATAGAATTGTAAAGCTGCAGCAGGGTAAGTTTTAAGGAATATGGTAGGGCTTTCAACATTTTAAAGTGTATATATAGATAAATCTCTAGCTCTGCATAGTGCATGTTCTAGCTCGGTATAGGAGAATTCCACATTATAAAATTCCTTGTTATCTAAAATAATGTGTAGTGGTTCTTGTTCTACAGAGTTTTTATAAACTTGAAAGCTATTATCGTAATTATAGCAGCTTGAGGTATATACAAATTGATCACTGATAACTATAGCTAAATTTGAAGTTAAGGTACGATCTGGAAGTTTGATTGCGGGTATATTAAAGTTGTCGAATTTATTTTAGATTTTTTGAACTTTTTTCCATATCTTTGTGGTTGTCGTTGCCTTATTTATGGAGCTGATATAATTTTCCTATGATAATTGCTTGCTGATTTTCATAACTCTCTTTGCTTCTGCTCTAGCCTTTTTAAATTCGATAAGCGACAGGACATCTTTCTTCTTCCGATAAATATTTAGAGCTCGTTTTTTCTTCTTGGTAGCTTATTTACAGTTTTCATTCCACCAAGGAACTCTACGTTTGGCTAAATTGGTGATGTGTTGTAAAGGAATTGAGACATTTGAGGCTGATATGATTGTCTGCGTGATTGTTGATGTCATTGTGTCTACATCTTGAATAGTGGTTAATTTTAAAGTATCGCTATACAGTGACCACCAGTTAGCTTTATTAATTTTCCATTTCGTAGAAGTGATTTGTCTTAATTATTGTGTAAGGCTAATGTCCAGGCCAATTGGAAAATGGTCACTACCAAATAAGTTTTCTAATGGTGACCAAGATATTAAGTGGTGTAATCTTACATGGCTAAATGATTGATCGGTTGCTGAGCATACGTTTGTTTTAAAGCTCAAATGGGTGGGTGACCGTCACTCAGTAGCGTAAGCTGAACGTTATCTAATAGTTTTTCTATTATTTTCTCTTTGTTGTTGGATTCTTTACATCCCCAGATGTAACTGTGCTCATTGAAATCTCCTACAATGATGTATGGGGTTGGAAGGTTGTTTATTAAATCCTCGAACTCATTAGTTAATTGATAATTTGGTGCGATATACATACAATTAACTGCTGGGGCAGCTACAGCTTCCAGGCTAGTATTCAGCTGCAGATTTTCGGAGTACAGTTCTTGTCTTACAAAAGTTGAGACGCCTCCACACCTCCACTAGCGTGCTGTGCAATTCGATTTCTGCTATAAAAACATTGTATCCTTTTATATGTACTGGTGCTTCTGGTTTTATGTGGGTTTCTTGTCGACATAAAATTTGTGGTTGGTTTTCAGAAATGAGTGGTTGGATATCGACAAGTCTGGTAAAGAAGCCGTTACAGTTAAAATGAATTAATTTAGGCATAATTTAATTAGTTGAAGCAATATGTTCGGGTTGTGAACTTGTATAGTCCGATGAGTTTTCAGCCTGGTCCATTTCTTTTTGCATACCTTTTTTATATTGGATATTATTCGGGTAAATCTATATTTAATGCGCCTTTCAGTAAGAGAAGGATATAGGTCTTTCAGAGTTTCGGTAAATTTTATTATACCTATCTGTATATTTTGTTGTTACTTTTATTGGATCGGAAGCAGAGTAAACTTCTTTTATGTAGTTTTTCAATTCATCATATGTGATTTGATATAAATTTGGTTGCTCGGTTAATATTTTTACAAGAGGTTGTAGCTGTTCGTCTAGCGACAGTTTTTCCCGGCTTGGTTCGTCGTTGCTGTTTTCCACTTTTTCTTTTGTTTTTGCTCTCTTTTTGTGAGCGGTTTTGGATTCGAGAGTTTTATAAATTGCACTGGTACTTCATTAATTGGTTGGACATCCATTTTTTATGTTGCTTCTACGGTCTGGTTGCTTAATGATTCTGTGCTGGATTGGTACAATCGTTTCTTGTCCTTATCTTTCTTTGAGGGTGTTTCGATTGTTTCTTTTGGAGCAGCTAAGTTACATTTTGAGGAGATATGACCACTTTATTACACTTAAAACATGTTTGTTGGCCTTCCTGTATATAAATTCTGCATTGGTCGCTATCGTATGTTATTATTATGGACTCTGGCACTGTAATGTTGTCATTTGGAACAACGTAAACAAATCTGAGGAAGATCATAATGTGAGCGTATTCTTGTTCGGGTATGTCGACGTTACAAGCTTTCTCATTGTGGTTTGTTGATTAGCAATGGCCAATGTTTCTGTTTTGCCCAATAATTCTTCGACTAGTCGTTTATCTGACAAATACACACATATGTTATCGTTTGCTAGTTTTGATACTGCTAAAATATTTGTGGGCTTCACTAATTTTCCTAGCGTATAGATGTAATCTTTGATTGGTATGCCTTCTAATGAATTTATAATTATGGCCTGGTCTCTTTTTGGGTATCTTTTTGCATAAGTTTGTTTGTCGGTTGTTTGGCTTTCGTTTGTGATATTAGATGTGGTAGGTTCATTGATAACGCAATCCCTTTGGTTTGGCTGGGGACATTGTTAGTGTTATCGGTTTGGTTCATGATTTAATCTCATGGTAATAAATACAGGTAAAAAGAATAAATCATTCCCCGCGTGGGGACCACGCTGAAAGATGGTTGTTATGACTATAAATTATGATTTTTATATTTCGGCAGTGAAATTTGACTTGTGGTTTAATTCGATTCACACTTATCGCACACATTTTCTTGCCACTACAAACTAACATCCTTTACTATTCACGGTCGCGGTCGAACTCCCTGTAAGAAATTTTAATTTCTGATAAAACTTAATGCAAATTGCCCAACTGGTCTATAAGCAAATGAAAGTGATGCACGTATGAGGGCATTCTTACTCTTCGTTTTTAATTTTCTAAAATATGGGACGAATTCTGTCATCACTCTAAGACCTATGGAATCTATACTTTCATCCTGGCTGCTTACTTTTTAAATTACTTTTTTATTATTTTTACTGTAGCATACATGAGATATTAGCATGGATTTCTAATTCTGAGGGAATATCGTCCATCTATAGAAGCTTTTTTTTATCGGATTCTGAAGTAGATTAGTTACTCTTGTTCTTTGTCCTTTTGTTACTAAACCGGGCTTATGAATTAACATTTCGAAGATACACGCTCTTTTCGGTTGCTCAGCAGTCGAGAGCTCGTTGCTTTGCTTTGATTGATTAGGCTAAAAACACATCTGATAAACTTTGCGTATTAGCTTTACTATTACATCTTAGTAAAATTACATTTGCTACTAAGCTAATTACAAAAATGAGGTACAATTTAACAATAAAATAAATTAAGTATTTTGAAATTGAATTTGAGCTGACTGAGTCTTCAAGCGCCTGGGCAAGTTCTCAAATCTTTTAGCAGCCAGTAGGGCGAGATGTGGTTCCCAACATTAGGAGACTGCATGTAGTGCCGCGGCGCGGTGACCAATTCTGCAACTAAAAATTATAATGGTGTGCCGTGTCGTTGCCCATGAAGCCTAGACCACGTGAAATTGTTTTAGGCTTATTTGCGCCCTGGAAATTAAATTCTGCCTCTTCGTGTTTTGTGTGGGGACTGGAGGACACTCTAAAATAATTTTGCAGGTCCTTGTGTCTGTGATCAAATTGTCTCTTATTACCTCAAAATGGTGCGGTCTAAATCGAAATTTGTGCACGCTATGGGGGTGGAAAAATCGACTCAACGGGGGTAAATATTAAAGGGGTTGGAGGCTGTTCGGGTTTAGGAAATGGTTCTTGTTTCTCAAGCAGGTTTTTTAGTGATGGTTGGTATCTTCTGGTGGAGCTCTGGAATCGACTAGAAGGTCTTTTCTGGCTGTAGGTTGTTGGGTGGGAGAGTTTAGGGTTGGTCGGTCCTCGGGGTGGGGTGGGACTCGCAAGTGACTTGATCTAGCTGGACATTGTCAAATTCGCCCGCCTTACTATCTGGATCATTTGCTAAGGAAACCTAGAAGGGAATGCATTCTGGTTACCGGAACGAGAATCCGTGCATCGCTGGGCTTTTGCTCTTATTATCAACTTCGCGCACTGGAAGTCAAACGTTGATTGTGAACTAAGATGGCGGCTTAAGTATTATATCTATATTCAATTGCGCAAATGTCACACTTTATAGGTTTTTACTGGGTTTGGATTGTTCTGTTATTTTTTTAATTTGTCCGTTTTTGTATTTCCGATTTTAGTGATTAATATTTTTCTACGTCTTCCACTACATCTTTCTATAATTTTTTATTGGGTTTGCTTCAATGTCGTTTTTCTAAAGATCTCGAGTTTTTTGTAGTATTTTGTTGCTTAACCTTCTGGTGATATGATTCAGCTATATTAATCTTTATGGCTTTACTATACAATGAACGACTTCCGAGACTGGATCGTGTCATTGTTGAGATAGAAGAACTCAACGTTGCGCCTACTTTCATAAGGAACTTGGTCAGGAGATAAAGTAAGATAATGGTCATGGCTGTGGAACCTCTGAAATTATCTTTAAGACTTTCGCCTTTTTCTTCTGCTTCTTATTAATCTTAGTAGCTTGTTGTATTGTGCAATTTGTAAATTTTTCTGCTGTTGGTAGTACTTAATAAAGGTATTTTTAAAATCTATAAACAAGATATGAAGCTCTAAAGTTCTACTCTACGCTATACTAAATTTCAAATGCAGTACTACCTGGAAATAAATAGTAATCATGACTATGGCCGTGATTTGTCGAAACAAAGCAATCATCGCGACCATTTAAAAGTCAAATATTTTTCAAAGTTGTTAAATTGATATTCGATATGAATCTTTTTGCAAATATAAAAGGAAAACTGATAAATAGTGGGCTCTAACGAAAAGTTCAGTATAAAGAAGATCCATAAAACAATAGATAAAGGTGTTATTGCACTTACATTTTCCTTGTGTAAAACTGCGTTTTAAGGTCACTAGATCAACACACTAAACAGTGTATTAATCTAGTGACCTGACTGCGTTTGAGTTTATAGCGCCACCTACTGCATTGTTTATTTGAAATTTAGTATAGCATTTGTTTTAATATGTGGTGTTGATAGTTTTCGACGATCTTTTCGGTATATATTTCTAGTTCCTTATTAACTGTGGAGAAAATCTTCAGCATATGTAGTCTTTTTCACCCCGTTTCTTGTTTGTATACTCTTTAATCCTATTCAAGCAACATATTTTCTATTTTCTATAAAAAGAATTCCAGATTTTTTCTGTAGTTATGTAGTTTTATTTCTGCCACTTTGTTGTTACTCGTCTTTTGTGAACTCCTTTGCACTTTCTCTAAAGCTGGTTTGATGGTTTTCGCATCCATTTCCGTTTGTAGTTTCCACTATTTTGTTTGATTTCCATTTTGCAGGTTTCTAAAATACTCCTTCCATATGTTTTCACTTCTTCCTCATCATATCTTATTTACGTACATGTATTTTTCAAGTGTGTTCTCTACCCGTTGTTTTATAATATCGTCCAGTCAACGAAGACCAAAAATGGTCGAATAGAGGAAATAATTCGTGTAGTCGCAAATTTGTGTACAGTGGTAGGGGGGAGTGCCATGAAAAACATACTAAAAATCCTGTCCGGTGGGTGGTGAGCGAGGGAGTGGTGGAGCATTTAAAGGTGATTTTTTCACGTTTTTCTTGAATAACTCGAAAACCGCGGCTTCTAGCGAAAAAGTGTTCATGTAGAAAATTAAACTACATGAAATTTCCTACAAAAAAGTAAACATAATCTTGGAAGATATTGAGTCAATGGCGTATGAAAATTCTGTTTTTCCATTTTGTGACAAATTGCGTAGTGGGGCTGAGGAAATGGTACCTACTTCTTGTCTTCATGGACTGCATTTCGGCAAAAAAGGGGCAAAACAGAAAATTGAAAGGAAACTGACATCTATATCCCACAAGGCCGTAGCCAGGAAGCCAGGAATTTACTTCGGGGGGGGGGGGGACTCTTGGCCAGAGACAATAAGTAACATCTTTTTTTTTAAAATAATCATACGAGTATATTATAATATTTTAGTAAAGATGTATAAAACGGTGGGTTGGCTAAGGCATTTCGGGAGGGGGGGGGGGGCTTTGAACCTCCAAAACCGCCCCTTGTCTACGGTCTTGATATCTCATGCCTTCATTGCTGCCATTCGCCCTCAATCTTTTATATCTCCTATCCTACATGCTGTCGCTCTGTTCATTCACAGAAAGTTTGGATAAAAAACTTGGTCAATCTACTTGCTGGTTTGGGATTCAGTGGAACTCATCACGAAACTCAACATCTGAAGCTATTAACTGCCTACCACATTAAAGACCTGCTCCAAGTGTAACATTCTGTCAATATGTATTCGACAATGCAAATTTCAATGTCTCCACTATGGACGGCTAGAGTACTTTTCATAGCATGGGAGGCATTAAATGTATCACCCCAGCCTCAGCTCTCCCACCATCTAAGAGGTCCAGAGGTTTAAATCGGCTTCCTTTGACACAGAAGTAGGCCACCTAGGTGTTATGAAACTTCAGACATTTAAACACGGGCAAGCAATGCATTACGGCAGATTAATGTTGTTGACTTGAATATGCTCAATCCCATTCCAGCCGACATACTTCCATCCCTTGTATCTCGCCAAGTATTCTTTCTAGAGAAAAAATGGATAGAACCTTTTTTGTAGGAAATTTCATGTAGCAATTTTGTATATGGACATTTTTTCGCTAGAAGCCGCGGTTTTAAAGTTATTCAAGAAAAACGTGAAAAAAATACCTTTCAACACTCCCCCGCACTTCCGCTCACCACCCACCGGTCAGGATTTTTAGTATGTTGTGCATGGCATTCCCCCCTTCCACTGTACCAACATTTGCGATTACACGAATTATTTCCCCTATTTTTCCTTCCTTGACTTTTGTCTACTCCTTCTTTGTGTTTTCTTTACACAAGGGAGTAGCTATATTTTTGCTACTTTATATTCCTCGTTTATAGTATTATATAACCACTTCGTTCTTGCATCGTTTTTTGTTGTGGCATTTGCTGCCTCCAAAATTTCACTTCCACTGTTCTTCCACATCCGTTGATTTATTTTCGTATGTTTGTTGTGATGACTTTTCAGTAAATGTTGCGTTTATTTTTGCTTCTTAAATGTTGTTACTTCGTATTTCCTATTTGTTTCGTTTTTTGTTCTTCTTTATGGGTATACCTTTTATTTGTGCATTCAGTAGGTAAAACTCTGAAAATGCGTATCTTTTTCTGTTGCTCATAAAATGTTGTATATTATTTTTTAAGATTAGCATATGATCAATTTGGTTTTCTACATTTCATGCCACAATTTACCTAAAACATTACCATTAAGTACTCCTTTGTTTTCTCATCATAGTAGTAAGAAGGTACCCGAAGATGTTAATTTTATAAAATGGAACTTTTCAACAACCCTCTCGTGGATTAGTAATAATAAGGAAACTTTAGCAGAGATAACCATTCGTCATTACTGTATTTTGAGTTTACCCAAGCATGAGACTAAAAGGAAGTAAATTCTATGTAAAAATTCCTTGATGCGTAAGTATTACACTAAGCTCTTTAAGTTTATGGTGTTATTAAGGCTGTAAATAATAACTTGAAGTGATAAATTGCTGGGTAAAGATATTCCCCGTTATTTACGGATTCATATTAAATATGTTGTGATTAATTGACAGGACGAAATTAATAATCATTGTCATAACCGTTGACAAGCACTCAGTTATTATAAATTGTACGAAATGTAAACAACAAAACCATTAATGAATAAATTAGGAAAAGACGCAACAGAGCGTATAATGATAGCTTAATGCGTTAGTACATATTTCATTTCAGCAGATGTACTTTTAACACATATGAAAATGTATTAATCCGCACAAAATTACGACGACGAGATGGTGGCAGAAATATAATGTATTAGAGATGATGCAGATGCGATTCACCAGCATGACTAAAAAGTTTGTGAATAATGCATTTGCGTTATAACTATGTGAAATTTAAAATCTGTACATTAAACAAATATGTTAGTGCTTGCATTTCGCGTAAATTGTGGGTCGCAGCGCAAGAAAAAGTTGCTTCATCATCATAGCGACTAAAAAATATTTCGTTGCATTAAAATGAAAATAGCGATTTATGTATCAAGTTGCAAAATGAAAGTGTTAATCTTAAATCTTAAATCTAAAAAGTTATTCTAAATTTTCATATTAGCACTAGTGTTAATATGAGATCTCATATTGCAACTAGTGCGAGATATATGCATTATTTTGACGTTGAAAACGACAACAAAATGTCATTATATTAGGTCAAAATTACATAAGTGCGAGTTTAGTTCTTTTTAGGATTCCCAGATGACGGAAAATAGGTTTTCTCAATTTGGTCTGTTTATTTCGGTGTAACTCCAAAATTATTTGTTTAATTAAAACGATATTTTGCATGCGGATTATATGCCTTCTTGGCATAAAACCGAGAACATTTCAGTACAATATATACAAGGTGAATACATTAAAAAATAAAATTCTGCTTATTTTTGCTTTAACTAAGAAGTAGATACAATTAATAATTTGTACATAGCTCAGGCTCTATTCTTTACGAAAATGGGATCGAACAAATACAGGGGAAAAGAATAAGTGCGTTGTGTTAAATCTAGCTGCATCATAAAAATTCGAAGGGTCTCGATGGCTGTTGCAGCGAACGGCCGCATTAAGTGCGGGCTACCAACGATCATTGAAATCTTGTTCGTAGCCACTGAAGTTTGAATCCCATTGCCGATAATAATTTTTATTTGAAAATTGATGTAATTCGCATTACCAGGTGTTTCTTTTTATTGTTTTAGTATTATTACGAACATGACGATGTTTTTACCCCTAGTTTCCTTTGATTTTTAAAATTGTTTAGTGTTACAAAGTACACTTGCGAAGAAAGTTTTGAGTAAAGCACTTTACAGATTTTTTTCGTGGTATTCGTAAATGTGTCGGTCCAGTTGGGATTTCAACAATTCATTCACCAATTGTGTAGTTACCTCTGGGCTCTATTGACAGTTGTTTTCTACAGTACAATATTTTTCCGACTTTTTTAATTATTTGGAAATTAGTTGTTTCTTTGCACTTTTTTTAAAATTATTTGAAATAGCTTCTAGCAGATGTTTTGACTTTATCGGTATTGATGATATTACTCATTAATCAGTCGTAAATCACTTTGACTTATATTAAAATTTATAAGTCGCTATCAGAAATACAAAGTACTGATACATTATAAATTTCCCTCCATGTAAGATGAAAACTTCGAATATTTAAAAGTACAAATTAATGATATGCCAACAAATAAGTGCTGCCAATATAAATCTAGTGTCTCACCCTGTTCCAAACTATGTACCAATACTTTGTTTATACCTCAACATTTCTCTAGTAAGTTTTCTCTGACAGCTTTGTTTAAGTTTCTCTTCTTGCAGATTATATGACTTTATATTTTTATATTCAACTATACTGTTACTTTCCTGTTTTTATGTGTTTTTATTGAAATTTATAAATTTGCACATAATTTTTATTTTATTTTTAAAATTATATTTTAGTAAAACTTATAGGCATTCAAAGGTTTAAAAAATATATTTGATTTATTTATTTTGGAAGTTCAAATAGAGTTATCAATAACTATAATTAGTGTTATGGTATTTCAACTATTGCATTATGGCATATGCCTGTAAAATAATATTTATAGGTAATCAGTTGCAATCAGGTGATGCTCAGAAATAAACTAATTATATCGACGCCTTTGAATAATGTTCAAGACTTAGCAGCAAAGCTGCTAAAAAATTAATGGCCATGCAAATGGAACACTTAGATTTCCAGCCCGTCATTACGCAATGGAATGCCAATTTGCAAGTGTAATAGAGTGCAAATGTGCTCATTTCCGCTGAAAATGAAGAGCAATTAATAACTTAGCCACGTCGAAATCAAATTTAGATTCGCCGATAATCCAAATTTAATAACACAGCCAATAAAATAATGGGGCAGGTGCCAGGACTAGATGCCTCTAATTTATTGCCCCTTTCCAGATACTTGATAAGGCGCATCGCATCAACAGAAAATAAAGGACTGCGGGCATAATAACATTTTATTAGTTAATCTTTGGCATTAAGTACATGGTTCAAACACTCAAAAATAAAATTTAACGTATTTACAGGGACGCTTAAGACTAAGAAGTAAGAATGTAGGAAATACCGGCAGTGTTATTACAAAGGGACGGATTGTTCGTATTTACATATTACCGATGGGTATCTTTTCCTTATTATAATTAACTTCCTCTTCGCCCAGTGCGGGGTTGGAATGGACGTCGAATTTGTTACGTTTGTAATTATTTGGACACCTTGTATTTGTAAACATTTTGCTTTAATTAGATCTTAGATATTAAATTTTCTTATGTAGCTATTTAACAATTTGTACAGTAAGAAATAGAAGAATTTAAAGTTACTTAAGCTAACACGGACTATACCGCAATTATAACTAACAACACTCTTAAAAATCACTTTAATAAATACTTAAAGTATTAACATCAGGAACACTACCTACAACTTAATATGTACATCTATTGACAGGATTGTATCCTATGCAAGGTAGTTTAATAAATTATTTTACAATATTTGGTTTTTAAGTATAGTTCGACTACAACGTACTCATTGTAATTGAAAATCGTAAGTTATAGAGTGATATTTTAATTATTGTTTATAGCAGTTGCAAGGAAATTTGTTTTTGATAAAGTAGCTGGTAACTTGTGCACTTGTTGAGCAGATAAAATTAGCTAAATAAGTGAGTGAAAAATAAAATCAAAACATGCATTCTCCAGATCCTGAAAGAAGTTTGGATTTTTTTAGCTTTAGTTATACAGAAGCCAATAACACCTGCCATTAACAGGAAAGTACTGCTTATAGTGCCCAACGGCGGACAGTGATTTACAGTTTAGAGCAATATTTTTCCGGTAAATAGATTAAGTGGTCAATAGCAACTTTAAGTTACCACAGGTACAATTTTATTGGAATAAGTGGAAAAGGCATAGGAAAGATTAGTATAGTACGATCATTTGGGGAGAGTGATCTGAGAAAGTAGCAAGGGATGGTCAATGAATTAACTACTGTATCAAAAGCCAAATGTTTAAAAATGAACAAGGTAGTACTTTACGGTCGAACCCGTTAGGACGAGACACTTGAACTAGCTAGACCATAAATTCGAATACTGACCGTGTGTCGTAAACATTTTTTTTTATACTGAACAAGAACAAGAACCAATTTGATTTTATTAAAGAATAAAACATGCTATGGTACTTGTAAGTTTGGAGTAAGAATGTATCGTTGTGACGCTGTCTATGTAAAATTCGAGGTTAGGTTTTGTGTCAGTTTGTATCAAACTGACGAAAAACCTAACCTGCTAACCTCGAATTGACATTGACTGACAGTGCCAGCGACAATATACTCCAATATTGCAAAATGAATACCACGAATTACTAGCGTTGCTAAGTGTTACCGGTCTAGCCTCCTAGGTCATTAAAACGTGCCTAATGGACTCACTGCTAAGCTGGTAGATAGTTGCTGCCAAACCAGTAATAGTACTTTATGTAACTAGTCCTCGAAGCCATTTGAGGACGTGTTGCATGCAAGGTTTTTTTGTATTAGCTCTCCAAACATTATAATATGAAGTTTCAATTACCATTAACGCGGCATTATATTAGGAGGCCGCGCGAAAATGTATTTTTCGCTCCTCAAACTGGTTACTTTGGAAACTGTCTAGGATCCTCAAAATGGCCATTTAGAGGCCTTGTACTTAAAGTCGTCATGGCAACTAATGTTTGAGTCCGCTAAAATGTTGCCATGACGACTTTAAGTACAAGGCCTCTAAATGGCCATTTTGAGGATCCTAGACAGTTTCCAAAGTAATCAGTTTGGGGAACGAATACAAAAAAAAAATTATACAATCGCACTGTATTGAATAGATTAAAACATATAACTTGAAAAGTCCAACAAGAAACTGATTTTCTATTTAAAAGCGGCGCGACTCAGTTCAAATATTACAATATGGCTAAATGTAACTTTTATAAGCAATACAAAATCTGATCCAATGATTAAAAATCGATCACAGCAGGAAAAACTTGCAAATTCTACAGTAGTCAAGCAAAACCACCGACACGAACAGGATCTGACAAATCGGATCGAACACGGGTGGGTCTTGTTTGACCATCAGACAAGATTCTCAAGAAGGCTTTATGGGTGGGCTGGACTTCCTTTAGGAGCTGCGGCCTCTAACAAGTGGTAGATTGACTGCGAACAATTTTTCAAGTGTTTGTACATAAATTTACACGTGCTTTGCTTTTTTATGTTGAAACGGCAAAGCCTTTATCATATACATTAGAAGGACGTGGCTTCGACTGAGAGTTTGTAAAGCTTCCTGGATGTGTCGCAGTTTTAAATGAAAGTTGAGTTACGTCCAATTTTCATATACCCCTAAACCACGATAATATTTCAGATATGAACGGGAATTTACCTATATGTAAATTATAACAAAAACAAATATTTATCTGGCTTGCTTGTTTGGAGTAGGTATCTAGTAGGATTGTGCAAATATTTTGATCAATTTCAGGTGCAACATCTTATTCTCGAGATAAAACGATAAAGTGTGCAATAGAAGCATGAGCAATTGTCAACACCTAAAAAGCGCAAATGATTCCATAGCTGGAAATGCGTTATAGCATTATTTTTCTTACACAACAAAAAACAGTTAATGCTCTTTATTAGTAGTCGTTTTATTAATAAAATAAATAATAATGGTGAGGCACTAACACCCCATGAAGGAGCTTGGCCTGCAAGGCGGAAGGTTAGAGCTTCCGTATCCTCGCTCTCACACCCGGCTGTCGCGTGTCAAATTCATGACACGTGGTGATGTGGTGAGCACCACGCATTAGACAGCCGCATTATTACCCCTTGTTCTTTCGAACGCAGGTTCCCAATTATTTAAAGCGACTGAGTAGGCCGCCCGCCAGGCATCGATCTGGGATTTGAACTCCAGACTTCCGCGCCGCAGTCCGATGCTCTAACCAACAGAGCCACGCTGGCTTGAGTCGTTTTATTAAGGAAGATAATTTTATTAAGCTCGGAGAAAGAACAAAGACAGAATTCGTAATGAAGAGGCATTAACGCAAGATACAAAAAGATATGTTGTTCGGCAAAAGTAGAACAGACAAATAACGGACATACTGCGACTTAAGCGACTACTAAAAATTAAAAAGAGGGGCTACAGGCAGACGCAAATGAAGACACAAATGTTGTGACATACCAATCTATTGAATTAATGACCACGAGTGAAAGACAGAACTAAGCTGCAAGCCCAATCGATAGATTTGAGGCTTCTCCATGACAATGCAAAGCCCTATACTACGATATTTCAATGCCACTACCACATATTTGTACCAATGAACAAGCACTAGTAGAAATAAAGTTCTAATACGATGATCAAGCGAAATTTTGTGCAAGAGACTCAGTCAAGAAACTTCCATTTTAGAGGCATTAGGAAGTTCTTAAGTTCTTAGAGAGAGAGAGAGAGAGAGAGAGAGAGAGAGAGAGAGAGAGAGAGAGAGAGAGAGAGAGAGAATACTTCGAATATTGGCAGTAATTATTTTGTGAATATTTTATCTCAATAAATATTAACAATATTTCGGTTCATATCTGAACTAACCTCGTAGATACATTCAAAACATATAGTTGTGGGTGGTGTACAGATAATGTACAATTAACCAAAGGAGTGCACGGCTTCGGAGGTTAGAGCGTGGCAGTAGATGATTTTCAAGCCAAGGCCGAACAAGGAACTTGACAAATGCACGACTGGACGACCGAATCTCAATTGGTGTTTTTCCGAAAACGTATAGGTCAGCAGTGGCCCACGTTTTTGATGAACAAAGAAAGAAATTATTGCAAGGTCGAGATTTTGTATTCAGGAGCTTGGATCGATGAGAAGCTATAGTGAAACAGTCGTATGAAAGCCATTGCGTACACATGAAAGCAAATAGGGCATCGTATAGAGGCGACTGCGTGGCTGACGTGTGAGTTCGAGAGCCAGGTGCAAATTGCGGCACCAAGCGGGTAACTTCTAAGCGCACAGCGTGTAGTGGCTGAGAAAGCGGATGGGACATATATAGACTACAACTGTGTCAACGGAGCGAGTTACCGTAGGAGATTTCCGACAGCAGGGCAGTCACCCTGTAAAGATACTAGAGACATCTCGACAGCTTGAGGTTAAAAGGAAAGATCGCCGAGCAGTTGGCGGACGAGCTAACGTTGAGGCAGTCGGCAGACTTTGGAGGTGTTACTTTCCTCGTCGGCGAAGAAGGCGCGTACTAGACGCGATGCTAAACAGACGGTTCGCGTAAGGAAGACGGCAAGGCCAGCCTTCGGTCAGAGGTAAGAACTGCAAAGCAAAGCTATCCATTCGGATGGTTATGCACTCTAGAGTATCGCTACTTTCAGACAGCAGGTCTGCGCTTATAGCGCTGCGTAATATGTGCAAACCCACAGAGCTCCAGTCAGAGGTGTGGCAAGCGGTCATGACACTTCGCGGACGAGTTCGATTCCACTGTACAAAGGCACATTTCGGCATCAATGACTCAAGCGGGCAGAAAAATTGGAGAAGAATGCTTTACCAGGTTTAGAGGAGAGATTAATTCCGAATCTCGAGGCAAGGAGTAAATTTACCAAGCTCTAAACTGATACATTATCCAGCTCTTGACCGGTCAAGGAGGCTTTCAGTTCTGCCTGGTGCAAATCAGGAAGACCGATGACGATGCATGCGACTGCGGCGAGAACGGCGAGCACGATTGAAAACGAATAACGGGCGGGAAGGTAGTTTAGATATAATAACAATAACATGAAGCATGACCAAAATTTAAGCTTTTAAATTCAAGATTGAAATATTGTTATCATCGTTATTTAATCGAGTGTGTTGTAAAACGTGTTAACAACCGGTGTAGTACCGATAGGTGGACACAATTTAGACACAAAATTAATATTTTGTACATGCAAGAAGATTAAAAACAAATTAGTTGCAAGGAATTAAACAACATGAAATATATAAACAATAAAATAACCACTAAGAAGGTTAATAAAGGGCAGTATAATATTTGAGGATGTTGAAAAACCCTATTAACGATTTAAAGAACGAACCGTTGTTAGTCGTTAACATACTCAAAACTATAAGTAAATTTTCAAGTTTGAATGAAGAGAAAGTTCTGCAACTGCTATGGGTTTTATTCAGAATTATTTATAAATAATTTAAAAATAGTATCTCTACATTATTAATAAAACATCACTCTATACGCATTTAATAGACTTATCAAGACATCCTACAAGGAAGTAGTCCTTGGTGATTTGGTTTAGACTAGATTTTCGTATTATACTCTATTCTATATTAAAATGGCAGTACATTCGTTAATACTTAAACGTATTATAGTCAATAAAATGTGTGTTTAGTACTTATGTACTTACATACATTATCTGTTTCGTTCAGGGTCAAAATACCTGATGATTATCGTCGATTGGTGAAAATACCAAGAAGAATTCAAAGGCTTTCCAAGAAAATGTTGAAGATTGCACTCACACTTCAAATATTTATTGGTAATGTTAATATTTTTTCTGGCACTAGCAAGTCGTTAGAAAAAAGCTACTACGAGAGTTTATGCTATCAGGAAATACCTCTCAGCATGGATTTCGAGAAGATCGATCCCGCTTCGACTGAATGTTTTCTGTGGTCTAGATAATTAGAAACAGACGTAAATATAATCTGTCTAATTGGTTTGTTGTTATTAATTACGGTTACTCATTTGATAAGCTGAATCGGAACCCACTATGGTTAATCAGGCGTGATAAAGGTCAATACCTGATTATAATCACTCAAAGTCTATACACGATTTGGAATAAATAGAGAAACTAAAGCAATAGATTCTGATATAAATCAGAGCTATCCTTTGTAGCTATCTTTATTTAACATGTACAGGATGGGTTGCGTCGGCCCCATACTTCTTAGAACTTCAATCCAAAGTACACAGTTCGACCCAGGAAATCTTAGCAAGACCAATGCTGCTATATGGAAGTGAGGGTGTCAGAGAAATACAATCCAAGCAGCGCAAATAAAATGTTTAAGACCTGTAAGTAATAGAGAGATGTTGCAGAAAGTTTTTGCAGAATATAGACTTATTTGGCTCAAATATGTTTTCAGAACGGAAGACCATAGGAAGTCCATAGTGCTTACAGGAAAGCAAAACGTGGCTAGAACTACGAAAGGACGAGCGGGTCAATTCTCTTGAAGACGGAACAGATCTAGATCTGTAGATTCAAGAAAATGACGATGATATTGATAGTGCAATTTGGCTTGTTAGACTCGAAAAGGCACGTTAACCTTAGGTTCCGCTATCTGCTGGCGCCGTCCCTTTCCAAAAGCTCCCTGAGAGCGGAAATATAGGTCTGGGCCATCTGCAGCGTCTCGAATTTGCTGAGCTTGTGGTCGGCGTCGAGACTGGGGATGACCTGGCGCAGCCTGTCGAAGGCCTCGTTGAGACCGTTCATCCTCCGCCTTTCGCGGGCGTTGGCGGCGAGGCGCCTCTTCTTCATCACCGTCGGCGACGGTGGCCGGTCGCGCACCACGCTCTTCTTTCTGCCTCCCCGCGCTGTCCGCTTGTCCGGGTGGACTTTGTTTATATCCGTGGGGCTTCTGGGATCGCACTTGAAGCTGAAGCCGGCGTAGGAGTCGCTCAGCGATCCTAAGTCGCTAGTCGCCGACACGAAGCTGTCATAGGTGTTCACGTCGTACGTATCGGGTTGGTCGCTGAAACGGTCGTCGAAAAGGCGCCCGGCAGCAGCCGCTCTGGGGGGCTCTTGGCCGTACCTCGTCGGGGACAGGCTGAAGAGGTTCAGAGAGTTGATTTGGAAGTGGTCCAGGTGCGGGTTTGAAGAAAGGGCTCGTTCCGGGGGCAGGTATTGGCTTTCTGTGCCATCGGAGGAGTAGCGGTTGAAGTACGACTTCATCACGTCCATCGTTAGTCTGAAATTTAGAAGATGTTACTATAAATAGTTTTTTTTTGTGTGGATAAGGTTTACACATATAGGCATCTTAGATACCGACTGCTATTGCTAGAATATGGTCAAAGCGTTACTAGAATTTTGCCCACATAAATAAACAGTAAGTATTTCAAAATTGCACAAACAGAGCAGATCTTGATTTTGTAAATTTCTTAACAGAATAGAGGTAACAATTACCAATAAGTATACACTTTCACTTACATAATCAAATTACACATAGTTTGTATAACGCTTAAGAACTGGTATCGGAGCCACGAGCCACTGCCACTGCAGCTACAATATGACACATCTGTCTCATCTATTGCTTTTTATCATTATACTCTACTCTATAATTTAATTACAATGCTTTTAAATGGCATATACCATAGCATATAATAATAATAATAATAATAATAATTTATTTATTAGCCACACTTGGGAAACAAATTAGAATTTCGTACAAATACTTTATTATTTCGCGATGGTTAAAAGGTCCACATTTAGCATGTTCGTACAAACACACGAACAGCTGATCTACCATGTGGATCTGGTTTAAAAACTAATAAACTAAATATATATATAGCCATGCCGATGCTAATGCTCAACAGAAACTCACATAAACAATTGTAATACCTGCAGCTCATGGGTCTACAAATTTAAATGAAAAATAAGTACGAATATAAAATGAGGAAGAAAATTATCTACTCATTCTGCAGGCTGTGATTTAAAAGAAGATCTTGCTGTCAAAATTTGGAATTATCACATAACTGGAAATCACTTCAATTTGGATGACTTACAGACTGTTTCACAAGAAACTTTTGGAATTTCAAAGAGTGTTGCAAGAAAATTCACTGTTTACCATACAGGGTACACTGTCGGATTGTGGTTGTAGTTTAAGTGTATACGACAAAATTGAATACAAGGGTTATAACACCATAATTGGCGGTACTTTTAAAAAGTGAATGGTAAATCAATTACTTTCAGCAATAGCTGCTTTAAATGGTAGGTTTATTGCTGTAATGAATAATGTTCCTTGGCCTTTAATGGCAATGTAAAAGTCACAAACTTCTAATTGTTCAAAAGTAGAAGCGGGGAATCGTGAAAAAATATTTTAAATGTAATAATAATAATAATAATAGTTACTTTATTCACCCAGTTACAGAATAAATACATAACAAAACTAAATTAAAATTATAATTGTAATTCAATGGCATCAAGGTGCTTATTAAGCTTAGTTTTAAACTGACAAAATCCCAGCCCAAATATATCCAATTCGTTACAAAACTGGTTGTACGTGTAACACATGGTAATCAGCGGACTATAAAAATTATAATTAGTTCTCGGATTGCCATACGAGCAAGATCATTGTTACGTGTGTTAATACAAGGTACACGTATATTTAATTTGGCTAACAATTCCGGTGTAGAAGTTAGATTATTTACTATTTTAAACAAAAACACAGTGATTAATTGAACTCTTCTTAATTTTAGAGAAGAATATGAGAATACAGATAATAATTCAGAGTAGCTACTGTCAAATTTTGGGAAGTGAAGTGAGGTTATAAAGTTATTATACTTCTTTCTTTGCAGGTAAAGTGCTTTAAATAATACAATGTGTACTAATTTCTTTTGATACCTAATTTTGACAACTACCGGCTACTTATCCACTGCCATTTTCTTGTTATGACATAAGTTATTATAACAGTTTTAACCTCTGAGAAATCGATTAGGAACTAATAACAGTAAATTTAAGGTCATAGATAAAAATATTGTATGCAAACTTGTGCTAAAAGTGTTATTGCACTTGACATGTTATAAAACTGCCTACGGCTTCGTTTCATAATTTTCATGCATCGCGCTATAAACAGTCACTTTTAGCACTTGCATCATAAATAGCTATTATGTTGGTAGTCATTGGCAGTTGAAGTGGCAATTTACATCCCATAGCTTAATAGCAATGCCATTTTAATAAATCGGCAGGCAACCAGCCGCGGCTACGCCTTGGCTTGTACTTGCCTACCTCAAATGCTAGGGTAAGGACCTACCTATATTTCTTGTTACTTAAATAGCTAATATTTATTTATGTTTATATTTATCTTAGAAAAATAGCGACAAGTCGTTGTATGGGCTACAAACTTTTTTTTTCTTCTAAATCTTAAATGAATTCAAGAATTTCTCCCTCTCCGCACCTAACACTCTAAACCAATAAACGCTGCAAAACAATATTGTAGCTAAGAAAGAAATAATATTCTTCCCAGAACAGTTCTCCATCATCCTTTTATGCTTCACGTACCTCCTGGATAAGGGTATGTAATTTTCGTTCTCTTTGTATAAATTGATAAAACTATGGTTGTAGTATAATAATGAAAATAAAATTTAAAAAATATAAGTACAAACTAAATGTTGTAGGTATTCATAAATTACAGCGAGATACCCGTTTCCACCACTTGGGGATGGAATTTCGGAAATACTTTCTAACCCATTTTATTTTAAACTGGACTTATTACCCCTTTTCTCTTTTACTCTCTTTTTACTACTTTTGGAGTAAAATTTAACGAAAAAAAAACCTTAAAACCACTTTTTACAGGTTAAAAAACCACATATATGCCAAACAGAATGGTCTGATTCAATAAACACAGAAGATACAATAGGTTCTATAATTCACCCCTAAATCCAGATTGGCACTTTTAGGGGTTGATTCATGTGAATTGCGTTTTTAAGAACATGTATAGGTAACCTTTCTAAACAAAAACAAAATCCATATATCATCAGGCCTAAGAGATATCTAGAGATTCATGAACATATATTTGTTCCCTTTTCATCATATCCTTTGGGATAGAATTTCAAAAACTACTTTCTGAACACTTCTTTGCATAACTAAAGGACTCTTTCTGCAAAATTTCAAGTTTCTGGTACCAAAGATTACGGCTGTGCCTTGTTGAGTCCATATTTTATGTTTCATACATATAGATTACAGCAGAATAGCCGTTTCAATCCCTTGGTGGTAGAATTTTTGATTGCTTTCTACCCCATTGTATTCTAAATTGAAACTATATCAAAAACATAAATAATTTGAAGCTTCTTACCCATCAGTTTTACAGCTTTAGGGGCAAAATAAAAAAAAAAGATCTATATGCCAGAAAAATAATGTTTTAACTCAACAAAGACAGGAGATACGAAATGTTTTAATTCCCCCTTTTAACCCCTATAGGGGTGAAATTAAAAAACCCTTAAACCTCTTTCTAAAGATTTTAAAAATACATCTATATGGCAAAAAATAATGTTTTAACTCAACAACCATAGAAGATTAATAGGATAATAGGTTCTATAATTTACACTAAATGCACAGTCGCACCTTTAGGGGTTGATTATGGTAAAATGCTGAAATGTGTTTAGATATTTGTATTGGCAATCGCTGCAAGTAAACACCAAGTCGATGTCTTATCGGGCATAAGAGATACTGAGCAATTCGTGAAAACACATTTTACCCCATTTTACCATATTAGAGTTCAATTTCAAAATATCTCTTGCCTCTTGCCAAATTTCAAGTTCCTAGTACTATATTTGGTTCATGAAACAACATTCTCTAGTCTATTTAAGCTTAAGCTTAAGATACGCTTAAATATAGTACCAGTGGGTACGGAGCTGTGTTGATTTGTCAAGGCTTTGTCTTTCATTTATATGTATATACAGTGTCGAAATTAAGTAAGGCAAATCTTCGATTTTGGGAAAAATCTTGAAGAGATGTAGTGATTTAAATTGCAGTGTGTATTTTAAAGTAATTTTCAGATTTTTATATCATTTGTTTTAAATGTTATAACATTAACAATAATTTTTTTTAAATGACAACCTATACATTTTTTCATTTAAGTGTATTTGGGTAGTAAGTTTTAATGTTTTCAACGGTATAAAATTTTAAATAGGTTACATTAGAAAAAAATTAGAAAAACGGCTTTAAAGTTTATATAGTAATGTAACGATTCTACAGCCGGGTCGTTGCCCCGGACATATGATTCAGCCCCGAACGTTCCAGAACTTCTTGGAGCAGCTAGGCCGCTGCGAATATATGTGAGTCACCGAAGTCGAATACTCGAAAGGCGACCTTGCAACCAGATGCAACGGGTGACTCACGCGTTCGGGAACATGCTCGAGGTCAACACATGCGAATGCCGGAATGTACGAGTAAAATCTGGAATGTTCTAGACGGAAATTATTCGGATATATAAATACGCGCCGCAGGAATAAGAAATCAGTTCTCATCAGACTCGAAGCGCGCGTGATATAAACGAACCGTGTGTATATAACCCCAGTGAAATAAATAACAAATAAATATAACCATATAAATCCTTAATGTTTAAGTTGTGAATAAATAGCCACATAAATTAGTTGATGTTTAATTCAGCGCAAATAAATAAATAGTGTATCGTTGTTAGAAATAGTTCGCAGTTTAAGTAATTTGTGTTCTGCATTGATAATTCTTGTATTTGTAAATAGTCGTAATTAATCGTGTAAATAAATGTTTAATACAAGAAGCCTTGTATAATTTTTAAATAGCCCGAACGGTAAAATCGTAACAGTAAATTAAATTAACAGAGCAATTCTAGTTACGTCGGTTTAAAACAATAAAGTTAGTGTAAGTGACACGCGCACTCCCTTGAAGTAATGCTAACGCGGTTCCAGGGGGGAATGGAAGCAGAACTTAGCAAAAAACGCATAATAAAAAGAAAAAAGCAAAAAAGAGCAATTCTAGTTACCTGGGTATAAAACAAAAAACTTATTAGTAACTACTTTTGACTTTGACAATTTTATACCGTTGAAAACAAATTAAAATTTGCTACCGATATAAATAAAAAAATCTGTCATTTAAAAAATTATTGATATAAAAATCTAGAAATGACTAGCACAGGCGCTGCAATTTAAATTGCGTTACTTAATTTCCATACTGTATATATACAGAGTGTCTATAAAAGACGGTCTGGTCAAAAGGGCTTTGAGAGTACATGTAATAAGCAATATTACTGCAACATTGTTTTATGACCAATTAATTTAAGATTAACCAACGTAACCTTTAAACAAAGATTAGTCATTTTGTAGGGATATATTTCTAACTAATTTTGAAACTAATTCAATTAATAGTAGTGTGTATACTAAGGCACTGAAGTTTAGCTTTTTACCACATGAGGGATAAAAAGAAACTTCCGTGGCGAGGAGTACATTATGTTTTACTTGAAATCGAGAAATCGTGAAATTACTAAATTTTAATCAATCTTTATAGGTTATGTTAACGTCGGTTGACGTTTATCTGTCGTCTCGCCACCGACAAAAAGTCATAAAACAATGGATTACTTCACTGCCGATTTCTCGTATTTTAATGACGATTTCGGCGTACTTCACTGCCGATTTCAAATAATAGTATATTATGTTATTAGGAGCAAAAGTTATATTTTATGTGGCGTAGCTGGACGGTACAGCCGAGCCACATAAAAATACTTTTGCTCCGAATAACATATAGCGTTTTTTCTTTAAACGTTTATAATAAAATCCGAAGAAAATTACTATATCTCGTCAGCGGCAGATAATATTATCCGCCGCTGATGAGCGGCAGATAAAGTCGTCAGCGGCAGATAATAACTTTTTTGCATTACTAGTCTCAGAACGCATCGTTATTGGCCTATTTTTAGGTCGTGAAGTTGATTTTCTCCACCAAGGGAGAGAAAGTAAAATAAACAATTTTCACCGTGGTAACTAATAAATTGCTAAGTTACCAAATATGGCTATTTTAATTTTGACGTTTTAAAGAGCTGTATTGTCAGGTTGACAGTTGAAATATTTTCGAAATTTGTTGGGAATTTAGGTATTAAGCTGTTTGGTAGTGCATAAAATAGTATATACACCACGGTAGCGAAACGTCTTATAACCTTCGCGCTTTAGATACTTCGCGCTGCGCGCTTAGTATCTAATATGCGCTCAGGTTATAATACTGCGCTTCGCTACCTTGATGTATAATATACTATATCTACCGCTCGTCAGCGGCAGATAATATTATCTGCCGCATGGCAATAAAGTGACAGTTTAGCATTATCAATCCAGCAGGATAATGACACATTTTACTGTCGTTTGAAGAAAAAATTATTTAAATTATGACTATGGGAACAAATTTGTTTCCAATTTTTAGGATAAATGTAGGAAATTTGCAAAACTGTCAGAAATAAGAAGGACAGAAATCATAACACATTTTACAATGCTTAAAGGGCGGCACCATTCATAGCCCTATTGGCCAGACAATCTTTTATAGACACTGGTTATATAGATATAGATGATTCACGAGAGAAAAGTTGAGCCCTCAATGCCGCTAGACTTTTTGGGTGAATTATTTGTAATAACACACGCGTACCATACAAAATGTTATTCAAGACCTCAATAAATATCTAAAAACACATACATTTTGTATTGATAGCTGCGAAAAAATCAAAGTGCCAAATTAATTGGAAGTCAGCTAAAGTACCGAGAGATCAAATACATTTATAGAGTCGCCTGTGATTCGTGTTATACGTTTGATGGTACTGAAATGTATTGTTGGTGGCACTGTCAGTTTTTATATCAAGTTCGAGGTTAGTGGGTTAGGTTTTGTTTGTTATTTGACACAGACTGACGTAAAACTTACCCTGTTAATCTCAAATTGTACATAGTTTGACAGTGCTGCTAACAATACAGTATCTAACTAGTGAGTTATGGTTTTTACTTCACTAGTGGGTTATATGCCACTAAAATCGATCGAATAATAGCATTATACCTAGAAGGTGATGGATAATAGTTATTTATGGTAGAAGTGATTTCATACTGTTTTGTGGAATTAAACATGAAAAATGTCTGCGAAATAGATTTCAAACTGTTGAATGTCGTTTAAAGGCAAGTACAACTGTCAAAATAGAAATATTTTTCAGCTGTTTTGAAGAGAAAGATGACTTCTTTTTAGATCAGGTGGTTACAATGACTGAAGCCTAGTTTCCGCATTGCGATGAAACAAAACAGTAATAGATGGAGCAGAAACGTTCTACTTCTTTCCACTCGAACAGAATGGAATACAAAAATCCACAGGAAAGGTAATGGGCCGCTTTCTTGAATAAGCAAGGTGTAATTCTTCATAAAAAACTATTACTAGGGAGTGTCATAGCTCAACATTGGCAAGGAATTGAATAAGGTTTGACCTGCTTGAATATCCTGCTTACTCTTCAGATTTTACACTATTCGTTGTTTTTATTTCTTAAAGTAAGAAAACATCTGAAGAAAATATGTAATCAAGAAGTTATTTAGAGTCAATTTAGAGTGCAGAACACTGGCTTGCAGAATTTATTTGACAAGTTAACGAGCATTGCTGGATTAAAAGCTGATTGTACTAAATAGATAAGTTGCTTTAGTTGTTTGGTCGAGACTTTATTAATATTTCCTCGTAGAATGTAAAAATATTAAGTGTGTTAAATATATTTCGTAATCTCAGCCATCCGCTTTTTCTATAGTAAGAGCAACTATAAACCGTTCAATAGTTATTTGCCAAGTAGGTAGACATGGAATTTTGTTTTTATGTTTAATAAAACTAAAACTCCCTAGAAACTCTTTCTGACACTTTGTCAGAAGCAGCTGTTATGTACAGGAGGCTCACGAAAGTGTCTAATTTGACATTTTGAGGTTAAACATGCAATGTTGTCAGTCCTTTCATACTTTGTTTGCCACTAGGCATAATATGTATGGACATCGCCGTCATGGATATCTATCTGTCAACAAATTGTAGTACTAAAGTAAGTATGCCAAAAGTCATTAAAGGTGACACAAAACTACAAATTACAAAGGCTTACAGGCATTATAAAGCCGACAGGCCCGATCTCAGTGAAACTGAAATCTTTGCCCGGCTTATAGTGACTTTTGGGATGCAAGTATTTATGCATAAAACTTAATTGTTGCTTTAATTTTCGGCTTTGTACTGTTTTAGATATCTGAAAGAACTATTAGAAATACTATGGGGCGGAACAATTTTGAAATTAAACCTTTTGGCCCACGACCTAAAAATGATACATACTATTTGCAACATACGCACTGAAGAAGTAGTTAACAATGCGAGACAAATTGTGCAAGAACAACCACACGTATCTGTTCGCCATTTAGGACAGCAATTAAATGTTTCATATTCAACATCTCATAAGATATTAAGAAGCAATTTGCATTATTTTCCTTACCGGTAGCAAGTGTATCAGAAACTGCTGCCAAACGATCCTCCGGTTAGATTGGAATTTTGTAACTGGTTTATCAATAATTTAGGAAATAACGATAATGCGTTTGAGAAAACTTTCTTTACTGATGAGGCATACTTCTATTTATCTGGCTATATTAATTCACAAAGTATGAGGATGTGGAGCGCTGAGAATCCCAATTTTTATGTTGAAGAACCGCTTCACCCACAAAAAATCGGGGTTTGGGCTGCAATTAGTAAAAGAAGAGTTATAGGTCCTATATTTTTTGAAGGTAATTGAGTGCAGCAAAACGATTAAATTTTATTTTAATAGTTCAAATTTTAGGTTTTCTAAATGCACAACTATTTCATACTGAAATTTTGTCGCCGTTTTTTGAAGAGTTACGTGACAATGAATTACAAAAGGGTTACGTACTTTCAATAAGATGGGGCATAAATTTACTTGGAGAGTTTTACAAAACAGAGTTATTAGTCAAAACATGTCTACAGTGTGGCCCCCGAGGTCTTGTAACTTAACTCCCTGTGATTTTCTTCTGTGGCCATATTTAAAAAAAATCCATTCTTTAACTTCCACTGGACAATATTCAGCAGCTTTAACAAAGAAGTAATGGAAAAAATGAAGAAATCAATAATAATGGCGTAATATTAAGATTTGAGAATAGAACGAGTTAAGGAGTTTACTTTCTTAGGAACATTAATCTCTGAAAACTTAAATTACACACAAGGAATGAAATCAAGGTTAATAAAAGCATCGAGATGTCCGGGCGCGTTAAATAGTATAATGTCCTTAAGATAAATGTCGCGAAATGCAAAACTACGACTTATAAGACAGTTTTTCGACCCACGGCTACGTACGCATGTGAAACATGGAAGATGAATGTGGCAGACCAAGATACGATAAGTAGGTGGGAGAGAAAAATGCTGAGAAAAATATTTGGAGGGACTCGGACGGATGATGGTTGGAGAAGACTTACAAACAAAGAGGTACAAAAGAAGTATGGAGAGCCAAATATAGTAGACTTCATTAAAGCTCGAAGGTTAAGATGGTTTGGGCATATATGGAGAATGTCAGATGGAAGAGCTACTAAGATAGTATTGGAAGGCAGAGCGCATAAAACTAGAAGAAGAAGCGACCAACGAATAGGTGGAAGGAGGCAGTAATGGAAGACATAGCAAGGAAAGGAATAGAAGACTGGAGAAATAAAATCATGAATAAGGAACAATGGAGACAGATTGTTATGCAATGGGCGTAAAGTGGCTTGTAAAAGCTTTATTTATACTGAAAAAATACATAAATTGTAATATTTAAATATTTTTGTATACAATTTATAATTACAATAAAAAAACGACTTATATACCATTATTCCTACTCAACAAAGTATGAAACGTATTCAGAATCAGCAATTTGTCTTTCATGAAATTTATCTTAACCAACAATAAAAGTGGCACAAAATCCAAAACCAAATCTGGCAACCACGTTTTGTACATTAACATAAAATTATCATTTTGTATAAAATGAGCATAACCTAACTTTTGTTAATGACTGACAGTATATTTACAGGGTGAAATTCATCACCCTAACATGGCCTCCTATCTGGCAAATAACTATTGAACGGTTTATAGCTCTGTTGAAATTAAAAATTGAGGTTTTGTAATTTCTTATTTCAGAATATCTAAAAAACCAAATTGAGTGTTTGTTGAACTCCTTGAGTAGTTTTATGGTGTATAAAACATGTACATTGATAATTTTGAAATAGTATCTTGGAAAAATAATATGGAATTATAGCTACGTTTTATTGAAAATAATAAATAACGAAAAGCATAAATTATATTGGGATAGATAACTAAGAACACTTGTTACTATAAGAGCTAATATATCAGATATGGTAGTCTAGGATAAATTACATCAGAAAGTAATTAGTATTGATGTCGCTGTACCCCTGAATAACAATCTACAATTCACATATGCTACCAATGTTAATAATATTTAGACTTAACAACAGAAATTAAAGGAATTTGGAAAGTAAAATGGTACGAATATACCCACTAGCAATACTGGGTTTGTTCAAAAAACATGTGACTGCCCTAAATACGAGGGATTTGTGCATGGCTTAAAGAACAGTTCGACGATAAATAGTTGTCCTAGACAAAGGTTATTGCTTGGTCGAAAATGTTTTAAGATAAGGAAAACAGTGTGGAGAACGAACTTCATATTTAGAGGCTAAGAACACCTGCAACTCCTGCTTGATTCACAGGGTGTATTATATGCCAACCTTCTCTTGGTCTAAAAAACATTAACGGGGAGAACTATCATCTATTTCGACCATTGATGATTGTTTGGGCGGTCAGAAATTCAAAATTAATGCTGAAGCTGTGTAAGGTTAGATACATGGACAACCAAAAGCCGTCTTTAAAAGTGGCATTGACAAGCTTCCAGATCATTGAAGAAAGTGGATTGTAGTCGACGGGAACGATTTTGGAAACTAGAATTCTATGTATAATCATTGTAATGCTAACACAGATGTTCTAGACAAATTCATATTTGAACCACCTTCGTATAAATGAAATAAACCCTCCAATCAACAAATAGGTCGTTCTGCATACATGTCATATTGTAATTTGCTTTTTAAGTGCTAAATAATCATGAAAATGGTATAATATATAATCACAACCTTTATTGATAATATTGGTAGCAAGAATACTATGTTTAAATAATCAACGTGTAAATATTTTGAATTAACAAAATGCAGTAAGAAGTCTATAGTCAATACTAAAATACTCGAGTTAGAGAAAGACCTGATTCTATTTCTAAGAAGACGAGTTAATAAAAGTTTAGTACTTCGTAATCAGATCTGCTACACTCAAGGCACATTGCTAATCCTTATGCGAACAATTCTGTAATTAAGACTGTACTTTTAGTGCAAGTGCTCTTAAAATAAAAAAAACATAAAGAAGCAAAATGAAGTTTTTAATAAACTAATTGAACTGTGATCCAACATCAACTTATTCCATTAACTCCACACTGCTTTTAAGACACACTTCTTTAACTCGAAGAGGCAGTTACTTAAAACTGTTGCGAATTTTCTTAATTAAAGAAGATTTATTATAAATTTTTTAAATATTTAAACATTATTTCACAAATTTTCCACATAAAGGATTTGTTTTAAAAGTCCCCAAAAATATATGTCTACAATTCTTACATTAGGAATCCCTGGCGTCTATGAAGCTGGACCATTTCTGTTGATCAAGTTATCATGAAATCCCCAATTTAGCCAGTTAACAACAATACGAGAATTATGTGCAACCATCTTATTAAAAATGCATCGAGGTAATTAAGAGGTGGATCATCTAATTTATTTAATTTAAATAAATAAACATACATACTTGGATATATTTGGTCAGTGGCGGCTTAGATGTTGCCGTTATTATAAAAAAATATGAACCTATATTATTCCAAGGTAAGAAATACCACACCATGTGTTTATCTTAACAAAATATTGCTGTTAATTTAATATTCTAAAATGAGAATTAGTGCCGTTCCAACATCTAGCATTTAGCTCTGATAACTTTATTTCTAAAAAATGTGGCTTTATCAGAAAATATAATATCGTGATAAAAATATTCGTCTCTCATTATTTTACTTTTACCCATATACAAAAATTAAGGCAGTTTGAATTATCTACCGGTTCCAAGGTTTGATTAAAATTAGGTATCTGTAATTTTGACCTAATATAATGGAATTTTCCTTGTCCTTTTCAACCTCAAAATGATGCATATATTCATACTAGTTGCAATTGTCACCGAATTTTAGTTAGAATTTAAAACAACAAATACTTTAAATGCTCGTTATAACTTTTAAACGAAGCTCTTAGCCAATTTTATGAAATAATTTACAATATTTTCGACTCTGTAGTTCCCACAACAGTACAGTATAGGTCAAAGTATAAACCATGGTTCACAACGGAAATAATTCAGCTATTAAAGTTAAAGCACTCACTTCATAAACTAAGACAAGTTTCAGATGAATATAATAATAGGTACGTTGAAATTAGACAAAGGTTAAAATCACTTACTAATACGGCTTACAAAAAGTATATAAAAACTGCTGAAGATGCTATTTGCTATGATCCAAATCAGTTTTGGTCATATACTTATTTAAAAAGCTCAAACTGTAGCTGCTGCTTCTATGGAACGGAATGATCAAACTTACAAAAATTCAGCTATCCCGGATGCTTTTGGTCAGTATTTTCAGTCAGTTTATAATAATAAGAAAGCTTTATATGATACAAATTTTGTCGAACTAGACACTGGGGAGCGATTTAATGCACATATCGAAAATAAGTGACGTAGACTTTAAACACACTGTGAAATTGTCAAAACCAAAAAAATCCGTGGGAATTGATGGTATACCACCGTATATCATTAAGGGCTGTAGTCAGTAGCTCAAAAAACCGCTTTTATATATTTTTAACTTAGCACTTAAAACTTCCACCTTCCCAAAAATCTGGAAAGATGTTACTGTCACTCCAATACCTAAATCTGGCGAAAAATCTCTGATTACCGACCTATTGCGATTCTTTCGGCACCAGAAAAACTTTTCGAACAAATAATAAAGACCAAATTGTATACTCATTTTTCTTCACAAATAACAGAATTTCAACATGGCTTTGTTGACAAAAAATCAACTATAACAAATCTCTTAAATTTTATTAGCCACATAAATCAAAGTTTGGAACAAAGATATCAAGTAGACTGTGTATATACGAATTTCAAAAAAGCATTCGATAAAGTTGATCACGATATACTTTTACGAAAACTTAAGCAATGTGGGCTGTCTAACAGCATGTTGAATTTTTTCGCTTCATATTTATCGGCACGTAGTTTTGTGGTCAAATTCGACGGTAACAAGTCAGGCAAATATACAGCTAACTCGGGTGCCCCACAGGGATCAAACCTAGGACCTGTATTATTTACAATATTTATAAATGATTTAGTTCATTGTGTGCAGCACTCGAGTTGCCTACTATTTGCAAACGATTTAAAAATTTATAAAAATGTAAAAAATATTACTGAATGTACACTACTGCAACAAGATATAGACAGGATCTATAACTGGAGTATTGAAAACAAACTGTTGTTTAACATTAGTAAATGCTCTATAATGTCATTCATACGTTCTACTCAGCCGCTCGAGTTTGACTACAGACTGACTGATGAGTTTTTAAAACGAATTTCGAAAACTAAGGATTTTGGAGTGACTTATGACAACCGACTGAAATTTAGAGATCACGTGGACGCAGTAGTTGCGTCGGCTTACAAAATCCTAGGATTTATTATTAGACAATCATCACAATTTTCCAATGAACGCACACTGTACTTTACACAGCTTAGACCTAAGCTTGACTATGCTTCAGTAGTATGGTCCCCACATTTATATGTGGAGATTAACAAAATTTAAAAAGTGCAAAAAAGATTTTTAAGATTCCTATATTTTAAGAAACACAGGATGTATCCAAATTATCATATAATTAGAACAACAATGCTGTGTCAAGAATTTCAAATTATGTCTCTCGAAAACAGAAGAAAAGCTCAACCCATTCTAGTTTGTTATAAATTGTGGAATTTTGAGATCAAGGATACATATCTTTTATCTTTTTAAAACATAAATGTTCCTTTTAGAGCTACAAGATCTGCAAGTCTATTTAATATCCCCCTCGTCACTTACTCGGTACACACTCCCATGCTTGATATGCAGCGACTAGTAAATGAGCTGTGTCAAACCGATATCAATTTAGATCTTTGTTTACCTTACGCTCTCTTTTCAAAAATCATAAACAAATATTACGGTTTTTGACAGGTTTCTTAAATATTTAGTTAGTGGCTCCTGATCTTCCTGGTTTTTGTTTTTTTTTTGGCTTTCAAGTTTATTCTGCTGTTTCGATTTTTGTATTTTAGAATTTTCTGGTACTCGAACTGTATATAGAGTGTCTCAAAATTGAGGCCCGTGCTTCTGGGATTTGATTCAGGGGGCTAAAAGAAATCGAAAATAAAGAGTGGAAAATTTTCCGTTTGTCTTTTGTTATCGACTTATCAATAAAAAAACAAATTCGAAGGCCATTTTTTAAAGTGCTAAAAAATGGGATATCTATTTACGTTACCATTGACGAAGATTGCCAAAGATCTTCGCGCACTACGTCGCGAAATAATATTGATATTCTTGTTTGACGGTTGTAGAAAAAATATTGTTTGTATTGCGTGCGCGAAGTGTTTTTTGTGCGTTCGAAGTGGCATTCTCACGCACAAAAACACCCACTTCGCGCACTTAATACAAAAATTACTATTTAACATCGCCATAACCACCTTATTGAATTATGCTACACATCAAATTAGAGCGACCGGGCGATACAAGTTATTATTTACATTTCCATCAATGACTCGAAAACAAATGACAATCGGAAAATTTTCCATTCTTCATTTTCCATTTCTTTTAGCCCCCTGAATCAAATCCCAGAAGCACGGGCGTCAATTTTGAGACACCATGTATATTATACCTTCGTAAAGATCTAAAGATATATATAGTTGATTTACTCAGTAAGCACAGTCAACAAATATTTCAAACCAATCAGAACGTCAATTATCCGGACTAGTCGAGTATAGAAAAGTTTTCCGGACTAGCCCTTTAAAATAGTGTATTCTTTTATTAGGATTAAAAGTGGCACTTTGTTTGACGAGCAATTTTGTTTGAATTTGCAAGGTGAAGCGCAGCGCAGCCGAGCAAACGCAAAAATTGCAAGTCAAACAGATTCTCTTTTAATCCAAATAAGATATACTACTTTTTCCGCAACCTACCAAGTACAAAATATTCAACATTTGAGATGATTTATTACTTCTGAAGTTTCTCATTTAAAAATCATTATGACAACTACATCCACAACCGACCAAATCGAAGTTACTTTTAGTTCATAAGAACTAAAAGTGTTGCATAACAACAGTGTCAGTAAGAGAAACGTCAACTTCAATGACAGATTTTGGTATAAAAAGCAATGACTTTGAAGGCGGTTGCAAAAAAAAATATTTACGATTATATAAAAAGTGCCGACTTTCTACACTGATTTTAATGCAAGAAGTTAACTTTCATTACACTAGTGTTATACAAATTTTATTGTACCTAAATTTAAAAAATACAAAATGAAATACGTACTTTCGTAGAAGGTTATGATCGTAGATAAAACGTAGGACACATTTTTAAAAAGTTTCTCACAGCTTTTAAAAAACTCGCTCGTACCTCGCTCGTGTTGTAAATCAGTTCGTGCAATAATACAGTACTCAGACTAATTAATTTGTAACTTTTGCATTATGTAATGAAAATTTAAGATTTTTTTATATTTGTAGAAGAATTGCTTGTACTATTCTTGAAATATGTTTTTATTTCGTATTGTAATAGCAAATAAATCACCTTCCGAGATTTTTTCAGATTTTTACGTTTCAGGGTCCCTAGATAACAAAAAACAGGTTTTCTGTCTGTCTCTGTTTGTCTGCCTGTTGCCTCAGAAATTATTTATTGGAGGTAGTAAAATATACACAGGGTGAGCACCATTCTGCCTGTTTTAGCTTTAACTCAAAAAATACTACTTAATGAAAGTAATATTTTGCACATAGCTCAGATTTTTACCCTTGAAAAATAAGTGCATATTTTAGATCCAGATATACAGCGTGAGCGCTTTAAAAATTATTTTTATTTATATTTGCTTTAACTAAAAAATATATAAAAGTACTAATTTGGATAGCCCCGGCTTTACCCTTGACGAAAGTGGAACCCACAAGATACAGAATAAATGTTGTAAGAGAGAAAAACGGGCAACGAATAAGCGCGTTGTGGTTAATGGAGCTGCATAACGGTCCCGTGACGCTGAGTAGAATCCCACCATCGGTAATGTTTTTTTATTTGGGCATTGATATAATGCGCATTATCAAGTGTTTCCTTTCTTTTATTGTTTCAGTATTCTTATAGGAACGTTAAAATATTTTTACCCCTAGTTTTCGTTGATTTTTAAAATTGTTTAGTGTCACAACGTCCACTTGCGAGGAAAGTTCTAAGTAGTCTTTTATAAATTTTTGTCGTTCGTGAAACTGTTCCACTTGCCGCTGACGCAGCTCTCGTGGCGTAGAATATACTATTTTTAGACTGTAATGAAGTTACGAAACCATCAAAGATGACAACTAAGGCCATTGTTTAAATATACGTGTAAAGCCAGATATCAACACAATCTAGTAGTTTCTTTAACAAAAGATGAATAAAATTGTCTTCAATTGCCTCTGAACATTGCCCCTACAATATCCTAGTTTCTCTGTATTGCTTCAAATAACTAACAATTCTTCGAAACTGCCTCAGAATTTCTACATAATTTTCTCGGAATTTCCTCAAAGTACCACGCATTGCTTCTGCATTGCTCCAGAATTTCCTCAAATTAGCTCGAATTTCGAACTTCAGATTTGGCCATTACTTTAAAACTGTGATTTAGCATTGTTTTATTTTGAATGTAAAACTGTATTTAAGAGGATTACGAAAACATCTCCGTTCACCTCTTAGTTTATCCCATATAAAAATATGAAAATAAATAAATATCGGAATCGCTCTTCGATCAACATTCCTTTAGTCGAAGTCCATATTTCGTCTGTCTCCCTCTAACAGTAAGAGGTTGGAAACCTTAGAAAATGGTTTAAATGTTGTGATTTCCTGTTCTTTTTTGTGTTGGGAAAATTAAATATTTTTATATAGTTTTGTGATACACATAGCAACTTTACGTCAAAAATTGCGGAAAAAATATATGTGTTAAGCTTTAGACCTCTTTCCTTGTATACTTTTAAACAGCGACACTACATATAGTACTGTTCTATGTTTACAACATACACGATTGAAGGCTGCAACTAACCTAAACAACCTAGAACGACATACAGCATCTTTGAACCGATACCGTATGTTATGATACATATATATGAGGGTGTGTGCAATTTCGTCTTTAATGCAGCTAATAAAGACAAAGTACCGTAAAATTTCCTTGAATCACCTCAAAATTTTCTGAAATTTCCCAAAATTGTTGAACATGTCCACGTGATACCAAAAATGTACTGAAAAATATTGCTTGCGTTATGTACAAGTATTTCCCCGCGTCTTTGTACACTTCTGATTTTTCCATTCCATTTATAAATTAATTAAGAATAATTAATTTAAAATTTAAACTTTTGACAGTTAAAAACTTGCAGTTGGTGGCAATTTGTAAAACATAAAAATTACGTGACAAATGGCAGCGGTTACAACATGACAATGCGGATGTAAATCTACTGTAACCTTTTTTCGAAAAAGTTGGTAATTTAATATTTTTAAGCTAAAAATGGCGAATATATAAATGTAAATGCGCAATTTTATAAAATATAAAATCAGCATGCTGTAAAGTACTGCTAGCAGACCTAAATATATCATAAACTGTATTGTATATCGTACGGTACCTGCCCACTTACAGAAAAACTACATCTTATGTTATACAGTCAGGTTATCTAACAATTTTCAGAACAAACGGTAAAATATAAATTAATAAGAAATATAATAAGGTAATACTACAAACTATATACATATATTCGCTTAAAACTATGTGTATATAGCATGTACTATACGTATATAAGAGATATGTAAAGAAACAACTTTTTACACCATTTTATCCAGATTAAAGATAGATGTTGGATTTCATAGAGATTAAACATTATTGCAAGATAATTCTTCCCAGCACGAATTTCTATAAATTCGGGAGAGCCGTTTTCTCTCTTTTAAAATTAAGTCTTTCACATCATCCACATTAACACTGTAGATGACACGAACAAGAAGAATTTTCAGCTAAATAGTTAACTTTTAAGATAAATCGATATTTGTTTAAGTGTATTCAAGAAAAAAAGAATGATGATAGATTTATGTATGTTACGCTAGTTAGTGAACTGAAAAGTTACTCTAATCATATCACTTTCTCTATATTGCAAGTATTCATCAAACTACTGTCAGAGTGACGACAGAGGTGTTACATTAATACGTGCATGAAGAAGCCTTACAGCAAACCCAACCTAGACGTATCATATTGGCAAATAACAGATTATTAGGTGGAATACAAAACTGAAAATGAGCTTCATTTAATACATTGGACCTAAATCAATTTAAAAAAATAATTGACCAGGGCAGTGCATTTTAACAGCCCCTAGTGACTTTACAATACATTCTATTGTAGCTCTACCTTAATTAAAATCCTTGAAGTTTTCGGTTTTCCCTAGCCCTTAAGATTTTCCAAATTTGGGGTTTCCATAGTACACTTAAAAAACAACACTAAAATCACATTTTGTTAAACGACAATTGCACTGATAATCCATCTCGTTTTTGGAACTTAAAATTTCGGAAATAAAAGTGGGTTCGCGAAGGGTTAGAGCGATGACCTATACGGAAGTCAGGAAGTATCTGGTGGGCCCAGGATGGGACTGACCTGCACCAGCCGGTGTCGCGTGCAGCACCAACCACTAACTTTGATGCAACACCCGATACCAGGGCCGGACTCGGGAATTTGACGGAGGAAATGTTTAGGCTCGAAGGGGAAGAATGCTCCGTGCTGGGGCGTGGAGTGCTCTCGGCGAGTATTTATTAATGGGCGTTCACTGATAGCAACTAAGTGGTTTTGACGGCTGATAAATGACTTAATTGCAGGTTTAACAAAGTAGAGATAATTAAAATTTGAATTTGTGGAACAAGAGGGAAAAAGCAACTTGTAAACATCTATTTTTAAATAAATTGTGATTGTCAGTACTGCTGTCAGTATAAAATCTTCTAGGTAATAGAAGCTGTGTTACTGCACGTGTGCTCTTTACTATTATTTTTGATACAAGTTGAAATAAGGCACTCGAGTAAAGACAATACACACTGTCACAGCACAGTTCCAAAATGTGTCGTAATTTCTTTTAGCTTAGTTTGGCAAAAGATGTGTCAAATCAAAATTAATTTCATTATAGCTATTGTTATTATAGATTGTATTTGTATTTTTAGCTGAAGAAGCAGCGTGCTGCTTAAAAATCCGTTTTAAATATGATAGTTTAAGTTTATTTAAAAAAGTTTTAAACAAATTGTTTTTATTACTCCTTTCAATCAAAACTAAGGTCTAGAGTCTACAGAACATGCACTTTTTTATATAATTATCTAGAACCGACTTTTCGTCCACTACATAGTTGGCCTTATTCCAATTAAAATAATTTTTGCACTTTTGAAATTGAATTGTAAATAAAAATCTTAAAGAAGAATATGTTTTCAACGTCGTCAGAAACTTTTACTAGAACGAATACAAAATAGGTAAAAATATTTTAATCTTGTTAATAATATTGAAACGGTAAGAGGAACCACATTAATTTGCAAAAACGAAAAAAGAAACATCGCAGTTGGTGGGAGTCGAACCTACGTTCCCAGGTGGAATCCGATTGCCAGTGGGACGCTGTATGCACTAAGATGAACTCAACTGCCTGACGTACTTGCTTACCGAAGTATTATGAAAGGCACGGTGGAAGTATTATAAAAGGCACGGTGAAAATGCAGCCGATGGCGCGCACACTGCGCCCGATTGGTCCAGATACAAATGTTACACTTGCAGGGAGGCTCTCATGTACAACATAAGATTGAAGCACGTGATAGTGGCTTAGGTTTAATATAAATGGAAAATTAGTAAACGAAGCTTTAGTGTGTAAGTAATATTACAAATAGAAAAATTGAAAGATATGAATAGCGTACATTGAAAACGAAAATATTTTCTAACACATAAAATGGTATTGTACCTTCAGCAGTTATGTTGGTAATGCCAGTTGGAACATTAAATAATTAATTTAATCTACAAAAAACAGAATTGATTACAACTTAATCGTTAATATTTAATATTGCAAGGCTACTTCGGTGGTTTACTGACTTTGCAGTCTGCTTAGCAAGCAGGTGGAAACGGGTTAAAACCCGGCTGTAGCGGGGAATTTTCTCGGAGAGGTGATGCATTTCAACTCATTAGTTAAATTAGCTGTAAGTTGTTGAGTGTGTGGTATGTTTGCAAGCGGGGGAGCGTAATGTAGGTCGCGTGCGGCTCATTGCCTCCATTGCACTTTCCGTGAGGTATGAATAGTCCTCGACTCCGTAAGTTAAAGGAATGAATTTAATATTGCCTAATGCAAAGGACTTCTTACATAAAAATAAGGATTTGTATGTTATAATAATCATAATATGGATTTTGAAGCAAACATGCACAATTAATAAATAAAACGAGATGCGTTTGATATGTCATGCTCTAAAAATAATACTTACAGATTAGTATTGATTTAATGCAACATGATTCTACATTTAATTAACTTAACTATGCCAATGAATAACAATTTAATGCAAATCAATTATGGTATGAACTTTTTAAAGATGAGCAAACAGTATTAAGGCATGTTAAATTTAGTATGAATGTACAATACATTAGCATGATAAGAAAACTTCTTAAAATCGCTTGTAAATATATGTAGAAGGCTCATAATCAAACTTAAGAGCAAACTGGAAAGGTTATAATTGATACGGAGGCAGAACATGTGTTGAACTGTCAAAATATGACAGTTATTAATATGATAATTTAGAAATCAAGTTTGTACATGTGAAAAACAATTGCAAAGTATGAGATAAGTTAAAAATTAATAAATAATAAATTGTGTTCTGGGACATCATCAACAAATTTTATGTTGAGTTCCAGGTTTTGTATAAGAAGTGCCAATAACTAAATTTAAAATTGTTCATAATTGTTGATTTATTGTGCTAGGTGGTATTGGTACGGACTTGAGCTGATTTGTATGCTCATGCTAGTAATTTTGGAGTTGTTTGGGAAACTATCCGAATTGGAGACTTCAAAAATCTTGTATAATACACGCACAGAACTTCCTTTTACAGTGATAATTAACCAAAAATTTGATTTTTTAATTTTGAAGCGTCTGTCAAAAATTTTCAAAAATTGTACTTTCTACATGAACCGTACAAGATAGAGCGTTAGTTGAAGAGACACATTTTATCTAAAATTTTAAGCTGAATTCAAAAATGTAATAATATATCGGGTGTTCTATTGAACATAGGAGTTAATAAAAAATTTTAGAGGTATTCAACTGGTAAATCAACTAAATTATTTGACATCAATACACATTAAAAATGTAAAGTTTGAAAAAATCTTTAGAACCGTTTTTGAAAAAATCGAAAAGAAAACTGAAAAATCACCATACTTCAAGTTATGCGATTTTCTTCAAAAGCTTATTGTCGAATTTAGATAGTACACAAAACTTATATATAAAGTTTCAACGCAATACCTTTTCGTTTTTTATATATTATGTTCACACACAGGCGCACATACACAGACAGACAGACATATTGACAGACAGACCAATGAACAAAAACACGTTTTCTAGGTTCAGAGGTCTTTAAAACGTAAAGATCTGTTGAAAACTCAATTTCGAAATTTTGGGGTGAATCCAATACTTCCTTTATTGTAAAAGGAAGTAATAAGAGTTGGTTTGGAGTATCCAGTTGATACCAGAGGACGTATTGTTTCTGCCGTTTAAGTTTGAGACTATTTCAGGGTTGAATTCCATCTTTGGTGAGGAGGTCTTAAGAAGGGGGCGAACAGTTGCAATAGCCACAGGAAGGCCCTGGCGTGTCTTGCTTTGTAAGATCTATCGGCCTGCTGTTCTGAGCCCGACTAGGTAATTTAGTTGGCTGAGTTGGCAGCTACTGTTGTCAAATAATTTAGATGGTTTGATATAATTACATGCTCAATAAATAAAGAGATTGTTTTTCTTACCCGATTATAAAACACTGAATTCGATTAGGTGTATATCAGTGTGTTTGGCAAGGTCTTTATAATAGTAAAGGCATATGATTTAGTTTGAGGTTATATTGAAATCGAATTTCAGTTAATAAAGTTATCATAGGACTAATTTTTGTAGAGACCCAACCTGTTGAGATATAGTTTTGCATGTTCCCAGAGCTAGCTTTTATAAGAGATAGAGTATGATTAAATTAATGAAAGGGGCATAATATCTCGCTGATTAATTAAACAATAGATAAAGAGTTAAATACCAGAATATTTGAGTAGCTGATAGAATTACACAAGAATTTAAATATTATTACCTGATATGCGTTGGTTATAAAAATTTAATTTATATTTCATTATTGCAAATTAATAATAAGTAATAATAATAGTAGCCATTGTCCATTACAATACATTATAGGAGAAATGATAATTGTATTTTTTCCTATTGAAATAAAGAAAGGAAAAATCAAAACTTAAAATTAGAGCAATTGAATGTACATTTTAAATTTTTAAGCACCTAAATTGTCAGCAAAAAATATATAAGAACAAATTCAATTGTGTGCGTGCATCACAATGCATCCTTATCAATTGGGCTTACTTCGTTCATCGGGGTTAGTTCCTTATGTCGTAACCTTTCTCTTCCTAATACAACCATAAGCCTGTATATTAGGTACATGCTATTCCTAGGCTAGCGGTTGAACTCTCACAGTACAAATCAGATTCCCCAAATAGGGCAGGGTTGATTTTTTCAACTGCAATATATTTTTTCTTTTAGCGAACTACTGTAGTAATTTTCTAAGTGTTTTGATTGACCGTTTCAGCCTTTTTAGAAACATTAATATATTTTTGCAATCTTTGTACATAATTATATTGCCTTCCCGAGTGTGCTTACTTCATGCAGCAATATTTAACTTCAGTGGTGCAAACTTTACTGCTACACTGCTACAGTACGTACAATATTGTAGAATGACTATTTATTCATTTTAATATAGTAACAATTCCAATAGTCAATAACGGCAGACTGAAGATTTTGTCGAAAAGGAATATTGCAGAGAACAGACTGGTAGGGGCCTCGAAATGGAAATGCACCATTCAGCCTAGAAGAAAGGCTCAAAGTGGTAGAAGAAGAAAGACCGAAAGTCGGTTCTATGACGGACGGGTTAGCATTAATAAATATGTGCCAGTAAAATTTTTACCAATTCGCAAGTCACAAATGCGTCCTGAATATTTTACGGACGGAGAGGAACTTGCGAAAGAAACAGGGTGGATTATGCTAAAGGAGAAAAATACTAAAACAAGCCATCACAACAGATAAAAACACCAGCAGTCACAACAAACAGCAACTAGAATGCTAAAACCTTCGTCGATCATAATAGATCATCTTTTGAAATTTGGGTACAAATAGAATATCATTGCAGAACTGCGTCAAAAATGCTTTGAGTCTAGATTTCTTTGGTCCTCGTATGGCAGTAACCAAACAATGCCAGTAAGGGTCACCATCAAGAATCCATAAATCATGTACTCCAAACTAGGGAGTGAATGAAATGAGACAAAAGAAATACAAAATTATCCAACCAGTAATAATATACTGCAATGGAAACCAAAGAACTACTGCCACTATTTATGCTGATGTTTAATAGAATAGAGGTCAATAAAAAATCTATGAAGTTACTGACTTAAAAGAAATAATAAAAGTAGAAATTATTCTATATAGAAAAACGAAAATATTGTCGTAGTTTAGTAAAAAGATTGCCAGTGCTGGGAACATATAAAAGCAAGTAAAAATCACAGAGCTGTTAAATACACTGGCCAACATGTTACAGTCCAATACAAAAAAGTCCACAGAGATCAAGTCTAAATGCTTTAATTGTGCGGCGGTTCATCCTAAATGAAACATTGTAGTCACATGAAATATAATAGTATGTATGTATTATCTGTAACCTTATTTAGCTTGCGGTGTCGAGGCTGATGTCGAAGCTGGTGCGTAAAATCCAAAAATCTATTAAATAAAACACAAATGCTAATACCTGCTTAAACAATTATTTAGCACCACTTGTAATGACTCCATACTGCATATTGCTATGGATAGACGTCAACAAAAGCTTAAGACGAATTTCACACCCGATATGGATCATGTGTTTAATTATTTCGGCATGGCATTCGGATGGAACTGCATTAAAGTTATATGAGTTTAAAGAGATAGTTTCACTTAAAACTGTTGAATTATGGTCAGTTTATACTTGATTTCTATTTACGATCGTAATTGCTGTGATCGGAGGTTAATGATTGCCAAATTTGCTGTTTTACGACTGGTCTGGCTTATTTCGCCAATAATTTTCATAGCAACACAAGCAAAATAAGCTTAGTTTTAAAGATTTTATTTGTTCCTCACTTGTAAACATCACTTTATCAAGTCACTGTATTGATCAAGAAAGTTTATTTTAACAAGTTACTAACTTGTAAAATCTTTACAAGTTAACTGTCAGTTTTACAAGCGTGCTCATAGCTAAATGATAGCGTGCAAAGCCATAGTTGTCTTTTCTTTAGTATGTGTCATATTGATGAATTTAGTTGCTTGTCAGTTTGACATTTTGAATAAATGGTAAATTTCTAGTTATTTACAAGTGAGGAACAAATAAAATATTCAACAATACACCCAAGGTAACTGGTTTTACTGGCTCAAGAAAGTGACTGGCTCGCCAGTCATATCCTTCTATTCGCCAGTAAAAACCCTCTTACCAAGTTTGTAATGTTAAATACTATAACCCCTAGTTAAATGAAAGAGTGAATAGTGAGGTTAGCCGAATCAAATCTAAAACAAATTGTGTGTTTTATTAGCTTGACAAGTTTTGTACATAATTCGTACCATTAATTATTTTAGTACAGTTTTGCCATATGTACCCAGTTGAATAATTTTTTCTACGATCATTAAGCATTTGCCCAAACTACAACGGATTGGGCTGACATTGCACAGGAAGTTGGTTTGTAAGCCGACCTTGCCTTTCTATACGTTAGCTCTGGGTTCTTTGGTGATTTTGCATTCGATTTTCAGTAATAATAGAACGAGAGGTCAAAATATTGCCGACAATAATTTTTGCGATTCAGATACGAGTTTCTGGGGCGACGAAAATAACGACGAGTGCTTGCACGAGTCGTTATTTTCTAAAGCAACTGAAACGAGACAATCTGAAGAGCAAAAATTGTCTGCAATATTTCGACCTAGAGTCCTATTCGTCTTGACAATTTAACTTTTAATTAAAAAATAGTTACAGAAAAAATTGTCGCTGAAATAAAGCTCCTCGAAATATTGTCACTACAATAATTGTTACAGAAAAAATGGTCGCTGAAATAAAGCTCCTCGAATTATTGTCGCTGAAATAAAGCTCCTCGAATTATTGTCACTAAAATAATCGTTCGATTGGTAGTTTATTTTTAAATTGAAGAATGCTATTGGTCGACAATGACACCAGTTAAATTGTCACAAAAATTTAAATCCATAATCTGAAAAAGCGGATTTAAACATCTTACAAGCGTTTAATTCTTGATGGACAATGGGTATAGAGGGCGAATAACCCAATTTTAATGTTTATTCGACCCTACAAACGGGTTTAGTCATAAAAATTTAAAAAATCAATTATGATTTAACTGTAAAATTTGTGGTCATGAATTTCTATGAGAAATTAAATGAGGATTTAGGTGAACTTGTACAAATATCAAAAGAAAAGGTAAGTTTCCGGATTAAATAAATAAGAGCACAAATGCGTAATTTTAACACGTTTCATTTACTGGTTAGACTCAAAGTGTTTGTAATTTTACAAGGATTATCGTACTATGGCCTTTCTTATTAATTAATATTGGTTCCTTAATTTTAGTTAAAAGGTAATAGAATGAGTGTACAATTTAATTGGGAGTCTTGCAGGGGCATCAAAACAATTTACCTAATAACTATGTTCTATGTAAAACCTATCAATCTGAGGTTGCGTCGTCTTTTGTTTTTGGCAGCCTATATAAGCAAAAACTCGGGTTAACCCGATTTGAGGGTAGGTAATTTGTGTAATACGTTCAAATTGTTTTTGAATTAAACCTAAACTGAAATAATAATAATAATAATATTTTGATGCAAACGCTCGCATTGAAATTATAAATTGTAGCAATAATAACGAGTGTTTTCAATGACGAATGGCGTTTTTATTTTCTACATTTTTTTGGGTTTATTTTATCAGTAATTAACCTTGAACAAAATACGAGGAAATTAATAATCTATGTTGGAATTGGATAAGCACAAATCATACCTTCGATCTGAGTGGTTGTTTCCTGGGTTTTGGACGTGGAAAGCAACGTACTAGCTGCCCGACGACGATTTTCTCGATTGGTTTGTGTTCGAGCAGTGAACAGACCACAAAACTAAGCAATACGGAACAAAAATAGCCACAGGCTACAACAAATGCAAAAATACAAAAAGACAAAAATGGCGAGCAAAAAAATTAAAATGCGTCACTCAACGTTCGTGAAAGCGTTTCACTGTATAATTAGGTTACACTGTATAATCTAGTTGGTATATCTGCTGTAATGTCCTGGACGCGTTTTATTGTTGCATCTGAGATGTCTCACCTTCAGCAGTTGACGGGAACAGATCCTATGATAGGTGTCACAATTCTCTTGTGTGCGATACAACGGTGGATGAACTCCAGTAGATGGGGGAATAGCGTAAAAATTTTCTCGAGTCTCTAAGAGGGCACTTACGACGACTAGTTACCACACTCATTGTCATTAGCACGTAAAACCGTTCTTGTTCGAAATCAGCTAGGGTGTTGTCTGCAGAAATGCATCGATACGAAGTAGAAAGTTTTGGTTGGCGTTTAAACACTGCCCATCAGTGAGTAATTTATTCTTGCATTTATGGAAATTTACCAGCAATTACTTTTGCCACTTATAGGTAGCAGATTAAGTTGATTAGTCAATTTTCAAACGAACAACTGGGCCTTAAGGCGCGGTACACATACATATTTTAATTTTAACGGGGACTCCGAGCAGCGGGAAGCTGCTCGAGGGCTCGGAGGGCAAATACATTTCTTGTCTTACTGTAGCTTTGGGAATGCCAACAGATGTCCCTAGTTATTTAAAATTGCATGAAACGTTGCCCAAAATTTACTGAAACGAGCGACGAGACGTCGATATTGAAAATAGGAAAATGCGAGAATGCAAAAAGTAACCAAACTCTTCTTATTTATTTTAGGTTACTATGTATCAGTCTTTGAAAGGTTTAGTCTTCTTTCAACTTCTTTTATCCTGCAGGTCTCTGCGAAATTCTTCCGACGAACCTTCAGCGAACCGATTCAACGCTTCTATACTGTTTACCTTTACATTCTTGAATATTTTCTTCTAGACGACTATTATTTAATTTCTTATTTGTAATAAAACTTTTCTTGGTAGAAATTGTACTTATTTAGCAAATTGTCTAATACAAATTTATGGGATACCTTTAAATTTATTTCGTCCAAATTATAGTATTTTAATTTTTAAAATTATATTCAAAAACTTCTTTGTTATTATAGTACCTAGCTTAGTTACCCAATTAATGTCAGTCTTCAACTATCAAGTTGTATTAATTTCATAAGGATGAACATAATTCAAGTCTCAAATTAATTATACAATTTAATTCGATTTAAATAAGGTATCAATTATATTTTTTGTTATTCGATTATTACTACATAATAGTTACACCGTTATGATATTACAACTAGTTCTGGAGAGCTTAAGTTTAGTATTTATGTGTGATTTTTCTATTGTGTACTTACTGTTGGTATAAATCTACTAAAACAAATTAATTAATTTTAAGTTATGATATTTATTTAATAATTCTAAATTAAATTAAATCAACACAGCTGAATCTACATTACCGATATAAAACCGAATGCGTATTAGCAGTATAAGAATTGGTGGAAACACCGGTTCGGGGCCCCAAATCCAACCCTGCGGAAGCATCTGCACGCGATTGTATTCTTTTCGGCATTCTTCAACAAAAACACCTTATGTCGCGCACGTGCCACTGCAGTCGGGGGGTTCACTCGAACCCCTTTCTTGTGGCCAGGCGCATAGGGCCCATTTTGCCCCCGAGGTCGGTTAATGAGAGTGACAGATGCCGCAATTAACTACGGAGATGCTCAAGGTGATTAGATTGCTGGGACGATACCATGAATATGTATATTTAATTCTTATTACCGCGGCTTGTTCTTGCTCTTATCTTGCGATTAATCCTGGAATTAATGCACTTACAAACGACCGTTGGTGTTTATTATGTGCATTTGTGGGGCAATTGGAATATCGCGCGTGGCCGATAGCCTTTCTAAGGTAAAATTAGACAAATTTGAATTTTCTTGGGGTCAGCTACCCCTAGCATATTTATAGACGGCACAAACTAGTACCTTCATTTCAGCTCATTGGAGTCTCAGTCCTTGAAGTTGTAGCTCATTATAAATTCCGACACATAAGTAACGCCAATAAATAAAACATACACCTAATGATGGCTATCTTTTAAAAACATCAGAATATAAGGGGAATTTGGAGATTTCAACGATAGAACACGACGCAACGTCTGAATGTGAGTCGAACTGGTTCGAGTACAACCGACATGATGTAATAATTAATTGAGATAAATTTTTTTACAAAAGCAACTACGATTCTTTGATTAAGAAACTATTGGAAAGGTTTTATTTTAGCAATATTTTTGTATGAAAATTACTATAGAGTTAAATAAAAATTGGGCTGAATGTCGAAATCTGCTGCGTCATAAATGTATCGCTTTGCATGAGAAATTTATAAATAACCAAGCGATAATTATTCTTTGTCTTTGCAAACCTATTTTTACCAATTTTGAAGCTGAAACCTCTAAATATGACAACCAATTTTCACACTGTTTCTTACTAACTCGCAACATTCACTAATGCCTATTTGTTTATTTTATTTGTGATTTTTTAAATCTACACTTCGCGTTTGTACCATTACTTATGTATGTACTCAGTATTGGATTAACTTGCATATTATTTGAACTTCCAGATCTTCCAGTATAAAGCGAAGAGACTTTAATGTTAGATGTCAACACAAACTCGTTTAGTAAAATTTTTACTTCGATTTCAGGTTCTCGAGCACAAATCGCAGTTTCATAAATGTTAATTAAACACACGGCTTAGTTTATCTCGAATTTATTGAAATTTTTAAAATTTATTCAAGTGTGAAAAGTCTATATCGTAGTTTTAATGCTAGATGATGACACAGATTTCTTTGGTATGGGGTTTACTTAAATTTTTCAGTTTCTTTAAGCATAATGATAACATTCTTTCTAGAGATTTAAATGTTATATTTCGATAGAAATCCGCTTAGTATGGGTAATTTAGTTTTTCAGCTATCAAACGTAGAGGCAAGCTTCATTCTTTATATATAATAATTGCTGAACAACTATACAACCTTTTTCAGTTTAGAACTATATATATATATATTGCGGATTTCTACATCATTGTTGACGTCTTCCGCATCCCAATCTCCAAACTTTCTTGTCTTCCCAGTCATTTTCATTTAAATTTCTCTTTTTCATGGCAACTTTCACGCCACTTTCCCATGTTTGTTTTGGTCGGCCACGTCGTCTTCTCCGGGGTGGCACCCATATCTTTCTGGGCCATCTTTCTTCTCCCATTCGCTTCATGTGGCCGTACCACAGTAACCGTTTCGCCTCTATGGTGGTTACGATATCTATATCCACTTCTGCTCGTCTTCTTATCTCCACGTTGTTTATTTTATCCAACTTTGTTAATCCGCAGCTTCGACGCCAGTAGTCAATTTCCATTGCCTTAAGTTTTTGTTCTTGTCTTTTTGTAATACTCCATGTCTCTGCCCCATATGTGCTTACACTTTACACAATGGCTTTATATATGGCTCGTTTGGTATGCTTGCTTAACTTTTTGTTGCATATTATTGGATGGAGTTGGCGCATGGCTTTCTTTCCTTGTGCTATTCTGCTTTTTATTTCAAGATTGTTATCTCCTTTTTCGCTTACAACTGTCCCAAGATATTTGAAGGTACTTTTGTTTTTAATTGTGTCTCATTCAATTTCCAAATCTTCACCTTTATATCCTACTGTCATATATTCTGTCTTTTCCATATTTATTTGCAGGCCCCATTTTTGGTATTCTTCTTTTATTTTCCTCAACATATATTGGGCATCTAACTCATCTTCAGCGCATATAAGCTGATCGTCAGCGAAATGTAGGGTGTATAAGCAATAAGCATGTATCTCCGATCGAAATTCCCATATTGCAACACTTAGCTAACCATATCTTTAGTGCTTCGTTTAGATAAATCTTGAATAAAGTAGGTGCTATACAGCAGCCTTGTCGAAGTCCTTTGGTTATTTTAAATTTTTCAGAAAGTTCCGAACCGATCTTGATTTGCCCTGTCGTGTTGGTATAGAGTGTTTTTACAGCAGTTATATATTTTCTATTTATACCATTTTCAGACATGGCTTTCCATAACTTAGTCAGTGGTACGCTGTCATATGCCTTTTTAATATCAATATATATTAGGTGGGTTTCATAGTTTCGTGCTAGACGTTTGTCTAGGAGTTGTTGGAGACAAAATATACTGTCAATACAAGAGCGGCCTGCTCTGAATCCCTTCCGAGATAACAGAAATTGAGGAACAGAACGGATTCAGTTTAGAACTTACTTTCATTATTAAGTTTCTTTGAAACAGCACGAAAGTTCCTTCTGGAGGTTTAAACGCTGGAATACAATACAAATTCGTATAGTTGGAGTTTTACTTTGGCTTTTTACTTTACTGAAGACACGGCCATGCTTCATTTTGGAGATGTAAGTGTTAAGCAACCATACAATGTTATTACTCGTGGTCGTTACTTGAATTTTTTAGTTTTTTAAAATACGGTGTGTCCCAAAAAGTTTTATACAAATGGAGCAAAAGTTTATATTACATTTCACAAAAAAAAATTCTTGATAAAAAGCTCTGCGTGACTTGTAGATCCATAATCAAGTACAAAATTTTTAAAACATTGGCTGATATACAGGGAAAATCAAAATTATGATTTGGAATGAGAGTAAAATACGTTCAAATTGTAGTGGAGAGCAAAATGTTCATTGAAATTGTTATTAAGTAGCATTTGACAATTGTTGACAGTTGTTAGATATTCCAAAGCACTCTATGCAGAACGTCTTTAATAAGGACGAGTAACACAAGAACAGGCGCTTATTATGAAAGGGATCTTACGATGTTTCGTACTTCGCATTAATTTAACAATTGCTGACGTATTTATTGAAATAATCTTATAATTTTTATCTGGGAAAATCACTAACCTAATAATTTTTTGCTACTTAATAACAATTTCAATGAACATTTGTCTCTCTATTACAGTTTTAACGTATTTTACTCTCATTCCAAATCATAATTTTGATTTTCCTGTATATCAGCCAATGTTTTAAATATCTTGTACTTGATTATAGATCTACAAGTCATGCAGAGCTTTTTATCAAGAATTTTTTTTTGTGAAATTTACGATACATTTTTTCTCCATTTGTATAAAACTTTTTGGGACACACTGTATAATAAGAAATATATTTCTGGAGTATTTATTGCTAGATACTAATACAAATTCGTTTACTTTAGTGTTACTTTCGGTTTTAACTTTATCAAACAGAAGGTGATGCTTAATTTTGGAAGTCTAGGTGTTAAGTAACAATCTAATTTTCCTTTGGCGTGGTTGTAACGGGCTAAAACGACAATTACAACAATGCGCCAGTTTATAACGGTACAAAACGATATTTACGATAAGCCAAAATAATGCTAAATGACTAGCACGTAAGCTAACTCATAATCGGGAATGTAACTCATAGGACCGCTTCCTCAGCCCACTACGAAAAAGTTTGCCGACTAACTTGAGCGGAGCAAGAGGGGGGTTCAACACGAGATAACACAAGGGCAATGGTCTAATTAACGATAAGCAGAAGTTGAAAAGACGCCACCGCAATTCCTACTCGAGAAAAATATGCACAAGTGAACCCACTGAGGAAAAGTGGAAGAATAAATGACTTCACCTTTCAACTATAAACTTGGCAGTATTCTGGTCAGCGAACCGGCAACGTCATCGGACCTACTTTTATAAAAATTACTTGAACAGCTGGCTAAACTCCTTTTACACTGTAAAATACAATACACACATTGCATGCACAGCAACAAAGAAAACCACAGTTAAATAGACATGAAATGTATTAGCAAAATATTTGAATATATAAATGTACATAAAAATATGAAATGAGTTAGTAAACGGTAGTTAGGTAAATTGCGTAATGTCTTAATTTATTAAAATATTCAGTAAACTTGACATCAACTGTTGGAATTTCTGATAAACGCTATGAACATCAAACTATCAAAATACTGAATCAAATAGCAGTAATAAAAAGTAGTAGTCAATTAAACAAGTTCCAGTTGTCACACATTACAAATGCTATTACATAAAGTCAAACAGAATTATGTAAACTGACGGTAAATGAATTGTAATGACAGGTAAACAACTATAATGGCTTGACAAATGCAAAAAGGCATACAATAAAAGTTAAACGACCGCAACGTTACCTCAACTGTCCCATTATTCGGCGAAACACCCTGTATACTTTAAATTCCCACAGTACAAGTTGTTAACAATATTATAACGGTGCCTTAAGAAGCTTGGCTTAGCTATAGTCGATGTCCTATGCTGTTGTACCGATCGCTTGCTCAGACACTGCAGAAGACACGCCAGGAGACTGAGAACCATGGGGTGTTACCCACCACTCAAAGTGACATCGAAGCAGGCACGGTAAATTGGCAGAACGACAGACACGATAAGCGATTGCTTCGCGAAACAATGATAAGCCGCAGATAGGCCATCAAACTACGTAATAGAAGCGCCACTCCACGATACGAAAAACTCAAGGATTACATTGAACAACAACGATACCCACTCGATTGCTGTACGCAACCTCGTGCAGTAATGTCCCGTAAAATACGACTCGCACGACGCTGGCATTGAAGCGACGAGAGTCCAAATAATAACTAAACAACCGTACACACACATACTCAAAGAACAGACCGTTAGGCGATAATTGGCACACATTGAACAAACGCAACACCTCGCGTGGTCAGGTCAACGCGAGGCTGAAAAACAGCTCTCCACAATTTGTTGCTTCTTGCGACGCCGGATCGATTCTAATCCAAAAACGCGGTAAAACAGCGCATCAAAAAACGAGAGGCGGGAATTAAACCTCCGACTTGCTCTCTCAGGCACATAGTATCTACCTCCTAAATTCTCGCTAGAAACATATAGAAATGCGCCTCGCAGACGGATCGACATTTCAAGAAAGGGGGTTTTCTGGCGTACCAACAAACCGAAACAGAAATATGCAGAAGGTGTGCATTGAAAACTGTTGCCTGCGAGCGAATAATCCGAAATGCTCAAATACAAGCGGAATAATTCGAAAAACCCATATACAAGTAGAGTCGTAATTTAGGAAATAATACTAATTAGCTGTACGTTCATAAAAACTAAAATGTCCTTACATGGTCTTCACTTAAAATTTTTTAAACAAAATGCGAATATTTTAATACTAGATTTTAATGCAAATTCATTTAGTTAAGTTTATCTTTGACATGTCACTATACTGAAGCAAGGTGATGCTTAATTCTGGAGATATAAGTGCTAAGTAACCACGTAATTTTGTTTCTCCTGGTCTTTAGTTGAGCTCTTCAGTTTGATTATATCTAATGAAGACATTCTTTCAGGAGATTTAAATACTGGATTCTATTACAAATTTGTCTAGTTCAGTTTTGCTTTTGCTTTTCATTTTATCAAGTACAAGGTGCTGATTCACTTTGGAGATATAGGTGTTAAGTAACGATGTGATTTTGTTTCGCGTGGTCTTTACTTCAATTTTTCTATTTCTTTAAACATAATGCGAATATTCTTTCTGGGTGTTTAAATGATGGATCCTAATAAAAATTCGTTTAGTTCAGTTTTACTTTGGCATTTCACTTTACTGAATGCAAGCTGATGATTCATCTAACGATGCAATTTTGTTTCGCGTGGTCTTTGTGAACTCTTCAGTTTCTCTAAACATACTATAGACATTTTTTCTGGAGAGTTAAATGATAGATACTTATACTTCAGTTTTGGTTTACATTTTTACTTTATCAAATACAAAGTAGTGCTTCATTTTGGAGATGTAATTGCTAAGTAATCAAGCATTCTTGTTTCCACTAGTTTTTAGATGAATTTTCAAGTTTCTTTAAATATAGTGCGAAATATTCTTTCTGGAGATTTCAATGCTAGATTATAATGCAAATTCGTTTAGTTGAGTTTTACTTTGGCACTTCACTTTACTGAAGACAAGGTGATGATTCATTTTAGAGATAAAAGTGCTAAGTAACGATACAATTTGTTGCGTGTCGTCTACTTGAATTTTTAAGTTTTTTAAAGCATAACGAAAATGCTCTTTCTGTAGATTTAAATGCTAGATACTCATACAAATTTGTTTAATTCAGTTTTACTTTGTGTTTTTACTCTATCAAACACAAGGTGATGCTTCACTTTTGTTTGGAGTGGGTCTTACTTGAAATTTGCTGTTTCTTTAAACATAATGCGAATATTCTCATGGTAGATTCTACTACAAATTCATTTAGTTAAGTTAAACTTTGGGATTTCAAGTTACTGGAGCAAGGTGATGCTTTATTTTGGAGATGTAATTACTAGGTAACGATGCAATTTTGTTTCACGTGGTCTGTGTGGATGATTCAATTTCTCTAAACATATTGTGATTTTTTTCGAGAGATTTAAATGCTAAATACTTATACAAATTCGTTGAGTTCAGTTTTACTTTTAAATTTTTACTGTATCAAACGCAAGGTGATGTTTCACTTTGGAGATATAATTGCTAAGTATTGATGCAATTTTGTTTCACGTGGTCCTTACTTGAAAGTGTCTGTTTCCTTAAACATAATGTGAATATTCTAATGGCAGATTCCAATACAAATTCATTTAGTTAAGTTAAACTTTGGCATTTCAAGTGACTGGAGCGAGGTGATGCTTCATTTTGGAGATGTAATTGCTATGTAACGATGCAATTTTGTTTCACGTGGTCTTTGTGGATGATTCAGTTTCTCTAAACATATTGTGATTTTTTTTCGGAAGATTTAAATTAGTGATAGGCTTATTCGAATGAAAAATACCCGGTTATCCGGTTATTGAAATAACCTATGTAACTCGGTTTTCGTTCCAAGTATTCGAATGAAAAATAACCTCAACCTGATACGTACTACGTGCCATATCTCAGCGACCTGCGAGTGATCGAAATTCTGTAAATAATACGTCATTCACAACTCATAAGCATAAGCAAGGCTGATTGTATTGAAAACACCATTTGGGCGTCTCGCTCTACAGTTTTCTCCCTTGCTTCCTTGCCAGCTGAGGCTCGGGGTCGATCCGTCGTCATATGATATGAACATAAATAAATTTTTTGCCGCCTTTAACCCGGCCGATCGATAAACATAAACGTTTTACCACTGTTTTTTATTGAGCTTAGCAAGCAGTCCCGCATATTTCTTTCGTTCTACACTTAATAAGTACCACTTCATTTCCAATACATAACACATAATGTACATATTATGTTTTGGTTATCGCATACAAATACAACAATATATTATTATTATTATATTATTATAAATCGCCAGCAATCGAAAATAATAAAGGTGTATCCAGATATATTTCATTCATATCCACAATTACTTTTCGCACAAACTCCTTAGAAATCAAATAAAAATCATTTATACAATTATTATAATTAACGATTAACTGAGTTCCTCTGCTATCTGCAAGTTGCGATGCCGATGCAGATGACGCTGCATCGCGTAACCGGCAAACCGGCGAAATCGAAACGAATCGAGAGCCAAAATGTATTCGAATGATTATTCAAATAATCATTCGGTTATTAATATCATTCGAATGCAAATAATTCGGTTATGAAAAATGTCCGGTTATGCCCATCACTAATTTAAATGCTAGATATTTATACAAATTCATTGAGTTCAGTTTTACTTTAAATTTTCACTGTATCAAAGGCAAGGTGATGCTTCACTTTGGAGATGTAATTGCTAAGTAACGATGCAATTTTGTTTCACGTGGTCCTTACTTGAAAGTGTCTGTTTCCTTAGACATAATGTGAATATTTTAATGGTAGATTCCAATACAAATTCATTTAGTTAAGCTAAACTTTGGCATTTCAAGTTACTGGAACAAGGTGATACTTCATTTTGGAGATGTAATTGCTATGTAACGATGCAATTTTGTTCCGCGTGGTCTTTGTGGATTGTTCAGTTTCTCTAAACATAATGTAATTTTTTTCGGGAGATTTAAATGCTAGATACTTATACAAATTCGTTTAGTTCAGTTTTACTTTAAATTTTCACTGTATCAAACGCAAGGTGATGCTTCACTTTGGAGATGTAATTGCTAAGTAACGATGCAATTTTGTTTCGCGTGGTCCTTACTTGAAAGTGCCTGTTTCCTTAAACATAATGTGAATATTCTAATGGTAGATTCCAATTCAAATTCATTTAGTTCAGTTAAACTTTTTAAGTTACTGGAGCAAGGTGATGCTTCATTTTGGCGATGTAATTGCTAAGCAACGATGCAATCTTATTCCGCTTGGTCTTTGTGGATTGTTCAGTTTCTCTAAACATAATGTATTTTTTTCGGGAGATTTAAATGCTAGATATTTATACAAATTCGTTTAGTTCAGTTTTACTTTAAATTTTCACTGTATCAAACGCAAGGTGATGCTTTATTTTGGAGATGTAACTGCTATAAGTAACGATGCAATTTTATTTACACTGGTCTCTGGTTGAATTTTCAAGATTTTTGAAACATAATGGGAAATATTCTAATACAAATTCGTTTAGTTCAGTTATATTGTGGCTTTTTACTTTGTCAATCACAATGCAATCTTTTATTGTGGAGATATAAGTGCTAAATAATTTTGTTTCCCTGGTCTTTAGATGACTTTTTTGGTTTCTTTGGACACAATGAGTAAAGTGTTGCTGGGGATTTAAATGCTTGATGCTTAATCAAATTCGATTAGTTTAGTTTTATGACTTTTAACTTTATCAAAGATTATACTTCATTTTCAACATATAAGTGCTAAGCAACGATGTAATTTCGATTCGCGTGGTCTTTACTTTGCAAGTAACAAGTTCAAAACGATAAATAAAATAAAATGTTGCCTATAATATGTAATTGTTTTAAAAATTGGAGCTTTTTTGTAACCTAGAAATACCTGTTGCAATATTATTCATAGAAAATTTAACAAATAAGGTACAATTTTTTCTCATAATAATTTATTAACAAAAATAGCAAGCTACGAAAAGGCATTTTAAATGAGATAGAACCTAAAAGTATTAGATTGTAAAGCGATTCTGTCCGTCCTAGGCATAATTGTAACGATAAGTACGGCGATGCTGTTTAAATAGAAGTACTACCTAAAATTGTATTTTTTTCTTGTTCATTGTTCTATAACTTAATTTACCCCAAATTAATCCAATACACAATTTATCAATACTGTTCCAATTACTCAGAAATGTTTTTAGCTGCTTCTTCCTATGACATAATTAACACACATAATTCTATATAAATGCAATGTATGTATTTATATATAACTAAAATAATGGCTGAACACTTTGAAATAAATTAGTTGAAGCTAAGCTCGGGCACAAGTAAACAAGTACCGGTTTTAATTTTTTTTTGCTCCACCTTCTACATCTTGTCAGTTTTTGGAAAGATGATCACCGCGGTGTATATATGTTTCTAAATATTTCTGTCATAATAATATTAATCAAAGCAATCCCCGTTTGTTGCAAATTTTGTGAACAACCCCATTGCAAATAATAACGATAACAGTAATAATAATAGGTTGAATACATGTATAAAGCGTTAAAATATATTGTTTCATTATTTTATCAATGTATCTGTTACCGGAAATGTATGTAATCCGTCATTATATAGAATTCCTAGGAAATGTATATAATGCCTAAAATCGTCAGGAAATGTGTGAAATAAATGTTATTATACACATTTCCTAGGAATTTTATACATTTCCTAACCTGGAATCGGAAATGTGTTAAATTAGGGATGTCATGTCGGTAGGTTAGGTTAGGTTAGGTTAGGTTAGTAGCACTAACAAATCGTCACACTGCTAAGGAAAATCTCAGTTCATCTGTCTTTTATTTTTCATTCATTCACAAATTCTACAGTATAATGTTGATTTTCATACATTTCCTAGTACCATTTAGGAATTGCATACAATGCCTAGGAAATGCATACATTTCCTAGGAAATGTATGTATTAAAGAACCTTTCATTAATTATTTTACACATTTCCTAAATTGGCTCGGTATTATATACATTTCCTAGGAATTGTATACAATTCCTAGGTTTCATACATTTCCTGTAACATATCCATAAATGGCATAGTTGGAATTTATATTTTTCGACATTTTACTTTTCAATATTGTGTTTGGACATACCAGGTAATACTATTTTATAAATTTGCTACAAAAGTTATTTTAATGATTTTTCAGTGCTTTGTCAACATTTTAATTCGTCTTAGTTGTGCACATTAGCATATCATAACTGATTTTAGTAAAATTTCACCTTGTGGCTTATATTTACGTGTACTAAAAACTGTATGTACTTGCTGTAAGAAAATTTTGAATTTACTATACACTCCTTTTCTATACCGCGATAAATTTAGAAAGTAAAAATAAGATCCTTTAATGAATGCTAGAGCAGGTTTGAGCTATTAGTTGGTAAGCATCGAAAAACGTTTATTGTCTGAATTTTTTGCTCTGCGCTAATTCAAGGTGTTGCGTATCAAAAGCTCATCTGAAAAAAAATTTCAACCGAGCAGCAACTGCAAGAAGATGGCCAACAATTAAACCAAAATTACACCTAAGCAATTTTAGCTAGCATTTCCAGAATTAATAGCCCCGAACTAAACCCCAAATTACGCCCATTGCCGCCACGTTCAAAAAGCCAAATATAATTTTGCCCATATCCGATATCCAAATTACCCCCAAATTGGCCAATTCCACATCGCGATTGAAAGCCAACAAAGGCTTTTCGACTTTCGCTCCGAAAATAATTGGCCGGTACAAAGGGTATAGCACCGCGATTGGCGTTCTCTAGAAATGAAATTAAATTAGCGCCGAGCCTGTAAATATCCAGTTAGGCCATAAAGGAGAAGCCCTATTATGCAATTATTACACCAGGTCCTGCATTCCGTTAAACAATTTATCAGCAGATAAAGGTCTAAGTACGGCAAATTGCTTTCATCAGCTCCAGCCTGTATTTGGCGGTTGACAGTAATAATATTAATCTCGGCGAGATTTTCCGTAAATGATTACACCCGTCGCTGCACTTTGCCGGCCGGTTATTGTGTTGGGTTAAATTGTACGCGTAAATTGCACGGTTGGTACTTCCGTGCTGCACGATGATTAAGCACCTCATTAATACTAATTCATTATGCTAACAAACTGCATTATACGATTCAAATTCGTCGAATGCGATTATGCAAAGTGCGCACACGCCCCTTTCGTGCCTGTTGCTTGGGCATTTTTTTTAACGGAAAACGGGAAGCTTCTTATTATTTATTGATTTTTGTTATCATACTAATCGGGACAAAAAAAACAACTCAGAGAACAATACAAATAAAACAACTCTAACTGCGAAAAACAATTTGAAATTGGGCTGCTCGTTGTGTGTTCGTTTGTTATTCTCTTGCAATTCTAATTCCTGTGATTGTACAGATTTAGCTCTGAGCTTCAGATATCTTGAAATATTATTTGTGAAAGCTTCGCTTTGATGCAGGTTATAGGACTTGGGCACTTATATGGGACAAATACGTTTGCATCCTTCAGAGGGTTTATTTATTGTAGATTTGCTAGCCTACCTGGCATTTTCGGTATTACAGGGTGAGTAAATTACTTATATTACGATTCTGTTTACGTAATGCAGTTAGCTGAGGGAGAACCCCTTTGCTTCTGGGTCTACTTCGAGTTTGGATCTCATTGCCTGATGGCTTTGTATGCTGTGACGTTTGCCAGCATCCTCCACAGCCCGTTTAGAGCTAATTGATTCACCTTCTGCAGAGGCATGTCGCTCTCAGATAAGTACAGTAATTACGTTACTTTTAAATGGACAAATAGCATTACTTATTAAATAATCTCTGAACATTTTTTGTGGCGCTTCAATAATCATGAAATATCTTTGGGTATTTTTTCACACTACAAAATGAAAAATAGTAGCACACATTCAGTTGATTTAAATAATAGTTGGCTATCCATTCTTAAAAATATAAGCAAGTAGTCGGCTGTCAGTGTCGAGCTGTTTACTGGTGAGGTTTTTCGCACTCTGTTAAATTTCCAGTTAAGTTCTCATAGTTAATTTTTAATTTAATTAGTTAAATGTTGAAAACGGAAGTAGATTTGCCTTCGGAAACATTCACGTTTTAATATTTTCTATTTTGTACTGTGGTGAAATACCCAAAGAACTAGCTTGATTACTTATAAGTCTCACACAATGAGTTCCAAAAATTCTTCGAGTAACAATTGCATGGTTTAGTAATAATTAAAAAGAGTTTTAAAAGATTAAACTCAACACAAAGATCCACTGTCTTCATTAAAATACACCAGAGAATTTCTAAATGTTGTCTTTAGACTGGGATAGAAGATAAAAAGTAAAATAACAAACAAACTTTCTATCTCGTACGGATCATAGACGAAATGGAGGACAAATTTAAGAAAATTCGTTGTTTATAAATATTAGCGTCTTTTGAGAATATATAAATTTTAACTTCAGATTAGAATAAAAGATAAAAGATTGAATAGGAATCTCTAACGAACCAACTTCATGTCTGGTGAGGATCGTCTAGAAAATGGAGGATAAATTTAAGAAAATTCGTTGTGTTTGTACGTGTGAGCGTTTTTTTTCGGAATTTTAAAATTTTGGCTTCAGTTTCAGACAGAAGATGAAAAAGTGAAATATGAATGTGTGGGAAGATTGGTTTTGGGATTTACAACTATATGTAAACAATGTTTTGCAAAAAAGATAAGCACAATGTTAAATGTTACCTAGCAGTTCATCACGTTTTTTGCTATTTAAAACCACGAATCAGAAACTCGACAGTCCATGCTTTAAATTTCCGGAAATCAAAACCACCACTTAATAGACTATGTATGAAAATTCATCCTAAAATCGTACGACACTCATTAATAACCAATAGAAAATTAGTTCACGAGCCGTAACCAAGACAACAACAAAATTCCTTGGAAATTTTTTGTAGGTATGGATTACTTCTTTTTAGGGTTTGTGTCGTTACGATTTTCTTACCGAATCTGCATTCGAGCATTAATTCATATCCGGATATTATTTTTCGTGTGTTTCAACCACGTCCTAATTTGCCCGAGCGAGACGCTCTCAAAAAAATTTCGGGAAAGAATTAATGCTCTAATGGGATTATATGTGAAAATCACATCAGCTACGGCAGCTTAAACACCTTATCCCTAAATTCTGTGTTTGGCGTTCGAATCTTATATCGTTTAGAAAAAAATTAATCGTTTTAAAAATTTGTAATTTTAAGTAATGTTACAATTTTTTTTTCACTTGAACAATTCCGTCTTGAATATTGCTCCTTAATGTGATTCCCCTATTGTGATCGATATAAAATACTTATTAAGGATTTCAGCACAAGCTTTTCAAATTCAATATTGGTTTAAATCTTTATTTTTTTATCCAACTAGATGTTTTTCACAGGAACTACTGCTGAGCGCCTTGCATGTATAGTCTCTTGATACTAGACGATCGATAATTGCTTGACCGTTTTTATAACAATTATTGAGTATTTCCAAGTGACGTCACAAGCTCCGCCCTAACAGGTGATCGTGGACAAACAACGTTAACTTTCTTATGAAAACTTTCCATAAAGTTCAATTTTATAAGTTTTGTGTCCATTGTACTGAGTTTATTTAATACATCAGTGTAGTTGATGTTTTGTTTATTAATTCTGTAAACAGGCAGTACTCAATTTGTATTACAACTTTTGGTGGTGATATAGGTATCAATGACCACCGACAAATGGTTAAGATTTTCGTATTGCGGGTTAAAATACTTTTTTCAGTTGAAAAAAATTAGTTTAATGAAAGGGTCTCTAGTTTAATCCAGAAGTAGGGGAAGCAACATATTTGACAGTGAATAAAAATCATAACCTCGAAATCGACAAAAATGCCAAGATTTTCTGTTTTGTTTGAGTGTTCAAATAGAGATAACCGAGAGACGGAAAAGAAATCTATTTTATTTCCTGGTGTGCGAGATAGAAGAGGTCGAGGTATTCCTGAGGGCATAAAAAGAAGAGAGTTGTGGGTGAAGGCCCTCCGAAGTGCAGATTTGACACCACAAAAGATTAGATTTGCTGCAGTTTGTTCAGATCACTTTTTATTTTAACAGGTAATGGAATTTCTATTATCAAAACGTCTCTATTGATTAATGGGAATCAATTTGGAATTTTCAGGAAGACCTGCGGCATTTCGTGATTTAATTAATCCACACTACGTCCCAACACAAAAAATTGGCATTTATTTAGTATGACAGCCACATCTGGAGCACCAAACTTGTTTCTGTGGTTATTTCTTTAAACACAATTTGCTGCGTTGATTACTGTAATACCGGGTTTTTATGTACATTTATTTAAAAATATATAAAAAATGCTTCTACCTTCTAGATAGTTCACTCACAGAGGGTACGTAGTTACTGCTCACCTACTAATTACGATAGTCTTAAATAACACAATAAATCCATAAAATCACTAACTTAATTACTTATAAACTAAACTACACTTATTCTAAAAAGTTATCGATTTTTACATAAGAAATTGAAAAATCACCACAGACCACTTAACAAACCATACAAAGGTTGTTCTCGATCAGTTATTGTTGGGCGGAGCTATGAGGTCACTGTGACTTACTTGGAAAAAGCTAATTGCGTCTCAAAACTTATTGTCTTTCAATTTTGGCTAGTATTAATTTCTAGACCTATAGAAGTAATAGCAGGTTACAGTGCACTTTTTAGTTAGGAGTTCATTGTATAATAAAATTTGTGGAAACATCAGGTGAAGTGACAACAAAAATATATCAGAAGTTGCAAGCAGTGTTGAATAAAAATGTGCCAGTACCTAACAAATTCGGTTGAGCATATGATTAATTTTAACTATGCACCAGTAACATGGTGTGATGATTTGCTGGCGAATAACCGACAAGCATTTCCTAACGAGAACATTAAAAAAACCTTAAGTTTCTTATGCTAATGCAAAATTTAGTGATACAAATAGTACTGATGATAATATAGATAATAATTATTGTAGATTATGGAATGATTTATTTTGATTTGTATTTTATGTAAAGTTAGGTTTTAAGTTTCTATTCAAAATTTAGTAAATTTGTAAAGAAATAAAAACGTTTTTTCTAACTCTCAATATATAAATTGAATCCTATTTTCATTTTCACAATCAGAAGTTGGCAAGAAAACGCCTAAATTGCCTATTTCATGATTTTACTGCGTATTTCAAGTTTTTTTTGGCCTGCATTTAAAGTTTTTCCTGTTAACTTTCTTGCCCTTTTTTAGAGTTTTGGTAGCCTGCAAATCCGCCTCCTAGTTATTATACATATTGTTGACAAATTAGATAACTTATATATTTCTAAATTTATTACTGACCAAGTGAAGCGAGGGCTTTCCAATGAATATTTACGGAGGTATTTTATAAAGCTGTAGAATGATAATACCAAACTTTGGTTTCGCTGCGATACACCGTTGGGTGTGTAGAAGCGTAAATACCTCAAAAAATGTAAAAAACAAACACTTTTTTTCTAAAAAATTACTTTAACGATTTTAATCATTTTCACAGAACAATATTTTCTTCTTAGTCATAAGTGCTACCCCATAGTCATTGTCTACCCAAACATTTCAGATAGGGACATATCTGAGGAGGGGTACACACTTTCCATGAAAATGTACGGAGGTGTTCTACACCGTTGGCTGTGGTGAGGTGGCCCAAATACCCAAACAAAATTCGAAAAGATGAAAAAAAACTTTGTTCTCAAAAATTACTCTTAACGATTTCGTTCATCTTCACAGACATATCCCCGTTACTCATAAGTGATTCCTCATAGTCAATATCTAGGTACTAAAAAATTCCAGAAAGGCAAATATCTGTGGGGGGGGGGGGAAATATATTTCATATAGACGAATTCCTATGAAAATTTAGGGGGTGTTTGATGTAGCTTTAGGATGATGGTACACTTTGATTTCACTGCGATGCACCGTTCAGTATGAGAATGTCAAAATACCTCACAGCTAGTATCTATCCAAAAATTTCAGGGATGGAGATATTGGGGGTGCAAATTTCATTTCGGGGAGCTTATGCGGTATAAAACCTTGAGTTGCGGGATGTCTATTGATAGCAGAAATATTTGTCTATATCATATTGTTGTGTTTCAATTATATTCATAATTTGTTAATCTGTATTATAATGAATGTTATGTTATGATTATTCATGTTTATTAGGTATTATGCATCAAATATTTAATATGGTATTTATTCAGAGTTGAGATGAGATGTTGATGGTGATGATGGCGATTTATTGACCAACGCTCTATTTCCTAATATTATATTTGTTAGTTTATTGTAGTTTGTTCTTTAATTGGCTCTGTTGTTGGACAACAACCATATTTTTATTATCTTTGCAATGTCAACACTTGCAGTGAGAATTTTTTGTTTTTATATGCAATTACATACATCTTCCCTTTTTATCTTATTGAATGACTTCATTGGGTCTACGTAATATATACAGTATGGCCCCGGATTGAGTTTACAAGAGAGAAAACTTTATTATTTTTTAGTTTTCACATATATACCATGCTTTATAAGTTTTTGCTTCGTATAAAAACCAAAATTCCATAGAGAAAATTGAAATTTGATATACGAGGCGTTTGGAAATTAAGAAATATGAAAATAGCTAAATAAAGTATTTTTATTTTTGACTAAATTGACTTAATTTTTCTCTAAGGTCAACATTACTTATTTCTTTAGCTATTTTCATATTTTATAATTTCGAAACACCCTGTATGTCAAATTTTAAATGTATCCATAACACTGTAGTTTCTATAAGAAACAAAAATGAAAAATAAAGAAGTTTTCGCCTTGTAATCTCAATCCGGTGACATACTCTACATGTAGTTTTCTATTTTGATAAAATTATACCTCTGTAGTTCACACCTTCCTTGTCACCACCTTTAGGCAAGTTGCCTGTTTTAAGAACGAAAGATGGAATAGACGTCGGCAAAAGTGTATAAGTGTACAAT